>CM039730.1:52576912-53049168 GCA_022539455.1 Dendrobium nobile
TTTAAATTATCTTTTTAATTAATTTAATTATGAGATTAATATGCATGAGATTAGATTATCTCAACTAATCATTCTGTGTTAAGAAGATTCTCATCACATTCTTGTTTGTCGAATAATCATTCCTCTATTTTTTAATCAAAAAATTATTTAATTATATATATTTGTCATCTTATTTTAAGAAGAAAAAAATTGACTTTGGTATATTAAAAAACAAAGAAATTCAAAAATTAAATTAGATTTTCAAAAAATTAGTGGCTTCAAAGATGTAGAAGAGCACTAAGCCATTAGTTAATTAAGTGGTTGACTAATCACATTAATTAATTAATAAACTGTTCCCACCCACCTTCAGCACTATGTTTGACTCCTAATTAATTAAAGCAAAAGGATTAGATATTATAATAAGCATCCACTTCATTAATTAATCTGATTGGAATCATAAGCTGATTTCGAGAAGTTTGTGCGCAGTGTTGCTTAACTTATCAACGCATCGGACACTAATCTTGATTAGCGGTGTCATTATCTTAAGAAATTAACAGAAGAATTATTATTGAGGTCGGGCCATTACGATAGGGCCATTAGCTGTTGACTTATCGAGAAAGCTCTGTATTTAGTAAGATATTTTATAATTAGTAATTAAGAGTCAATGAAACCCACCAAGAAATTACTTTAGGCATATGAGGAGATCCCTAAAATTATGATTGCTTTTATATGTTAAAATTTTGATTTATATAAAAATATGAGAAAGAAAGGGATAAGTTATATAGCTTTTTTCCATTGGTTTTGCCCGTACTGAAACCGGAAAGCCCGCTTGGTCTTCCGCCCCCTTATATAATGAATTGCTCATTTGCCCTAATTTTTTTCTCTCCCTTGTATGTTCGGCCTGCAATACTACTCAATTACTGCTAAAGTATTCCTCCGGTGAGCAGAACACAAGCATGAAGCCACTACTTGGTGTCAGTGGTGACTAGGCATGATTCTCCGAAATCATGAAAAGTTCTTTAGCTGTCACTTGTAAAAGAACTAAAAGCAAGAAGCATAAAACCAAGAGAAAGAGTAAAAGCAGGAGACAAGTAAAAATGGAAAAATTATGTATATCTTCCTTAACTAAACGGTAAATAGTACATATCTTATATAATGCAATAAAATAACAAAAAGGGAAAAGGAGCTGAGAATCATGCCTAATCACCACTGACACCAAGTAGTGGCTTCATGCCAGCTGAATACTTTAACAATTACTCCCTTGTCCATTCCGCCTGCATTGCCGCTTGACGACTCCGCTCTAGTCCTCCTAGGTTGGAGCTGAATCTAATAGCGTGTCCTCTTAGATCTGCGGATGCCATGGTCGTCCGACTGAGATTTCCCAATCTCCTCATCAGCAGCCTTGCTATCATCATCCCCATCGCTGCACCAGTGTTCGAGTCAGAGTACGATCACAGGGTACTCTAGTTGATCCATAATCACAATCATTTGATTGGATGTTTTATTTGTGGGAGCTTTAGTCCCTCTTTCACCTTATGATTGTATTCGACCTTATTCATGCCCACTTGGGGCAGTCTCAGTCTTCTACGGACCTTGCTCTGCATGTGAAAGCATCGTTTTTTTTATATTGATGGCATTTTTATATTGCAATGTTTAGCATACTTGCCCCATGCTATCTCTGTATATGTTGCTTTGATCTTAAAAACTTACATGTTTGCAGTTTTTTAAATCCTGTCATGATTTGTGTAAGAAATTTGTTTTTGAAAACAGAAATATATCAGCCACTAACACTAAAGATAGTAATTAATATGGAAGTTGTACTGATCTCTCTCTACCACTTTGCCACTTTCACAACCCGTAGTTGCTTTTCATCATAGCCATTTAAATGTAACCATTTCATCCTCTTGCCACCATTCGATGAAACATGTTGTTTATTTTATACTATCACATGCTCCTTATATATGGTTGCATTTTCCTACAGTAAACCATGAGCAAAAGTTATATTCTTTTATGTCTATTTTGTTATCTTCTTCATCAGCTTTACCTGTTAGTAATACAACTTTATACATTCTGATGTAAGTATATCTTTGTTGCTTATTTTTTTATGAGTTGGAAATCTAATATTTCTTAGGGCAAGTAATGTATCATTGTCTTAACCTTTTTAAGAATTTTGTATTCATATATCAAATATTTTTTTGATGGTGATGTAATGTTAATACTTAAATATTCAAGAAAATATTAGTTAAATGCGGTGGCTAAGAGAAGAATTTCAAATAATTGATACCAATTAGCTCATATTCCTACTCATCTCCAAATCCCATACAATATACTTGCAACGATCTCTTGGGGCTTTTATTGTTGTCTCTTTTTCCAATAATAATAGATTTTTGATTGTTTTGTCTATTTACCCTTGTCCATTCTCAATTTAACAATATAAGTGATATATACTCGAAAAATTATCTTGATCGAGCACGAATCTCGAGGCAAAAATCAAGTTGGAGACTTCAAAAATTAATTTTGAGATCATCTGAACTCCGATTTCAGCAAACTTATAGTTGAATTGATCGTCTCGGAAATACAAACCCAACGACACCAAATTCGACTCAATCCGAGCCCAAATGAGTCTGAATCAAAGGCCAGAAGCGCTGTTGGAAGGTTCAAACAATAATTTGAGTTACCAAACGGTTTTCAAACGTGACGTACTTATACTTGAATCGAGCAGCTCGACGAGACAAATCCAACGAGCCCAATATCGCCGAATTCTGACATCATTAAGACCATCAAATGTCTGACGATTAGTCCATGATCAAGGGATTCGATCAATATCGGCCGTCCATCCAAGCCACTCCCTAATTGCCCTTGATCCTCTGCCTATTTACAGGCCATGTCACTCCATAAATCTATAAATAGACCCATCATTTCTCTTGTGAAGGGGGCCAAGTAAGAGAAGAAAGAGAAGAGAAGAAGGATATGAGGGAAGAACTCCTCCTCGACCACCGCCACCGTAATTCTGTCCAAGTGACGCCGGAATTCCATCTGACCTCCAAGTGACACCAAAGTTCTCCCTGAATACCATCTAAAGTCAGAATTCTCCTCGGCCTTCAACTGGCGTCATACTTCTACCCAACGTCGGACCTCCGCTTGTCTATAAATTTCTACATGACGCTGGACTTATGCCAATTGTCGGACTTTCACCAGACATCTACCTGATGTCGGATTTCTGTCCATTGATGGTTTTCTACTAGACGTTGTCTTTCTGACCTCCGTCGTCAAACAACGGCTCTTCCAACCTCCGTCGCTCGCCGACTACAGTCCTTCAGATTTATGTTGCCCACCGACTACAGTCTTCCGACCTTCGTCGCATGCCGACTACGATCCTTCAAACTTACGTCGCCCACTGACTACAGTCCTTCCGACCTCCGTCGTCCGCCGACTACGGTCCTTCAGACTTACGTCGTCCGTCGACTACAGTTCTTCCGACCTCCGACCTCCGTTGCTCGCCGACTACGGCCCTTTTGACTTGTGTCGCCAACCGACTACAGTCCTTCAGACTTACGTTGCCCGCCGATTACAGTCCTTTTGACCTCCGTCGCCCGCCGACTACAGTCTTTCAAACCAAACAAACACATCAACAGTGATGACATGTATTCTCACCATGTAATGTACTCTATAAGATGTACATCAAGCTAAGGCCTTTCCCTGATAAAGGACCTCCTTTGTAATGAACTACAATACTAGTTGATTCATTTATACTAGGTCAGGCCCCGTGATTTTTCCCCCTATTCAGGGGTTTTCCACGTAAAATCTTTGTGTCTCTCATAAATGCACCATCTCCATTTATTTGTGTGTGTGCCGGATTTTCATACAACGCTAAGACGTTAAACTTTATATTTCTCTACCGCCACAAATACTCCAAGACAAAACAATAAGATTTTGTTTAGAATTTTGCCTCCCCTAAGAGCTAAGGTTATAAGGCTGATTCCACCCTTATTTTAATTCAAGATAGACATTACTATTCAAATTTGTGAACTTAAAAAATATTTAAAAATAAAAACTTTATATCCAAATTAATTTCTGAAATTTAATATCGAAAATATAAAGATTATTGCAAAATTGCGTTTTTACGCTCCCAAAAATTCATAGAAAAAATAAATTTATTTTATTTAATTAGCTAAATGAGAAAATAAAAATACTTTTATTTAAAAAAAAAAAAAGATTTATTAATCATATGAATAAAACGAAGATGAAATATATTTTTTGCTGTGAAATTATCGGATTAAATATTTAATCAAATTAAAACTTAATTTAAATACCTTAAACCTTGACACCGGCTTTCTCCGGTACGGCTTCTGGCCTCAACATTTTTTAGGGAACATAAATATCTGAATCAGCAGACAAATAGTCGCTGACACGTGTCAAAAACCAGTCAACATCAAAAGGAAAACCGACGCGTGCCCACATCACCAACTTCATTTTTTTTTTTTTGGGACATTTAGGCCATTTAAGGCAAACTCACACACACAACGCATACACATGGACTCGAACCTTGGACCTCTTAGTTGGAAGCCTAAGCTCTCAACCAATAGGCCAAGGAGAGTTGTGTACCAACTTCATCTCCTCCTTGATATTTCGCGGAGCCTGTTACAGCTGTCGCGGAGATTTTTATTTATATATTATACATATAAAGATTATTCTTATTCAAATTTTTATGAAAATATTTTGATTTAAATTTTATTATTGTGACTTGGTTGGGTACTAGAATATTTGTGATGGTAAAGTATAAAAAAAACTTCACGTCTTAGCGTTTCACAATTATTCAGCTCATAAACAGAGAATGGAAACATCAAGATATTTAATGCGGAAAACTCTAAAAAGAAAAATCATGAGGTCATGCCTAGTTGAAATGAATCCAATAGTGTTTGAATAAATTGCAAATGATTGATTCGTCCATGAATTTGTGGATGTTCAGATTACAATATTCAACTATAAGGTTGAAATCTAGTGACAAATATAGATTGTATGGATGTCTAGTGACGGTCATTGGCTGGACGTAAACCCGATATCAGTTAGTGGTCGGGTGAAAGTCTGGTTTCAATCAGTGGCCAGGCTGAAGTCCTGTGAAAGTCGCTGGTCGAGTACGTAGAAGTCCAGCGACGATCAATGGTCAGGTACAAATTTAGCAACGATTGGTTGTCGAGCGGTAATTGAAGAGGAGTCTAGTGGCAAGATAACTCAGATTTATCTTCCTCCCTTCTCTTCTTTGCTAGGTAGTAGGTCCTCCCTCAATGAAGAATGAGAGGTTTATTTATAGTGTTAAGGGAGTGGCATGATCAATAAACAGAGAAGATATCAAAGGCATGTTGGGCGTGTTTTGAATGGACAGCCGATCTCGATTCCCTTAATAATAGACCTTTTATTAAGTATTTGAACGTCTTAATGATATAATAATTCAACAATATTGGGCTCGTTGGATTTGTTTCATCGAGTCGCTCGATTATACTACAAGCATGTCACATTTGAAATTTCTTTAATCATCCAATTTATGATCTGAACATTTCAAATGTGCTTTGGGTCTTCGATTTTGCTCCATCTGTGCTCAGATTGAGTTGAATTTGGTGTTGTTGGGTTCGTCTTTACGAGATGTTTAGTTAGACTATAAGTTTGTTAAAATCAAAGTTCAGATGATCCCAATTTTAATTTTTGAAGTTTTCAACTCAAATTTGCCTCGAGATTCATGCTCGATCAAGATAAATTTATGATGATATATCAGTTGTCCATCTATTTCCCGATGTCGAAGCTCCACTCTATTAGTATAGCATAAATAGTTATTTGTTATATCTACTATGTAGCCATGTATATAGCTTCATATGTATTTTCGGTTTCTATATATATTCCCTAATACTGTACAAGCAAATATAATTTAATAAAATAAGTTTTCTTCTCTTTCCTCTGTCTCTTCTTCCTCTTCACAAAGCTCAAGAACTGAGCTCAAGATTTATTACATGGTATCAGATACGGTTTGAAGATCCCGGTGATCTTATGGCTTCCTCAGCTACGTCGTCTACCTCAGCGTCTCAAGACGTCTCTACTCCGCCGAATCCGGTTTTGTCTTCCTCTCTCAAATTTATTCTCTCCAATCTGAAGAACATTGTGCAAAACCAATTGTCTCCGGACAACTATCCACTTTGGCGATCACAAATTCTCAAGATATGCCGCGCTAATGATTTTGATTCATATCTTGATCCGTCTGCGCCGGTACCCGACAAGCTTCTTCTCTCCTCGGACGGTCATTCAACTCCAAATCCGTTATTTTCGCAATGGCGCCTCAACGATCAAAATCTTGCGGCGGCCATTTGTTCCACCATTTCCGCCTCAATACTGCCATACGTTCTTGATCTTGAATCCACGTCTGCGATTTGGACCGTTCTTCAAACAAGATTTCAAGCTACGAATCGATCTAAAGTCATTCAACTTAAGAATGCGCTTTACAATACTACTCTCAAAAACTCTACAATGACGCAGTACCTTCATGAAATCAAAAGCATTGTCGATCAAATTGCTGCCGCTGGTTCAAAAATTGAACCCGAAGACGTTATTCATCATATCTTAAACGGGCTACCTCCGGCTTATCAATCTTTCAAAACAACTATTCGCACACTGGCTCAGTCATTCACGCTAGATCAGCTGTATTCTCTTCTTATTAGTGAGGAGATTCACATTGCATCAGATGCAGCCAGATTTACAACGCCAGCGATGCAGGATACCGCACTTTATTCGTTTCGTGGTCGTGGGCGTCGCGGCAAGAACCGCATTCCAGGATCAAGAACCACTTCTTCCCAGCCTTCTGTTACATGCCAGATATGTTTGAAACGGGGTCATACTGCATCCGACTGTTGGCATCGACTTAATGCCCAGTATGTTCCGACTCCTCCGAAGCAACCACCGAAGGCATTGGTGGCTGATGCTAATCCATCATATAGTGAATGGTATCTTGATTCCGGTGCAACATCGCACATGACAAAATCGCTCGAGAATCTCTCTGTTTCAAATTCCTATCACGGGACCGATGGAATCACCATTGGTGATGGGAGTTCTGTTAGTATCGCTAATACAGGCAAAGGCATACTACCGACTCCCTCTCGTATGCTTTCTCTCTCTCAGCTTCTTCACACACCTGATTTACATTACAATTTGCTATCTATTTCTAAGCTAACAAGAGATAACAATATCTCTATTATTTTTGATCCTAACGGGTTTGTTTTGAAGGACTTGACGACTCATCGCATCTTGCTTAAAGGACCTTGCAAGAACGGTCTTTACCCTATCTCTGTACCGACGTCGAATTCTTCTCAACATGCTCTTCTTGCAAACACGAACAGCGACCTCTTATGGCATGACCGCCTTGGTCATCCCAACAAACAAATCATTGATTGTATAGCTTCTAGTAATCCTGATTTGCGCATTAATAAGAATAAATCTGTTTGTCATTCCTGTAATATGAACAAGGGACATAAGCTTCCCTTTGAACTGTCTAAGAACAGGGAACAAACTCCTCTAGCTTTGATTCATTCCGATGTATGGGGTCCAGCCCCTGTTTCGTCGCATACGGGTTACTTGTATTACGTAGTTTTTGTTGATAATTTTTCTCGCTATACCTGGCTCTTTCCTTTACGCTCTAAATCTGAAGTATTTTCTACTTTTCTGCATTTTAAAGTTTTTGTTGAAAATGCTTTCTCTTCTAAAATTAAAGCTTTTCAGTCGGATGGAGGTGGAGAGTTCACTAACTCTCGGTTCACTCAATTTCTTCAAGAACATGGTATAAGGCAGCGCATTTCCTGTCCATACACGCCAGAACAGAATGGTGTATCTGAACGTAAGCACAGGACTATTGTTGAAATGGTTCGCACGTTGCTTCACAAAGCCTCTATACCACTAACATATTGGCCTGATGCCATGTTAACTGCCGTTCATCTCATTAACAGATTACCGAGTTTTACCACACACAGCATCTCACCTTATGAATTGTTGTACAAGGATAAACCGAATTATAAAATGCTTAAAATATTCGGTTGTGCGTGCTTTCCCTTAACTCCCCCTCCTCAACGTCACAAGCTTCTTCCGAAAGCTAAACTCTCTGTCTTCTTAGGCTACTCGGAGGTATACAAGGGCTACAAATGTTTATGTATTGATACTAACAAAATTTCTTTTTCTCGGCATGTCACCTTCGATGAATCGGTTTTTCCCTTTGCTCATCACGGTACAGCTTCAGCAACAACAACTGACTCGATCTCTCCCCTCTTCCTAACTCCGGTTTCGGTAATCCAAAATTCGGTCCAGCCAGCTACTAATACAGCAGTGTCTACATATATCACTAATCGATCTTCGTCACTTGCATCTACTAGATCTCCTCCGACCGACACTGCAATACCATCCATACCACCTGCTCCAAATCCTATGCATTCTTCTCATCCGATGGTTACTAGAGGTAAAACAGGTTCACTAAAACCAACAAACAAGCTGAATCTATTTCACTCTACTTGTGTACCAGATGCTCCGACTGCTCCATCTACGTTCTCTGAAGCAAACAAATCTATCGAATGGCGTCGAGCAATGGCGGATGAATTCTTTGCATTACAAACTCAAGGCACATGGAGTCTTGTCTCTCTCCCACTAAATTCCTCGGTTCTTGGTTGCAAATGGACATACCGTCTCAAACTACATTCGGATGGCTCGATTGCAAAGCACAAGGCGCGTCTGGTTGCTCTCGGGAACCATCAGGAATATGGCATGGACTATACCGAAACTTTCAGTCCGGTGGCCAAACTACCCACAATTCGCATTCTTCTAACTATAGCATTGCACAATGATTGGCCGGTCCAACAACTAGATGTCGCAAATGCATTTCTTCATGGCTCACTTTCTGAAACGGTATATATGTCGCAACCACCTGGATTTGAAGACGCTACTTATCCTAATCATGTTTGTCTTCTCCACAAAGCCATCTACGGCCTCAAGCAAGCGCCTCGCCAATGGTATAATACCCTCACCTCATTTCTTGTTTCTCTCGGTTTCTCCCATAGCACTTCGGATCCTTCTTTGCTTATATTAACGAAAGGTAATATCAAACTATTCTTGTTAATTTACGTTGACGATATTCTTTTAACGGGGAACGATCAAATTGCTCTCAATAATACCATTAATCAGCTCCAACAGCAGTTCCGCATGAAAATTTTAGGCCCGGTAAGTTCGTTCCTGGGCATCTCCATTACTCGAACTCAGGACAGCTATTTTCTTGGACAGAAATTGTATGCTCAATCCATCTTGCAGACGGCTAAACTTGAAGCATGTAAACCTCTTTCAAATCCTACATGTACCAAGCTACCACAAGCCTTTTCTCCCGATCCTGTGCTGGATGATCCGGTAATGTATCGTCGTATCACTGGCTCCCTTCAATATTTAACACTAACTAGACCCGATATTTCTTTCAGTGTCAATCTTTTATCTCAGCATATGCATCAACCTCAACCGAACCACGTTTTCCTCCTCAAAAGACTGCTACGTTACATTCAAGGTACGCTACATTACGGGATTCCAATTTATAAATCTAACTTTCGGTTGTCTGCCTACTCTGATGCAGATTGGGCAGGAGATCCAATTTCTCGGAAATCCACGTCTGGCTATTGCTCCTATCTTGGAACTACATTAATTTCCTGGACCGTAAAGAAGCAAACCACAGTCGCTCGCTCATCTACGGAGTCCGAATACCGCTCGTTGGCAGCTCTTGTAGCAGACGTCATCTGGATTCGTCGTATACTTACAGATTTTGGTATTTCTCAAGATGTACCAACCGATATTTACTGCGATAATACATCAGCCATCGCCTTGGCAAACAATCCCGTGTTCCACGCCAGGACGAAACATATAGAAATTGATCATCGTTTTCTTCGTGATCATATTCAGCAAGGAACAGTTCGGATTTTGCCTATTAGTACAAAGGATCAAATCGCAGATATACTAACGAAATCGCTCTCCACACCTCGATTTCATGAGCTTCGGTCCAAACTGAAGGTTCTTCAAGATCCCTCAGTTTGAGGGGGGATATTAGTATAGCATAAATAGTTATTTGTTATATCTACTATGTAGCCATATATATAGCTTCATATGTATTTTCGGTTTCTATATATATTCCCTAATACTGTACAAGCAAATATAATTTAATAAAATAAGTTTTCTTCTCTTTCCTCTGTCTCTTCTTCCTCTTCACAAAGCTCAAGAACTGAGCTCAAGATTTATTACACACTCCAAAGATATAACTAAATTTTGAATTGACGGAAATTAATGTCTTTTCTTCATTATGTAATAACTATTATTGTTATATGCTATAAAATGTATCTCAGTAGAATATTTGATATCTTCATTTGGTATAAAGATTTAGTATACACAAATAGAAGTTTTAAGATGTATCAAAGGTTTATATATGCAATTTTAAAAAGGAAAAAACTTAAGTGCCACATAGGAAAGATCAATAGTGGCCTTCATATAATAGTCCATAATTTAATTATAAATATAAAAATTCACTTTTTTTTCACAATTGAAGAATATGAAATTATGCCATTAAAAATACATATTTGATTCACATTATAGGGATTATAGATATCGGGTATTTGCAAGCGGGCAATTGAAAATCATTAATGATAGTCAAATGACAAAACTTAGGTCAGAAGAGTGGAGTGATCATAGTGGTGATTACTGATGGTGATTGTCGATGACGTTTACGAGGAAACCAAATAGATTTCCTTAATTTTTTTTCTTTCAAACCTCTTCACATTGAGAGTAAGGCCCATTTTTATGATTGTTTAGAAAACCAATATAATAAATTCAAGCATAATCCAAAACATTCTATTGAATGATTCACATTAATTTCTTTGATTATTTATCCAATATCTAAGTGGCTTAACTAGTTTAAATTAGAACGATCATAGTCTTATTATATTCTTCTCGCGAAGCCATTCAATTCAATTAAAAAATTGCAAGAATACAAAATTTTTTGTTTCTTTAATTGAGGTCCTATAATTTTTTATTTTGTTTCAAATACTTGATTTGAATTCATTTATCGTACGATCAGATCACTTATGATGTTGATAATTTTATCTCATTGAAATGCTTAATAAATTTATTAAAATTAGAATTATAATGGTTTTGAAATTAATTAAAAAAATTAATTCAAATATTATATTAAGATTTATGATGCGATAGATATTTGAAGTATAATCATTTAAAAATAAACTTAATAATTTTGACGCATTTTATGACGAAAAAATCGAATTTGTTTTCGACGAACTAAATTCGATTTAATTTCATTCGTTTTTCCCGTGGATGGACGGGAAATGATGAGGGCGTGGTAAGCGGGGCCACCGGCACGTGGCACTGACCCACCGTCCACCGGCCACGGCCGCCAGCCCCTGGACTTTTTTCCCCGTCGTCGCCTACAGTCTGTCCTGCCGAAAGCGAAGGCCCAAAGGCCGGCGCTGCCTTTGAAATTAAACCACTCTGTCGTCGCGTTTACCGCATCCGGATAGAGACACTATCATTAACAATTACGATTAGTCTAATCAACTCAGATTAAGAGGTTTTTTAAGATATCGATTCGGTGTACCTAATTAATGTCTTTTCTTAATGATATATTCTTTCGCATATATCCCTTAGACAAATATCAATCCAGATCTACAAGATATTTTTGGACGAAGCGATTCATGGCTGCCGATAAGTTACTTTCTGTTAGGTTGGGTCTATTACCTCGTCTGACTAAGTAGTCAGGGCAAGGGCGGAACTACTTGAGCCTTAGGGGGGACAATTGCCCCCCCCCCCCCTCAAAAAAAAAAAAATTTTTTTTTAAAGGAGTAAAAAACAAAAAAAAAAAAATTATAAGAGAGTAAAAAAAAATTTTTGCCCCTCCTAAATTTTTTTTTTGCCCTCCTAAAAAACTCTTTTGTTCTAATTTGCTCTAAAATATCTATATATTTTTTCACTTTTTGTTATAATATTCTCTTTAATATTTTTCATGATAGTTTAATTACATTTTTTTTTCTTGCTTAATTTTTTTTTAAATTTTTTTCGTAATATATAGATATATAATTTTTTTTGTATTTTTTTTGCCCCCCTCAAAATTGAAGCTGGTTCCGCCCCTGTGAGGGATCATAACAGCCATGAATCTTGATTGCAGGGGCGAATCCACTATAAGCCCCCCCCCCCCCCCCACCCCCCCAAAAAAAAAAAAAAAATTATATGATTCTTTAGGTAATTTTTTCTCCTAAATATATTCTTTAGTCTTTATTATAAGGGTTTTTTAGTCAATTGCCTCCTAAAAATTTTTAGGAGGCAAGGGGGCTGTACCGAATATCTAGAAGCCTATAACGATCAAATATATGAACAAAAAGGAGTCGAACAAACTTTGATTGTAAATATATTTATAAAAAAAAAATTCTACACTTTTACTTATAAATTTATCCCCTTTGAAAATTAAGGCCAGTTCATTAGCAGATGAAAAAGAAAAAAAAAATTCTTTCGCATACCGCATGGTTTTGGCCATATTAATGTCGTAATTAGGAATGATAGTTTAATGAAACATGACGAGGGATTTGGAGATAATAATGATTAGTAAATGGTAATTATCTTAATTAAGGTAGCTATGATTGCAGCGTGTTGAGTTGGCCGGAGAGTTTGGAGTGCAAGCAAAGGTAGAGCTTTTATTGTTTTTATTGACAAGTGCTTTTGAACTGTGAGGATTAAACCCACTTCCAACTTTTTTTTTTTAGTGAAACTTAGTTGAAAATTTATATATACTGGCGTTATATTTCATCAAAAACTGTAGATTTTTTTATAATATTATTACTGTATTTTTAGCATAAGTCTCGAATAAATATAATTTAAATTTTAATTAATTATTTGTATTAAAATTGCTAATCAAATAACATTAAAATATAGGTTTCGTTTGAGATAACTTTTTTATTGCTTTATAAACTGATTTTTTAGTATAAAATTATCTTCAACTAAAAATTATTCTACTAAAAACTTATTTTAGAAAGCATAAAAAAACTGTCCTAAATGAAACTTTAATTTAATCTAATTTTTATATTAATATTTTTTATCTCTTTTTCTCTTAAAATATAAATTCATATTTTAAAGCATTGTTCATATAAAATAAAGATATGAAAATAATTTAAGTGATAAAATTAATTCTTACATATTATTTACAAAAAAATATGAAAAATTATTGTTCTCTTATGCCTTCTCATATGCAAAATAATTTTGAGATTTGAATATATTTTTTATGCTAATAAAATGCTTTGAAATATTCAAGAAATTTAATTTGATTTATTAAAATTAATCGATAAAATTGTTCTTAATATGCCCATAAAAATGGTTCTTTGTTGATTGAATTTTTTTATTTATGATATTAACCAGTTGAAGTTTTTTTTTTTATATATATCTATGACGTGATGGGCACAAGTTGCCGGTTTGATAATCTTAGTTTTAAAAATATCAAGTTCTTTTTTTTATCATCTATTTAAAAAATAAGTCAACTCCGTTTTACAGTTAAAAATCAGTACAAAAAACAAACGTTAAATAAACATATCAATAAATTAAGTTCAAATTTCATATATATTATAAAACACATATTTAATTTAGGGATGAAATAAAAAAAAATTGGATAAATATATTTATTAAAATATGCAAAATAATTAAAATAGTTAAAAAAGTTTAAGATTGGTAATTACAAATTTAAGGTTTTTAAACTCAGCCCTTAATTACAAAGTAATATAATTATATTATTAAAATAAATATTTAAAATTTTGTATCAAAATATTCTAACTAAGCTTTTATTTCGAACAATTTTCTTAAAACTTTATTTTTTATATTATAATAAAAATTTTGGTTTGGTAATTAAATTTTTACTAGTTTTATTAAATTTTTTGCTAAAAAACTATTTTTCACAATTTCTTAGCATAAAATATTTGATTAATTTGAAAAAAAATTTATTATTTTATTTTTAAAATTATAATCATCGTTTAAAAAATTATTTTATAATAAATTTATAATCTCTTTATAAAAAATTACGATTTTTTGCTTTAAAGATTCACTCGTTAAAGTTAAAAATTTTATTTTTTATTATCTAAAATTTAAGATTTCGTAGCAAAACTTTACACAGTTACTAATTAATCATGTGCATTGAAAATTATTATTTTTATTATTTATATATATTGTAGAATAGAAGTACGATGGGACACCTGGCAGTTGTAGATCGAATCCCAACGTCCACGTGTAAGGATGAAGTGTCATTTTGCTGGAAGGAGTAGTGAGAGGTGGGACCCAGGGAGGAATAATTATTAGGTCCGGGCAACTAACGTAGCTCTACAACCGGACGTCAATAACATGTCGTCAAATGCTCTTACACTTTACCGTGCAGCCCGACGACCCAGACCCGATATTGCTATGTATTGACTGATTTGTGCAGACCGAAGTATTGCTTGGTATTGCTCAGTATTGCTCGATATTGGTCGGCAATAACGATAAATATCAATCTGTCAAGATCAATATCTAACAATATCGAGCAATACTTAGCAATATCCCACCGAGCAATAGTGAGCAATACCTAGCAATACCCGAACATAACAATACCGGGTTCCGGTCTGGGTCGGGTCGTCGGGCCTCGTGGTAAAAATTAAGAGCGCGTGGCGATATGTTATTGACGTCCGGATGTAGAACTACGTCCAATGTCTCCCCAGAGAGGGCCGCACTCACACTACAGGTCATTTCAAAGGGGATAATATTCTGGTTTTCATGGTCATTAAATTGTCTTAAGATAATATAATTGATAATTAGTCCATTAATTACATTTTAATTTATCTTATTTGTTAATTAAAACTTTTAGGGTTTAATTTTCTCACTGGTTCGGTGAGCAAAGTAAATTTTTGCTGCTCGGAAAACGATCCCCGCGTCCCTTCACGATAACTTTTGGGACTATATAAGCCAATGGATCTTCAGACGCTCTCAACGTTCGTTCTCGTCTTCTTTCGCCTTTATCCGGGGGCATTCTGCCCTTTCTTCCCCTTTCCTCTTAAAACTGGCTTCTTTGCAGAAACAAGCAGTAGCTTCTTCCTCTTCTGTTTTTAGTGCAAGAAGCTCTAATTTGGTGATTGCTTATCAGAAATCAGAAATCAAAATTTGGGCTTTTTTTTTCCTGTCCAAAATTGATTTGTTTTTTGATAAGAAATAGAGCAGAGCGGACTTGAGATTTATGGAAGGGGGCAGAAAGGGCGGCAGGGGGTTTCAAAGAGGTGATGTAGGAGACGAGGTTAGAAGGCAGAAGGCGAAGGGGACGCAGATTGAGATAGCAGCTGGTAGAACGGAGGAGAGGCAGAAACCGGCGGAGACGCCGATGGCGGCATTTCGTTCGCTGAAGAAAATAAGAAGCCCAGACCGACACTCATCGAATCAAGCATCTACTTCCCCGACTCTAGCTACGGCGTCTTCTTCCATCGCTTCGCGCCCAATCTTCCCTTTTGCTTACGATTCAGAATCAGCTGCTATTTCTCTTTTCCAATCAAATCAGCAGCAGCAGAAAATGATCACTTTTGATCAAAACCAGTCATTTTCAATCGGTTCTGGCTCTTACTCAGATCCTCCGCTTTCTCCCCTGCTTCCAAGAGAAGCCTTACAGCAGAGGTACTCTGAGCAGATGCTCAAATACTGGAGTGAGGCGCTGAATCTCAGCCCACGAGGACATATGATGATGATGAGCCGCTTGGTCGCCCAGGAAAATAGAGGCCGGTCGCCGGCGTCACTTTTCCGGATCCCCGGAGCGGTACCAACGCCGACGAAGCTCTACAGAGGAGTGAGGCAACGCCACTGGGGAAAATGGGTTGCCGAAATTCGCTTGCCGAGAAACCGCACTCGGCTTTGGCTCGGCACTTTCGACACTGCCGAGGACGCCGCACTCGCATACGACCGCGAGGCCTTCAAGCTTCGTGGCAAGAACGCTCGCCTTAATTTCCCCAGCCTCTTCCTCGGCGCCGGCGAAGGAAGCAATAGCAATAATGCGGATTCCTCCTCTGACATGACTCCAACGGAGGTTTCAAAAGACAGCGGAAGCCCTCCGCCGGAGAATAGCAAAGCTCAGGCGGAACCGAAGACTGCAGTGCAGAGCTCGGTGGGAACAGAGTTGGTGTGGAGTGAAGCAGAGGAGGCCTGGTTCAGCGCGTGGGGACCGGGGAGCTCGGTCTGGGATGATGTTGATGGAGCTAGAGGCAACGTGCTTTTCCAATCTGGTCTCGCGTCTATCTCAGAATCGCAATCTGATTGCATTCAGGCTCCTTCTTTTACAGGAATTGGCATGGAAACCTCTTCTTCCTCTTCTTCTTCCCCTGCTTTCTCTCCTTCCATGTTCATATGGAAGGACCCGTAATTCTGTTCGATTTTTTTCGATCAGATGAACAAGACTGAATCTTTCAGACGCTGACGAATAAAACAACTCAAAACTCAATCGAAAGTGACCGAATTTATTTGATCGGCTCACTTTCAATTCCAGTTTTGATCTCAAAGTCATCTCCTTCTCTCTCTCTCTCTTCTCTCTCCTTCCTCCTCTCTGCATAAATTTCATGGGTTGCAGAATTTTACATGTCAACCAGTGAAGAATCCACTCTGTCGCCCCATCTCTCTCTGAAACTTGGCATCAAACCATGGCTGCATAAATTTTAGCTTGCAGCCTTTCTTCTCCACCCTTCCATTAAAACAAAACCAAATCAATCAAAACATCTTTCTTGTTAGAATTCATCTGCATACATATCCATAATATCCGTCCAGCCCTGTTCATGAAATCCTAATCAACTACTGGTCTACCTTATCTCTTAACTTTGTACCATTCTGGTTATGATTTGATTTAAAAAATGGATTTAGTGGTTTCAAGATGGTTTGATGTATGTTTAAGATATTTATATTTTGAGACAGTGGGTAACGTTATGTGGAAAGCAGATGAGGTGGGAGACAGTTTTATTTTCTCCTCTCTTTCTGTGTTGGGTTTTTTTTTTGTTTTTTTGTTCTTATGTTGTTACTGTTTGTTGCTGTTGTTGGTTTATGAATAGAATATGTTGATGGATGTGTTCCTTTGAAAGACTCTTTAATTCAGCTATAAAAATATTTAGAAAAGTTTTTTAGCTTTTTGTTATTATGGGAAGAATTTCTGGGAGATATTGATGGTGAAATAGATTTTCACTTATCTATACATATTTATATTATAATTTTTTTTTGGGTTCAATTTGGTGGTAATCATTATCACTTATGTTAGCTATTTGATTGGAATAAATAGCTTTTTATCAAATAAATTTTTACAAAGTAATAAGAAATCAATAGATAAATAATATTCAAATAAAATTATGACTGTTGTCCAAAAAGCAAAGCATTTCAAAAAGACGAATCCAACAATACAAAATGTGGTATAATCATGAGTCTAAATGAGCCTAGATGGAGCACATAATGCACAATAGGAAACTTTGAAAGACTAATTAAAGGACAAAACAATCTCCAAATCTTTCATGCTTAAATTAAATCCAAATTAAATGTCACTCAACCACCATCACAGGACTGCAGTCCTATAGCTACTATCGCTCACTCAACCGTGGTCCTTTGACAATTGTCACTTGACTATAGTCCTCCGACCATTATCGCCATCTAACGATCCTCTGTCTATCGTCACCTTACTAAGATTCTCTAGCCTTGTTTCTCGATGACAGTTCTTTAACCACTATCACGCTACTATAATCCTCTGACCACTATCATATTCGATTACAGTCTTATGAGCATTATCATTCAACTATGATTCTCCCAACACTATCACTCGACTATTGTACTACGACACCGTTGCATAACTATGATCTTCAGGCAACTGTCACTTATTTACGATCCTCTATTGAATTAAGATGTTCTTCTAGTACTTAGATTATATGCATGATCATTAAGCTAGGTATCACATCCAACATGAAAGTGAATATAAAAGATTAAGAGCCATCCTCAGTATACAAGCGTATTATATTGATTTAAATTATTTACATCACTTATTACCATTACCGTTATCATATTTATTGTGCTAATCTTTACAATATTCCTACCAAGGGTCCAAATAGAACTCCTTGCAAGCTTCTTCTTCTGGTATTCTTACCCTTTCTTTGCTACAGCTTTCTATGGCCTTTACCTTGCCAAATTTGTACAAAACTTCTCTAAAATCTATTCCCTATCTTCTTATCTTAGACCTATCTAAAGAGATTATTACGTGCGGAGTTCGAACGGAAGAACTGTCTGAATTATGTGAGGGTACATAGTATTTACTTTGTACCATCAGAGAATCCATACGGTTCTCCCATCCGATCTCAACACGTAATAATCTTTCATATCTAAGACACTATATATCCAACCTCCCCAAATGCCACTTATCAAGACTCAAATAAAGAAATCCTACAATAATAATGATGCTAAATACCATCATATTCATAATATAACATAGCAAAATAGTACATCATGCTAAAGTCAATTGTCCTGACCTTCTTGGAGTTATAAATAAGATCATTCCAAAAAGTTAATTGTATGTACAATATAACATGAGAGTTCAATCATATATAAGATCTACTAGTCCTATGTACAACCTAAAATCACTTGAGTGATTGATATAGGAGTTGCACAATATAGAAATTTTCTATATAATTCATATTATCAATGAGACTTTTGAATTGTTTTTTCATCAAAATGAACTTATAATACATGAAAATTATATTATACTAGAATTTTTAAATCTTTGATTATTAAAATAAACATAAACATACTATAGTAAGGCAAGTGGGTTGAATTTAAACAAGATTTGCAGCATTATCAGAAGTTATAAACATCAATATTTGTTAGGATTTCCTTAGGATGTGTGCTTCTTCTTCGAATCTTGAGAGAGAGAGGGCAAGAGGGAGGGAGAGATAACAGAATTATTGTTGATTTTTTTGACTATGAGTGATCATCTTTTACAGCCTCTTCAATTATTTATCACCAAATTAAACTACTAAGAAAAAATATAAAATGAACCTAAGAAACAACACAACCTTAAACTATATCAAATCACAACAATATTCTAACATGTCATCTCCATTTGAAATCATTTGAAATTAGAAAATGAGTTCGACTCACGAGTAATTTATTGAGTCGAGCATGAGTAATTTATTGAGCCGAGCTCAAGCTAGCTCATGAACAATTTATCAAGCTAAGCTTAAGGTGGGTCACAAATCTGCTTGACATACACCCCTAACATTTGTACTTGAAAAGTTAAATATTCATTACATTTTAAGCCAGCTCTCCCTGAATTAGTCATTTGTTGAACCAAAATCATTTAAAGACTTATTTGATTGCTTTAAGTTAGAAAATATGCTTTGAAACGAGAAGTCATCTACTAGTACCAGCACTTGGTTACAATATATAATTTAAACTCTAAAACACCCTCGAAATCTGCCTCAAGATTTTAATTTGACACTTATATTGATTTTTTTGGTTGAAATACAAAGTGGTATAAAATATTTCAGATATAAGGGTTTTAAAATGTTGTGTGTTTGAAATATAAAATGGATAAAAACAAAGTAAAGTAAATGTAATATAAACTATTTTAGTTCATTTTTGAAGCAAATCAAGCATGCTTATTTTTGAGCATGAACCAATTATGTCGAAAGTAAGTTCACTTGATCGTGATAAGATAAGCACATGCGATAAGCTCTCTCATATATAGAGCTGGTGGCTTCCCTTTCCATGTGCGATGACTGCGCCACTTCCCCATTACACCTGCTCTGAGCAATCTCAGCCGTTTACTATCTGCTGTTAATCACAGCCGTTAGCTTATAACTAACTGGCTAGTTTATTTAAGCTGATCCTGTAGCTTGTTCTCTCAGGGAAGATAATGAAGAACTATTACTCACTTCTCTGTTCTTTGTTCTAACCATTGCTTGTTGCAGGATTTATCATGGTATCAGAGCAAGGTTGGTAAACTACTTTCTTCTTCTTCCATGGCAGATTCGATTTCCTCTTCGTCTGCTACTACTACTCATAATGCTGCAATCGACGGTGACGATGTCATTCCGCCGAGACTCAAGTTCTTTATGTCTACTATAAAATCTATGGTGAATGTTCAGCTCTCGATGGATAATTACCACATCTGGAAGGCTCAAATGCTGAAATTATTTTCAGCAAATGGCTTTGAATCTTATCTCACTGGGATGGCTGTTAAACCTCCCAAGCAAGTCCAAAACTCTGATGGCAGTTTCACTTCAAATCCTCTGTTTCGATCCTGGTCGCTGATCGACTAGAACATTGCATCTGCTGTTTACTCTACCATTTCACCGTCGCTTCTTCCTTATGTACTTAATCTAGATTCTTGCCATGAAATCTGGATTACCATTGAGCGGTGTCTCCAATCTTCCAATCGGACTCGTCTTCTTCAACTAAAGAACGAGCTGCATCAGCTCAATATGAAGGATCTAACTATGGTTCAGTATCTCTCCGATGTCAAGCAGAAAATAGATGCTATCACAGCTGTCGGTTCTACTATTGAAACTGAGGATATTATCCTCTATACCCTTAATGGGTTGCCTCCTACGTATCAAGCTTTCAAGATTGTTGTGCGCACACAACTGCAACCGATCAACCTGGATGACTTTTATGCCCTCTTATGCAGTGAAGAACTCAATATGGCTTCGGATACAGCTCGAGAACACGCCACTACTCCAGTCTCTGATCCAGCCCTTGCTCTCACTACAACACGCGGCCGAAACCGTGGACGAGGATTTTATCAAACTTCTGGGCGCGAGCGTAATACCTCTTCAGGACGAGGACGTCCTGCCTTTAATGCGTCAAACGCAGGAAGATCTACATCTACTAATTCCACTCGTGGTGGTCGTGTGCCGAGATCGCCTACTGAGTGTCAAATTTGTGGTAAATTTGGACATTCAGCCATTACTTGCTGGTATCGTCATGATACTTCTTATCAAGCATCAACACAAGCTTATGTTGCAGCAGAGAATCCTTCCAATGCTGACTGGTTTTTAGATTCTGGTGCGACTAATCATCTAACGGCCGATGCTTCTCAACTTCAGCAAGCTCAGTCTTATTCTGGTAATTCTCACGTTCAAGTTGGAAATGGACAGCTCCTTCCCATTTCACATACCTGTCAAGGCCTCTTACACACTCCTTCCCGTAATTTACGTTTGTCTCAAATTCTTCATGTTCCTTCTTTGTCGCACAATCTCATTTCCATTCATAAGCTAACATCTGATAATCCTTGTCTTGTTTGTTTTGATTCTAATGGCTATATCATCAAGGATTCTCGGACCAACCTGATTCTTCTCCAAGGGCCCAGTCAACAAGGACTATACTCTATTAACTCTACCAATCGTTCAACTCATCTACCTACAACTGTTCCTGCTTCAGCTCTCAAAGCAGCAACCGTTCCTTCAACTCTTTGGCATCAACGATTAGGTCATCCTTCTCCAGCTATCCAACAACATCTCTCCAAAGCATTGCAAATCAGCAATTTGTCCCCTCAGTTATTTCACTGTTCTGCGTGTTCTCGTGCAAAATGTAGTCTTCTTCCTTTTTCTTTATCTTCTACTACCACTACTCAATGTTTAGAATTAGTTCATACGGATGTATGGGGACCATCTCCAGTTTTATCAATGCAATCATATAAATATTATCTTCTTTTTGTGGATGATTTTAGTCGTTATACTTGGGTGTACCCTTTATATAATAAATCTAAAACTTTTTCTAAATTTCTGCATTTTAAATCCATGGTTGAGCGACAATTTCAGAAACCGATTAAAATACTTCGTTCTGATGGCGGTTCTGAATATGTTAACAACCTTTTCAAAACCACCTTACTGAAATGTGGTATTCTGCATCAAACCACTTGTCCTTATACACCTCAACAAAATGGTGTTGCTGAGCGCAAACACCGTCATCTTCTCGAAATGGTTCGAGCTCTTTTATTTCATGCAAATGTTCCTCTCAAATGGTGGTTTGATGCTCTTATGACAGCTGTTTATCTAATAAACCGCCTGCCTTCTCCTCTGTTACAGCATAAGTCTCCGTATGAATGTCTATATAATTCTTTGCCTTCATATACTCAGCTCCGCACGTTTGGCTCGTTGTGCTATCCTTGGCTACCTATTAAGTTAAATCATAAATTAGCTCAACGTTCCATTCCGTGTGTCTTTCTCGGCTATGCCACTCATGCCAAAGGGTATAAGTGTCTTCATATATCTACTGGTCGCATCTATCTATAGAGACATGTAAAATTCCATGAACATATTTATCCTTTCCAACAGATGGACAGCATACAAACATCCCCTGTGTCTCCGGTTTATATTCCACCGTCTGCCTTAGTACCTGTTTCTCATCTACCGTCTCAATTACCAACTGATTCAGCCACTACATCCACTCCTTTATTTGATGCAAATCCACACAATACCTCATATACTCCCGTTCATTCTCCTCAAATTGACTCAATTGGTTCTGCCTTGCCAAACTCCACTACCTCACCGGCACCTGTACCTATCTCCAAACATCCTATGCTTACTCGGCTACAAACTGGAAATCTGAAACCTTCCAAAATCTTTGATTTACAACATTCTCTTATGGATTCCACACCAACTTCCTTTACTCAAGCTGTTCAATCTTCCACTTGGCGCAAGGCCATGAGTTTAGAATTTGATGCTTTGCAAAAACAGGGTACGTGGATGCTTGTTCCCTTTTCTCATACTCAAAATATATTGGGGTGTAAGTGGATCTTCAAAACCAAACTCAACTCTGATGGCTCAATAGCACGTCACAAAGCTCGTTTGGTTGCTCAAGGTTTTAATCAAGAATTTGGTCTAGATTTTCACGATACTTTTAGTCCAGTTGCTAAGTTTCCTACAATACGCATTTTTCTCACTATTGCTGTGCATTATAACTGGACTGTTTTACAACTTGATGTTTCCAATGCCTTCTTGCATGGTAAACTTGAAGAAACTGTTTACATGAAACAGCCACCAGGGTTTATAGATCCCCAAAGACCGACTCATGTTTGCCTACTTAAGAAGGCATTATATGGTCTTAAGCAAGCCCCTCGACAATGGTTTGCTACTTTTTCCTCTTATCTTATTGACTATGGATTCGTTCATAGCAAGGCTGATTCATCTTTGTTCCTATATCAACATGGCTCGGTTAAATTATATATTTTGGTTTATGTTGATGACATTCTGTTCACTGGATCCGACAGTTCTGCTATCAATCAGCTTCTTACAGCATTACAAAACCGGTTTAATATGAGAAATCTTGGCCCTGTTACATACTTCCTTGGTTTGCAAATCACCAAGCAACCTCACGGCCTGCATCTCAATCAGTCCAAGTATGCAGCAGATCTCCTCAACCGAGCTGGCATGACTAATTGTCATCCTGTGTCTACACCTTTACCGACCAAACTTAAAGTTTCACCGAATACTACAACTCCGTATTCTCAACCAGAGCTGTATCGTCAATTAGTTGGTTGTTTACACTACTTAACGTTAACCCGTCCAGATCTTATGTTTGCTGTTAATCATCTTTGTCAACACATGCATCAACCTCAACTTATACACTTTCAGTTGTTGAAACGGGTTCTACGATACATTAAAGGCACACTTGACTATGGACTGCCTATTTCTGCTTCTACATTGCTTCTTACAGCCTTTTCAGATTCAGATTGGGCTGCGGATTCTTCTGATCGCCGCTCAATTACTGGCTATTGTGCCTTTCTTGGTCAAACCTTAATTTCATGGATGGTAAAGAAACAAACTGCTGTTGCTCGATCTTCTACCGAAGCTGAATATCGTGCGTTAGCCACGGCCTCCTGTGATATCATTTGGCTTCAATCTCTACTTCAAGATTTCGGTATCACCATTCCCACTACTCCACTGTATTGTGACAATATATCAGCTCTAGCCTTGGCTAACAATCCCGTGTTTCATGCGCGTACTAAGCATATTGAAATAGATTGTCACTTTATCCGTGACTGCATCAAACGCCAACAGCTTTCTGTGCATCATATTGCTTCTCAGGATCAATTGGCTGATTTCTTCACCAAAGCTCTTTCAGTTCTTCGCTTCGCCTCTCTTCGTTCCAAGCTTACCATTGGGCCTCCCACTGCTAGCTTGAGGGGGGATGATAAGATAAGCACATGCGATAAGCTCTCTCATATATAGAGCTGGTGGCTTCCCTTTCCATGTGCGATGACTGCGCCACTTCCCCATTACACCTGCTCTGAGCAATCTCAGCCGTTTACTATCTGCTGTTAATCACAGCCGTTAGCTTATAACTAACTGGCTAGTTTATTTAAGCTGATCCTGTAGCTTGTTCTCTCAAGGAAGATAATGAAGAACTATTACTCACTTCTCTGTTCTTTGTTCTAACCATTGCTTAATTTTGAGCATGAAACAATTATGTCGAAAGTAAGTTCACTTGATCGCCGCAGCCCGCCACCACCCCTACCGCCAGCCACCACCACTGCCAGCAAGTGAGGAGTCTCAAGTCTACTTATGGTGATATGATGTTGACTCCAGCCGATGTAGAAGTAGAAACAGAGGTTTTTTCGTAGTTGCACGAGCTTATAAATCTTTTCACTGTCTCAATGTCACTGCGGTAGTTCCTTGGCCAAGCACCAGCTTCAGTTCTGGAGACCTGTCTACTTCTGATGGCAGCCAAGGAAACGATCATAATAGAAAGGAGTTGCCATCATAAATTGGTGGCCAAGATGATCCACATGCCCTTGGAAACGGCAAATTATTACGTGCGGTGTCCGAACCGTTTGGAGGTGAATCCGGACGTGCCACGTCACCCGGATGCACTAGGATCGGGGTGACGTGGCGTGTCCGAATTTGCCTCCGAACGAATCCGGACGCCGCAAATAATAATTTTCCCTGGGAAACAGAAGCACTTGCCATATTTGACAGCAGGATTTCAATTACTTGGCCTGAAGAGAAGCAGATTTCAACATCTGGAAACCATAATTGTCACGGCAGCGGTGATTGCTACAATGGTAGCTCCATGATGTAAAGCAGGACTGGTCATTGTAGCTTCGATACGTGGAGGTGAGATCCCAACTTACAGCTTTGATTTTGTGATCAGGAATTTCGGTGACATAGTGCTTAATTATAATGTTATAGCGTTTCTTTTTATTTATTTATTTCTCTTTGGCAAAGTTGGAACCAGAAAAAAGTTCTTAAAATAAGATTGTAAAATGTATAATTTTATGTATTAATTAGAAAATAAATTATTAATTTTTTAGAATTTGGAACATTATATTTATTTAAGGTGGACAAAATAATTAAAATAATATTTTTATATGAAAAAAAAATGATTTTAGGATGGGCAATTGACAACCACGAGTTTTTTATGATTCTGCCCTTGATTTTAGAAGAAACTATTCTGTGCGGAGGTCGGATGTAGCTATATGTCCGGAGGCATTCAAGAGCAGCCACGTTAGTGATACCCAGCTATACCGAGCCACAATACTGAACGAAGAAGTGATGTGGCGCATTCTGATTGGTCACCAAATGATCGATGTTCGGAGACTGAACAGAATATTTTGTCTGATTTTATTTTAGGGTATAGAGGTTTTTAGATGGCTTTGAATTATATGTAATGGTTGTTTATTATACATTTTCATGCAATGATGTTTTTCTTAGCAAAATTATGATGGTAAGGGCTTTAAAGTAGTTTAATTTATTTCATAGAGGCCTAAGTAGTTATAAGCTAATTAAGATAATCAAATTATAATGGATTTTATCAAGGCTGTTTTCAAGCGTTATAGGCTTTCTTAAATTATTCCTAAATGTAACTTTTTTTTTATTGAAATTATGATATTATATTTTTGTATTTACTAGAATAAATAAATTATTAGAATACATTTTTTAAGTTTAAGATAAAATAAATGCTAGGTAAATTTTTGATGTATTTGAAATGGATCCTTTAATATAAATTTAGAGATTGTTTGGTTGGTTGAAAAAGGAATGCAGTGTAAACGAAATGTAACGTAAAAGTAATGCAATGTATTTTAAATACTTTGGAGTTGTTTTGAATGAGTGCAAAATAAAAGCGGAGAATTATTATTATTATTATTATTTTGGCTTGAAGTAAAATGAATGCAGTAAAGTATGAGCAGTGGCTGATGGTAGTGGTGGCGGGCGGCGACGGTGGACAATGATAAGCAATAAAGTTCTAGTGTATTTGAAACAGAACTGGTTATTTTGTTGCCTGTAAAATGAGTGTAAAATATTTCAAACACATTTTTTGAGAATATTAATATTTGGTTTGAAGTAAAAAAAATTCTTTTAATTTTTTTGTGCAATTGAAATTCACCATCTAGTTCATTTTTTTTTTGTATTTAAATTCATTAGATTTAGTCCACTACTTGCTGCTAGCCGTTGCCAAGCATAGCCACTGTTGCCACCACCATCATCATCAACCACTAACCTCATCACCTGCCACCGTCAACCACCACCGCCACCCACAAATTTCGACCACCTACCATCACCATCTTTGCAATTTACATTGCATTCATTTTATTTCAAACAAAATATCAAAAATAATCTCATGTATTTCTTTTACACTATCCAAATAACTCAAAATTTTTTTATTTACATGGCATTCATTTTAAATTTCATTTATTTTTAGCCAATCAAACAACCACCTAGTATATTTGAAATTCATCCAATTTAGATGAATTTCAAATGTGACATTGTCACCATTGGGACTAACATCCATAATAACTTTTAAAATATCTATTTTTTAAGTAACAATGCTTTACAAACTTTTTACTAAAAAATATTCCAATTGTCAACATTCGGAACCGTCATCCATAATAACTTATGAAATATCTATTTTTTACACAGCTCATCTTGGCCTATTGGTTGAGAACTTAGGCTATCAACTAAGAGGTATTGAGTTCGAGTTTTTATGTATGCGTTGTGTGTGTATGAATTTGCCTTAAATGACCTAAATGTTAAAAAAAAAAAAATCTATTTCTTAGTAAAAATATTTTACAAACTTTTTTCTAATAACTACACATAAAATGAATAATTTTTTCAACATATGACTATATGAGTTCTTCCTCTTTGATTAATATTGCACCATGAATATTTTTAAATTTTAGTTTTTTTTTAAATTTGTTTAATGTTCACCTTAATTTTGGTTCATAACTTGTGTAAAAAAGCACCACTGCTTGTGGGAGATTTACATACATACCACTTAATACTATTCTATTTACATATTTAACACCTAAAATTTTAATATTACATACATACTACCCATAGTTCATTTTCATATCAAATATGAGTGGTAGAAATGAAATATATGAGTGATAAGAAAAAATATAAGTGGTATATTTGATATTAAAATAATATATGGTGGTATGCATGTAATATTAAAATTTTAGGTATTAGATATGTAAATAGAATGTTATAAAGTGATATGTATGTTATAATATATTTTTATCATTTATTTACTAAAAAATGATATCATTTTTTTACATGTAATTGATGTATATACATTTTATATAAAATTTGTCGTTAAAAAAAAAAATGCGGCATTCCTGGGGAGCTGACCCTTCAACATTGAAGCCGGCCTTCTGTTTCCGCTTTCTGCTCTTTCTTGCCCTAGTTTAGCGTACGAACTCTGAACCTACGGGCCAAGAACCCGCCGATATACCAGCCGGAGCTTCTTCTGCGCCTCACTTATCGAACCAACAGCGGCAAAGCCGACGAATTCTACAACCTCCACGGCATCGCCTTCTCCGTCGCCGTTGCATCCTACTCCGAGGACTCCTGGCGCCGATCACGCGATCTCCCATTATCTGCTCGCGAGCCTCAAGGCCTCTCCGCCCTGCTTCTATTCTGTTGTGATGAGGAAGTGGAGAGGACTGAATAGAAGGGGCAGAGAGTTTGTCGGAGAAGCAGGGTTCAGCCAAAGAGATTGAATATGCGGTCATAGTATTGGGGAGTTGGATGCTTTTCGGGGGCACAGGAGGCAGGGAGATGATGGAGCTGGTTGACGAGGTGAATTTCGCGCTCTATGGGTTCCGGCCTTGGCGACCGGTTCGGATTCGGAGGACCAGTTTGCTCTCGTTGCTAAACATCCGCAGCACGGAGGAGGGTCGCCGGCTAATTAGGGAACGGGGGTAGGTATATGTGATTTATTCACAATTCTGCTGAAAACTTTTTTTCTAACGAAGGAACTATGAAATTCTAACTGCTATAATTTGTTATGAATCCAAAGGCGTTGATTTGAATTCTTATGCCTTTTTTCATTCCATTTCACTTAAATGCCACTCACTCATAAACAAATTGCACAGGCGAGTTATACTACTCGATGAAAAGTGAACGAATTGTAATTCGCCAAGGAGTTTGATTTGAATTCTTCAGCCTTTTTTCATTCCATTTCACTTAAATGCCAAGGAAATATTCTAATCTGTGCTAATAATAAGTATGAATGAGAAAAGACACAACACAATACAGAGAACTCAAAGAATTAGGTGGTTCATTTTTGTGGCATACTTCGACCATGTAAGGATTGAGGGAGTTTTCTTATGACTCTCCCAGTTGAATATAATAGCTTTGTAAAATTATTTGACTAATGTTTTGAATAAACTAAATTAATTGTGTGATGACATTAACATGCTGAAAGCACAAGTTGACATACTGGAAACCAATAAAGTCCATGTATTTAAACTTGAAATTGATTCCAATTGGAGTGAAGAACCTATTATTTGAATATTATTTCTGTTAAGAGACGGGAATCATCTTGATAGACAATGTAGTGTCTTTAACCATAATGTTATTGGAAATCATCTGTCAAATTTCTGACATGGACAATGACATACTTGATTCATTGATCTTAAATGTTTTAATATGAAAACCACAGCTACTCCATCATCCTTCCACCCATTCCCATACTAAATCCTCTAGCAGCAATCATCATATGAATTTTTTCCTTAGTATTAAAAGTCATATATATGACACCATGCAACATTTGTTTTACATAAAGTCATATATATAATACATTATTTTGGTAAAAATTTTCAACCAGTGAAGAAAAAAATTTGTAACTGCCATAAAGTCTAATCAAACGAGGCCTTAATGTTATGATTTGCTTCGAGTTTGTGAATTAACAGTTCCGCCTCTTGCAAAAAATAGTTACCACACCTGCCGCAGTGGTACTTTAACTGCTTTTTATGGCTTTTATAGTGGTTTTTCATGTCGTCAACATCTTTAAGCCTCTTTGCTATTTTGAAATCTTCATGGCATACGAGACAAAGTATACCTTTTGGCTCTATAAGAGGGATTTTAGTGGCCCTGATGATGCAGACATATCTAATGGGATTTAAAAAAAAATTAACAATTTATTAACTAAATTAAGATATGCAAACTCATTATTTCACTAACCTTAACAAAAACTTGTCGCCTTGCTCCAAATTTCTTTGGACCTGTTATTTCTAAGTTACCGCGGTTCTATTATAGTATTAAAAAAACTATGAGCTTACGCGAACAAAAAGTTGCACGTGGCGCTGAGACTGAGCTGTGCGGGATTTTACGGAGGAACGAGCCGTGTGGTGTTGGCGCTGAGAGAACTTCGCCAAAACTTTCAACGTTCTGCATGGATTTCGGTCAGGAAGGATACAGGTAGGGTTCGCGTGGTCGACCGTACACAAAATTTGGCTCCCCCAATTCCTTCAACAACCCTAACCTCTTCGTCCGCCTTAAAAATTTGGTTTATAGCGCTCTCGACGGCCCTGCTTACTCCGCGCTATAAACCAAATTTTGTGTACGGTCGACCACGCGAACCCTACCAGTATCCTTCCTGGCCGAAATCCATGCAGAATGCTGAAAGTTTTGACGCAGTTCGCTCGGCGCCAACACCACACGGCTCGTTCCTCCGTAAAATCCCGCACAACTTAGTTTCGGTGCCACGTGCAACTTTTTAGTCGCGTAAGCTCATAATTTTTTTAATACTATAAATAGAACCGAAGCAACTTAGAAATAACAGGTCCAAAGAAATTTGGAGCAAGGTGACAAGTTTTTGTTAAGGTTAGTGAAATAATGAGTTTGCATATATTAATTTAGTTAATGAATTGCTAATTTTTTTTTAAATCCCATTATATATGTCTGCATCATCAGAGGCCACTAAAATCTCTCTTATAGAGCCAACATGTATACTTTGTCTCGTGTGCCATGAAGATTTCAAAAGAGCAAAGAGACTTAAAGATGTTGACGACATGAAACGCCACTATAAAAGCCATAAAAAACAGTTAAAGTACCGCTGCGGCAGGTGTTGTAACTGTTTTTTGCAATAGGCAGAACTGTTAATTCATAAACTCGAAGCAAATCATAACATTAAGGTCTTGTCTGATTAGACTTTATGGCAGTTACAAACTTTTTTCTTTACTTGTTGAAAATTTTTACCAAAATAATGTATTATATATATGACTTTATGTAAAGACAAATGTTGCATGGTGTCATATATATATATGACTTTTAATACTAAGGAAAAAATTCATATGATGATTGCTGCAAGAGGATTTGGTATGGGAATGGGTGGAAGGATGATGAAGTAGCTGTGGTTAAACCACATTTAATTGATCTTCTATTTACTCTAGTTCAGCGAACGTTTTGATAGAATCATTAGGCAGTTCTGTATACCATTCAAAAGCAGTTTAAGTTAAACTGCTAATAAACTGACGAAAGAGCAAAGCATCTACACCTCTAATGTTTCCACAAGTTGCTTTAAATTGAGCTAGGTGTGGCACTGAATACCCCTTAGGATATGACACCTGATTATAATCAGCAGTATATGAATGCCCTTTACTTATAAACTTTTTTGCTTGCTCAGATGCAATAACAGCCTTGATTTTCTCACTAATGAGGCTTTCAAGTTTATCAACTGACATTAGTTCAGATGAACTTGGAGCAGATTGAGGAGTGGATTGGAGAGGAGCTGAATTGATTTTAGATCTTTCTTTAGGAACATCTTGTACTCCAGATGCTTGTGGCATTATGCTAACTGGAGGATTTACTGGCGCAATACTAGACGCTTGTTGATTGAAAGGTTGAACTAGTACAGGATTTACAACAACATCTTTCTGCATCAGTTATATCATCATATTCATTTGTGTCATCATTTCACTCATCTTGACATTAAGTTGGGAGATTTCTTTATATTTTCTTTTCATTTCTCGTTGCATTTCTCTTTGTGTTCGAGCTAGTGCAACAGCATCAATTAACACTGGTTTTTCTTCCTCATCATCTTCTTCTTCTCCTTCTCCTTCTCGTTCACTTTCTAAGATAGGAAATAACCTTTCTTTATCTTCTCCTTGTTGTTGCAAGAGATCAAAAGGAATGGTAGTTGAAGTTCCTTGTTGATAACCTTGTGAACTTGAATGTCCACTGGTATGTCCTATCATATAAGTAACTTCAATACCCATTGTTTATTCTTCTTCATTATTTTCTTTTACATGAATTTCTGAACGACGCCTCCAATGGACGCCTTGTTCTACATCAGACATCAACAAACTCTCAAATAGAGGATTAGAATTGAGCACCTTATGCTCTTCAGAAGCTATGGCTGGATGATGATGGGATCCTTTGGAAGATTCTCCAAAGTGTCGACCACCATTAGTATTATCATCAAAGATATACTTTGGAATCCATTCTTGTTGGATTTTTTTATTAGCGGATCTCTGAAAATATACTCAAGATGTCATGCCTTTAAACTTTTTTTCATGAGGCTTTGGCCTCCATATTTGTTTTTCTTTCCGTTGGACCCTTTCGGCGGTAGATTCTTGGACATGAGGTTCAAGTGTCACACTTTGATGTGCTTTCCACGGAGCTCGCTGCCTTTCTTCTCTCCTTTCTGCTATCATGGCATATGATAGCCTTTCCCTCTGAGGGGTCCTCTTGGCTTCGATGACTAGTGACCTTTCAACCTTCTTCTTTATTAATCCCTTCTCTTTGACTGTCTTCAAAACTCGGTGGACTCGAGCAGATAGACGTTCAAGCTCGCTCGTCTTCTGAGGGGTCGGGGCTCCAAGTTAATGCTCCCAAAAGGACTGCTTAAGCTCGCCAGTGGAGCTATTTCTTCTTACCCACTTCAAATTAACAAACATGTTCTGAGTAGGAATATCAGTCTCTAGCTCCTCAGCTGGCATGTTAGAAGGATGGATCGGTACTGGCAATTGTTGAGCGCGTAACTTAGCATTTCTCTTCCTTCTTTGTCTTCTCGTAAGCCCTCCTCCAGATGAGGAGGCTTCAACATTATATTTTCCAGATGCAGTAACCGGTTCATAGAGAAGTGGCATTGGTAGATACCACTGAAACCCTTCCACCAGTCACAATTCTTTTGGTGGTTGGAGCTGCCAGTTGTGATAATCGTTCGAACACAGAAATCCTTTGATGAGGGTTCTCAGTAGCAACAGTTCGTGTAGAAGTCCCGATAGAATGGGGCCTCCCAGCAGACTCTTCAGAGTTCATGCCATTCACATGAATGGCGGCAGCCATTGCAGTAACTATAGGAAACTGTAGCCCACCAAATTGGATTGTGGCCCCAGTATTTCCAGTATTTATTACAGCATTGGCTAGGCGGATGTTTGCTCCACGCCCAAGCTTCACAGTAAAAGGAGTATTTTGAAGATCCATTCTTCACAAATGAAAGATGGGGATCAGTAATCAAAATTTGATAAATTACTCCACGCTTTCAAAATGCAGAAACACACTAAAATAAAATAACATAAATAGAGAAGCAGATCTTTCTAGAATTATAGATTATAAATTATGATGCTTAATTTACTACTATAGCTTATATGTTACTAGCCAAAGATGGAAAGAGAAACCTATCCCCAGCAGAGTCCCCAGAAATCTGTGGGCTCCGAAAATTCGCGCCCCGGCCTCCCCTGAATAGGAGAGTTTTAACGATGTTCGGGGTCAAATTTTCAGAAGGCAGATTAACTTTGGGATAAAGCACTACCCAGAGATTTCGCCCTCATTTTGTGAGGACTTTATAATCTGGTTCTAGGTTTCCCATAAGCGCAAGCACCTATGGTTAATTACCCCTCTTGATCATGAGAGAGCACTTTCGATTAAGGCTAGTCATTAAGGAGGTACGTAATACCTAGCATATAGTAGCAACATATGAAATTGGAATTATAAATTTATTATTTGTATACTTAAAGAGGATTGTGGGGGGAATGAAGATGAACCCGATCAAGATCCCATGGTTCCGTCGTCCCGGGCCATCATGATCCCTAGTCTACTTAATAAGAGGAGGTAGTCGACCCAACCTGATAGAAGGATCCTTGTTGGCAGCCATGGGTTGCTTCGTCTAAGGGTACCTTGTAGACTTGTGGTGGATGCTTGTTTAAGGAGACAAGTTTTAGTCAACCTTAGCTAACAGAAAGCTTTGTGCCTTATTGAGTGCACCCTATGATTCATTACTCAATGAGCTTTTAACCATTGGAGAACATACGGGCTTTGATCGTAACCATAATATAGTGGTGCTATTTTGCAGCAAAACCATCCGGTCAGAGGGCACATGCCACGTCCCCGCTGGCGAGAAATCATTTGAGAATGAATCACAGTGATACATTCAATTAGACATTTTTGCTCTTTGTGAGTTAAAGTTATTTTGAAATTTATCATTCTTAGCAAACGTTTGCGGATGATAGATGAATTTTTGCTTTAAGTTTTAAATAATAAATTTCATTTGAATATTTTTCAAATTTATTGAGATTTTATTTCAAGCATGATTTAATTTTCAAATTTGGGGGTATTTTAAATGTTTGAGATCCCCTCTGGTTGAGATTAGCTTTCAACACGGCCATCATCGAGGTGATTTTGACATTTGAAAATATTTGTATTTCATAAGCATTTGGAATTATTTGAATGTATAGAATCCCCTCTGGTTGATATCAACATTCAACATGGCCATCATCAGGGATGATTTTGGGGTCATTTAAAAATATTTATATTTTGTAGAAATTTGAGGACATTTTGAATATTTGATCCCCTCCGGTTGACATAGACTTTCAACACGGTCATCCTTGGGGCGACTTTGGCATTTCGAAATATTTGTATTTGTAGAAAATTGGAAATATTTGAAGGTATAGAATCCCCTCCGGTTGATATCAACATTCAACACGGCTATCATCGGAGATGATTTTGGGGTCATTTAAAAATATTTATATTTTGTAGAAATTTGAGGACATTTTGAATATTTGATCCCCTCCGGTTGACATAGACTTTCAACACGGCCATCCTTGGGGCGACTTTGGCATTTCGAAGTATTTGTATTTTGTAGAAAATTGGAAATATTTAAAGGTATAGAATCCCCTCCGGTTGATACCAACACTCAATACAGCCATCATCAGGGATGATTTTAGAGTATATTAGACTTTTAAAATTTAATATGCACGCTTCTCGAGGTGACTTGCTTCTTAAGGCGATAACACTCTTCTCGGAGCAGTTGCTTGCTTCCCAAGGCTGCTATACACATTTTAGAGGTGTCAACACCCTTCTCGATGCATCATATTGACATTTAGAAAATTATTTTTGTATGCAGGAGGGGGCATTAAATGCCTTCTTTCCGCTTGTAAAAGTGGTGCGGATCCGGTGACGTTTGTGTAATATCTCAATTTTATATTTTAAAAGCAATCATGACAAAAATTCATGCCAAGACATTCTTGGACCATAAATAAATGGCATGAAAGTGATCAGATGCTTCAATACCTTGGATAAGCCTTCGGAGGAGAACCAACTTGGATCTAATTGGCTGGCATTTTCTTCACATGGTATTATTATTTTTTATGTTGAACTGATATAATGGGCACCTCAATATATATTTTTGAAGGGATTGTTTACTTTCCTAACTTAATATCTTCTTATGCAAATTCAAGGTTTGCCTTGTGCAACACTTCAAAAATATTAGAATATTCACTCTGAACCAGAAATGAACATTGCATAACATTCATATATTATTTGATTCCTTGTCATGTTGCCTTATACGAGCATCAGAGAAAGTCAATCATACTCTTATTGATTAACATTATGTAACCTTCTTTTAATTATTCCATGAAACTTCATCTCAATTTTCCTTCTTATAAACTGTCCTCAGCATTTTTTTTATTTCTAAGCATTACTTGAACAAGAATATCATGTAAGATATTTTTAAACTCTTTGTATGCATCAACGTCCACCTCATTATGATCATAATCATGGCAACTTCCTCAAGAAGCCATGGAATTTAATTCTTTGACTATGATTCATTGTAGTTGATGTGTATGAAACATGAAAAGTTAACAGCAAATCTTATTTAATATGTGGAAGTCCTGGCTATGTGGTTCCAATATTCCAAAGACTTCACAACTTTAAATACTTTGGAGTATTTTAAACTATCATGCTTGCATGGATTGGATATTCATGCATGGTCATCTTCAAAGAAATGGAGCAGTAAGAAACATGTTTATATTGAAATTTGTGCTCCTTTAAAAGATATTCTATGAAAATAATTTTGAAGCTCAAAATGAATCTCTCTCTCTTTTTTTTTAAATGAGATTTTGTTATTGATGGAGATATATATATATATATATATATATATATATATATATATATATATATATATATATATATATATATATATTAGTATTTTTTAAATTTTCATTTAAGTTTAATAATTCTTCAAAAAATTATTGCGTATAAGCTCAATAGCGCTCCAAAAATATTTTGTTCAAATTTTTCCTTTAGTCAAAATTTTGATAGTATCTCGGCGTCTCCCTCGCATTGGGGGCATCTACATGAATTCTAGGCCTGCCCACCACACGCAATAAAGGCGTGCATGGTTGATGTCCATTTACGTAGACACCGCAGCCATAATCTTCAATCCCACCACGCGCAATAAAGGCGTGCATGGGGTTTTTGAATGTACATGTTTGAAAGCACAATTATTTCCCCACTTACGGGTACTTATAAGTAACCCTGCCTCGCCGTAGGAGTCGCACCGGGCTTTCATCCCACCACGCGCAATAAAGGCGTTCATAGGCGGTTCTCCGGTGCGTTGCGAACACCGAAGACGAGATTTTAGCTTTAAAGTTTGGCGAATGATATATCTTGACGAGCGAGCAAGAAGACGGCAGAGATTTGCAGCGAGGCTAAAGAAGATTTATTTATTTTTTGTTATATTTATTTTTTGATTTTTTTTTTTATATATAAATAGAGAATGTTCTCACTAGACATTTGCAAGAGGATATACCTTGGTGTATGCTTTTTGTTGATGATATTCTTCTTGTTGATAAGACTAGAGAGGGAGTTGAAGGTAAACTTGAACTATGGAGGTCAACCTTAGAGTCTAAAGGTTTTCGCTTGAGTAGATCTAAAACGGAATATATGGAGTGTAATTTTAGTAGTAATAGACCTAGTGAGGGGATTGTGACTTTGGGCGATCAAGTCATTAATAAGAGTACACGTTTTAGATATCTTGGATCTATTGTTCAGAGTGATGGTCAAATAGATGGGGATATTATCAGCAGAATTCAAGTTGGATGGTTGAAGTGGAGGAATGCATCGGGCTTGTTATGTGATAGAAATGTACCCCTCAAACTTAAGGGAAAATTCTATAAGATGGCAATGAAGCCTGCAATGCTTTACGGTGCCGAATGTTGGCCATTAAAAGAGAAGCATAATACTAAGTTAAGTGTGACAGAGATGAGGATACTCAGGTGGATGAGTGGCTTTACCCTTAGAGATATGATACGAAATGAGCATATACGTGAAAAGGTTGGAGTAGCTCCAATAGAAGATAAGATTAGAGAGAGTCGCCTTAGATGGTTTGGTCACATAAAATGGCGGCCTTCCGATGACCCAGTTAGGAGAGTAGAGGTATTATATTTGACTTATGTTAAGAAAGGTAGGGGTAGACCTAAAAAAACTCGGTTAGAAAATATTAGGAATGACCTTTCTTTATTAGATTTAAATGAGAATTTGACTTTTAATAGGACAAATGGAGAAAAAAGGATTCATGTAGCCGACCTCACGTAGTGGGATAAAGGCTTGATGTTGTTGTTGTATATAAACAGAGAGAGAAAGAGAGAGAGTGCAGAAAAGTATTGAGGCTATCAAAGTGCAGAAAATATTTAAGAGGCAGCAGCTTTGCATGCACGAGTGTTGAGTACGGGTTGGGTGGAGATAGGAGTTGAGGTTAGGCCTTTCCAAGAAAGAGCTGAGAGCTACAATAGAAGAGGAATGGGGACGTGGGAATTTTTAGTCTTGCGAACTAAGAAGAATGGGAGAGGTAGATATGATGGAATGAGTATAGGATTAGAATGATGTTGAAGTATATGATCAGAAGTTTATAAAATCAAGGTAGATGTGGCTCTTTGCATGTCATTTGATCCAACAGGTGGATTGCCATGTGTGATGAGGATATGAATTATGCAGGAAACGTGTTGGGTTGTAGATATATAGCAAGATATGTGTTAAAGGAAGAGATATGTGAGAGCATGAGTTGGTCAAGTGGTGGAATGAAATAAGAAAATATAATTAAATAAGGATATGCATTGCGTTAGAAAATAGATATCAGAAGTAGCATTTTTTTATTATCTAAGAAATAATATGATACTATTATCAGGCGATTTATGTAAGAATAAAACTAAATTTTATTTTATAAAATAAGAAATGCTCATAACATGATTTGAAAAATCTCAAGAATTTGGACACAAGCATAAGAAATGATATTAAATTGCTATATTTATATTAGTTTATGATAATTATTAATTAAATTATATAAAATAATATATCAATGCTCGCCCTTTTTTTTGTGTTCTAGTTCATGTGCCGTCGTCGCCTCGTAACGTGACGATTTTGCATTTTCGTTCATATAAGGATCTGGACAATATGATCGTCATTTTCTAGTATTTTCAACATTCCGAACATAATGGAGAAATTCATTTTGCAAACGGACGACATTTGGGAAACATCGAGTATGTCCGTAGTTCGTCGATTACTTTCGTTCAATTTGATTGCGCGGGATCCCTCTTTGGTTAGATTCGATGCTCTAAACTCATCGACGAAGCTTGTTTAACAAGTGGAGGCCATTTGGATAGTGTTTTGCTAGCGTCGCATCCACTAACACACTGTCATTCGATCGCGTCGCATATAAACAACTTTTATTTGGTATATTTGATGTCCTGAATGCATCGATATGATCGATTTTGTAATCGGACAAAGCTTTAATTATTTCAATATGATTGAGGCACTCCGATCTTCGTTCTAAGGATATCTTATTTACCAAAAATAATAGATCATCGCCTCCGTTACTTGCATTGATCGTGCTACATATGTGGAGGTCAACAACATCAACTATGCAAGGATCGAGGGAGTTTTCTTATGACTCTCCCAGTTGAATATAATAGCTTTGTAAAATTATTTGACTAATGTTTTGAATAAACTAAATTAATTGTGTGATGACATTAACATGCTGAAAGCACAAGTTGACATACTGGAAACCAATAAAGTCCATGTATTTAAACTTGAAATTGATTCCAATTGGAGTGAAGAACCTATTATTTGAATATTAATTCTGCTAAGATACGGGAATCATCTTGATAGACAATGTAGTGTCTTTAACCATAATGTTATTAAAAATTATCTGTCAAATTTCTGACATGGACAATGACATACTTGATTCATTGATCTTAATTGTTTTAGTGGCTGATTATGAAATGTAGATAACTTCTTTGAATATAAAACAATTCTTGATGAATGATTATTAAGATTTACCGGAACAAAACGTAGTCAAGCTTGAATTTATCGCCCGAGTAGGAGGGACAAATAAAATTTAGGAAGAGAACCTACTACAACTAAGGTTGAAACAAAAATACTTCTAAAAGTAAAACATTTGCTTTTATCATAATGTGATTATTATCTCAATGAATTTAATTCATTAAAATGAGGAATTACAACTGTTATTGAATATATGAACAAATTTTCATAATTGATGTTGAGTTTTGAGAGCATGAAGTTCCTAAACTCTCAAAATTTTGCTATAATTTCATTATCAATTGGTCTTAAATTCTTGTACCGTCAATTTTTTGTTTAAAGAAATGGGTTTTTAGATTAATTGATAACTTGTGATCTTTGAATGCTCAATTTTTATGTGCATGAATGCATACTACACATATTAATTGCATTAGGAAATCTTATCATTGAGTTATCCTGCATCCTAAATTCTTTTAGTTGGATGTCTATTCTGCTTCTTGTGTGAAAATTTCATATTTAAGTTTAATATACATAATTGCAATTTTTGTTCTTTATATTTAGAAATAGGCTAATCTAAGTTTTTAATGTCCTACAGTCATAGTAACATGCATTTCACGTTGAAAGTTTTAGTGGATAATATTTCTTTGTTCTCCTTATTACAACAACAACAACATCAAGCCTTCATCCCACTAGATGGGGTCGGCTACATGAATCTTTTTTCTCCATTGTGTACTATTAAAAGTCAAATTCTCGGATGCATGCATTTAACTTCTGTTATCTTCCAGGATGGCCAACATGATAGTTGATGCAATTTTGGACTTGAACTTCGATGATACCGTGTGTTCCATTGGTGCAGCAGCTCTTTTCTACATTTTGGCCAGCGATGTAAGATCTAATCATAAATTTTATGGAAATATTCCCTGCCATCGCCTTCAAAATTGTTTACTGCATCATGTATTTGTCAATCAGTTTTGAAGCTCTGCATGCACTTTCGCACTGCTGTTTTTTCTGGTTTACTTTTCTCAAGGTTGCTGAATGTCTATTTTCTTTTCTATGGTAGTTTGTGGTCCTTACAAGATATTTCACCGTTCTCAGACCTCCCTTTAGCACTGCTTCAAACAAAAATGCATTAACTTGGCTAGATTTGGATTATGCTATTATTGCTTATTCGATTATAACATTTTTTTCACTTAGATCAGTACTGGATCTGCCAACAGGCCTATGTTTGAACATATTTTTTAGTTTAGATTTGATAGTCTTATATACTTTTCTTAATCTATTAGTTTTATTAGACTTATGTTTTTAAGCTTACTTTCATTTGATATTTTGGATGCCTTTGATTTCATATAGATTTTTTTTTCTTAATTTGAGATGTCCTTTTTGAATGGCAGGATAATTCATTTTGGGATTTTGAAAAGTCCCGGGGTGGATTGTAATTTGCATCTCTTGATTTGGTCAATTGACTGGTATACGTGGTACTATTGTTTTGTTGGGCCTATTAGTTTGAGCGGATAATAGTTGGTTCTTGTGGTTGTGGGGCTGCATTCTGTAAGAAAGCCACAATGCATTTTTACTGGTTTTAATATACCATACATGTTTTGATATTATTTTCTTGTTATTTTTCCTATTTGGAGACAACCTCACTGTTCTGAATAGAAAATAATAATTGGCTGCAAGTAAAAAGCCAGTTTTTCTTTGCAAGCTAAGTTGGGAATCATTTTAGGGTGTGGAGCCAGTGTTTTTAGGTGTCAAAAATTAATTGGCTAAATAGAATATATCCTCTCTTGTATGCTTCTTACTTGAATTCTTTGTTAATCCCATGGGATCCACAAGCTTAGGCGACGCCCATTTACTAGCTGATAAATTGGTATCAACTTTTGCAGAGCTTCGCCTTCGGCCTCTAAACACGTTGAATTTTTGCCTTCAGGTTAGGGGACACGTTGAATATCTTGTCTTCGCACTTGAGAAATTGTCATTGTTTTTGGTGCTAGCAAAAGTAGCTAATGGCCTCCAGATACTCTCCAGTCCACAATGAACCTTTTGGTTGGGTTTTAGTGGTCCAGTGAGGTCCTGAGATGGAGCAAAGTGCGGTTGGCATGCAGCGAGTTCCAGTGGTGCTGGAGGCGGATGAAAGCATCTGTAACTTGCTTATTGATGAAAAAGCTTGTGGAGTTGTCGTCGAGAGTTCAAGATGGCTGGATATGGATTGAACATAATGGATGACACTTTTAGTTGAAATTGGATTATTTTTTGTGTTAGGAGACCATGAGACATACTTCAATAGGGAATCATAGTGGGGTTTGATATGATTTGCGCCATGGGAAGGGCTACGAGATGTAACCTAGCAGCTGCCATGGTGAAATGTTGCATGTTTTAAGTTGTGGAGGCTACAGAGATGTAATTAGAGTTTGAGAGGTTACTTGAAATCGGCCATATCATCCACAGTCATGCTCTTGCTCTTACGCTCAGGCTAACCAACCCTTTTCTTGTTAGTAATAATTAGCCTCTCATTTTTGAATTGCAAATGGTCTTTATAGAGGGAGGGGAGTTGAGCTCTTGACTTTGGGAGGAGATTGTGATGCAGGCGCTGTTTAGAGATTTTCCAATGCTTCCAAATGTTGTAGGTAATGTCTAATAAGGATTAGGGATTCTTAGGATAACGGTGGAGTGGTGGAGGTGAGTATGTTGAGTAGGAGGGGTCAGCCATGGCAAGAATCACCTATACCTGAGCCCTTCTAATTTGAATGTAGAAACTCCTGAAGTTTGTATAGGAATCTTTCTACAACTATTTTGGAGTAACTGGCTTAGTGTGTTCTACAACTATTTCTTTTTTTCCCCCAAAAATTGTTTTAGAAAAGTATAGTATAAATAGTGATTTAGGAAGTAGCTTTTAAGAAGTTATGATGGCAAAAATAGAAAAAACATAAGCCGACTAAAATGAAGCGAATAATAGGGAGATCTGAGGCATGTAAAACCTCAACCAAGTATTTTGAACAATTTATGTTTTGATGTTCAATTTTCTTTTAAGTCTTCTCCTAATACTAATGTAAAAGATTTCTGGGAGAGGATATCTTCTTTTACAAGTGGGATACTTTATTTGGTAATTTCTTTTCCTTCTACTTCTTCTCCATTTTCTAAAATCTTAATATTTGTCGCTTGATTTTTTTTCAATTTGGATACTATTTGATTTATTTGAACGCATGATTTTAATTGATTGTCTGGTTTTCATTGTCATGAATATCTCTGAGCTGTTTCTTGCAGATGGATATTTAATTATCTTTTGCATCAAATTTCTCCATGCTTTTTGGTTTTCATCTCTAGTAATGAGTAATTGTCTAAATTAGGAGTTTGTGATCTATGAACTTCGGTGTAATTGCATGATTTTTTGCATCCCATTTTATATTTGCATTAGCAAAAAGTCCACCTCATTTGTATCATTAGCATTATCGTGACTATTTGGATCAGCTTTATGAATCATTGTGGTCTATTCATTTTAATTGCATGAGATGTATATTTTGTTGTTAACTATTTCCCAGTCATTTTGTAGAAATTTTTTAAATCCTCATTGTATGTGCATTTTTACTGCGCAAGGTGTTATATATATTAATAAATATTTTATTTTCCTAATGGAGATTCATCAACTTTGGAGCTATGTATGCAACTATATTTTTTATTTCCCGTAGATCATCAGACATGCTATTTTTGAGGTTTTTTTTAATAAGAAGTGAATTGGTTTGTTAAGATATTGAGAAAAGAATCAAAATTGTCCCTTGATTCTTTATGAAATACTAAACTAGTCCCTAACTATATTAAAGGACTATTTTGGTCCCTCAACTTCTTAAAGAGGAACCAAAATAGTCCCACAATGAGACTATTTTGATTTCTTTTTAAAAACTTCAGGGACCAAAAAGATCGTTTAATATAGTTTGGGACTATTTTAATCTTTCATAAAGAGTTGGGGGACCATTTTGATTCTTTTCTCTTAGGATATTTATAATCTTTATGCCACCCTAGAGAGCCTTATACTTATTTTTGCTCTGGATCTAGCTTCTTCTGGCTTTCTTGCATGTTGGAAAATTTCAACATTTGCTCTCTTTAGGTATATCGAGCCTTTTTGATGACATGTCTTGGAATTATGGTTTAATAATAAGATATAATGTGATCCTACCATTTTATTTCCTACTCTGCTTTGCTTTCAGGTTGAAGATCATTCTCTTCTTGATTCCCCAACTTGTGTACATTTTCTTCTTAAGCTATTGAGTACACCTATGGAAAGTGTCGAGAAGAAGACAATGAATATTGGCCTAGACCTATTAGAAATACCTAAGCCTCAAACCGTGGACAGTGCAAATAAAGGAGTTGACTCTACGTGTAGAGCTATAATTTCAAAAGTCAAAGAACTTCTTTTGAGTTGTAATGAGATCAAATCTGGCAGTGACAATGATGATGGAATGAAAATACCAGAGTTGAGCTCAAAGTGGATAGCTTTATTGATTATGGAGAAAGCTTGCTTATCTTCGGTCTCTTTTGAAGGTGAGCCATTCATGCTTGATCATCAACCCTGACATAGCAGATCTGTTGGTCAGCATTGTTTTGTTACCATGACAAACTTGGAATGGCTCAAAGAGATTTATATCTATTCCATTGCCTGCAATAATTCCTATTTCATATTTTGGCACATCTATAGATGCTTCTTTCTAATAATGCTCAACTGTGTGGTCGAGTGACTGCCACGTATAGTTCCTTTGGGTGCTTACGTTCAATTTTTTCTCTTATTCCAATAAACTTTATGCTTGATTACAACAACAACATCATCATCATTAAATCTTTATCCCATTATGCGGGGTTGGCTACATGAATTTTTTTTCTCCATTGTTTCCTGTTAAGAGTCAAATTACCATTTAAGTCTAATAAAGAAATGTCATTTCTAATATTTTCTAAGAACTTTATGCTGAATGGAAAAAAATCAAGGAAAAGTTAAATGTCTCTTTTGGAATAAATTTGCGCGTATTGAAGTTTGGGTGCATGTGGAACACCTTTTTTTCCATTCTGACGGCTTGTTGTTTTACACGATAGGATGGAAGTTTGATCATTCACAAATAGCTTTGGAATTAGAATCTTGCAATTATATTATCTTACATTGTAATGAGGCAGGATATGCGGCTTTATAAATATTCTAAGAATTGTCTTACATGCTTTTTTACTTCCCAAGCTATTCATGCATGACAGAAACCCATGTTGGTAAGGGCATGGGCTTACCTGCACGATGGAAAGGGGTTTATAGGTTCAATATATTTTATAGACCAATCATTTGATGGGGACATCAGATTATGGAAGGTTTATCAGAGGCGTGACCACCGATCTACAACCAAGATTGAGTCATTGTATTTTTGATTTATTCTATGTATTTTCTTATTTATGTTGTCACATTTTATTTGCTTTCCCGTTGTACCCTTTTACTAAAGGATGTCGTATGTAAGCCCAAGGGGCATTATTGTCTTTTTCTTTGAGTCCTTGTATGAGGCTTTATATAGCCCTCCTTGTTCTTTTTTGAGGTTAATAAAGATTTATCAAAGAAATTTATGCACTTGAGTGTTCTTGTGAAAGTTGGAGAATCATGGAGAGAGATCCCTAGGAGAGGGAAGACTTGTGCATCACCCACCAACCTAGATAAGTCGGATTCGTGGTTCGACTTCTTATCTCTTTTTTTTATCTTTCTTTCTCAACCCTATTGCCGACGCTAACCTCCTCTTCCCGGATCCCTCAAGCCACCGACCACACAAAGCTCCACCTCCATTAACCCCTCTTCATTCCCCACGGCCAAGCCCCACCCACCAGCCCTTCTACCCACTTCCCTCCCTTTTCTCGCTCAAAGCATCATGCCCAAATTTAGAATTGGATAAATTTTGGACAGAATTTTGAATTCAAAACAACTAATTTGAAATTCAAAATCTTTCCTAATTTACCAAATTTATTTTAGGAAAGCTCTTAAATCAAATCCATTTGATTTTCAAATTCAAATTGGATTTATTTAAACACTTTCCTAATTCCTAAAACCTTAATTAAGCAACCCAAATCCCCTCACCAATCTCCTCCTTGGTCATTAAGCCGTCGGACCCCTCTCTAATTAATCCCAAGGATTTATTTCCTAAAATACCCAATCTCTCTTGGAAAGATTTCAAAACCCCCCACCCCACCTGGCCCCTCATGAATCCACTTCTTTAAATCTTTCCAAAACCTCCTATTTTAATTTGGAATTGAGCCCATCTCCGTATTTCTCTGCTGGCCGAAACTTCCCAAGGCTGGTATATTAATTTCCTTCTACAATTCTCTCCCAAAATTTCGCCCGACGTTGGGTCTTCTTCCCTCTAAAGCTGCAGCTAGAAATTTCCAGTAATTCTTCTTGAATTCCAGCAGCCTGATGCCCCAATACTACTGTTTTAAGAGGACCAACCTGCTGCCCACCAACTTCCACTAGTCTAAATCATCATACCACTGTTGGAGGAGACTTCCCTTGCTGATTAACAACTCGCCAATCTAAAAACAGCAAAGTACTAGGGGTGTCAATATTGGACACGATCTGAAAACCCGACTCGAACCCGACACGAAAATTTAGGGTTCGGGTCAACCCGCGCGTTGACCCGAACCGGGTCGGGTTCGGGTTAGAGATTTCAACCCGTTTGTAAAACAGGGTCGGGTTCGGGTTGACCCGGAAACCCAGAATCAACCCGATTTAACCCGGGTTCGCGTCATTCACGTCCGCATCCATCCATCGCATCGTCCGTCAGGTCTGAATTTCGAGTCTGTCGCGCGACATCGTGTCTGCGGTTGGCCGTCCCGCCAGTCCGCATCAAGCGGCTTAAGCCCGCCATAGGGCATTTCGGAATGGCGGAAGGTTTCTTGCGCAAAGATCTGCCGTCTGGTGATCGCCTGATCGGCTGACCGCTGCTCTCGCACGCTCGCAAAGCAGTCGAAGGTCCCACGCAATGATTCGCCGTCGTTCGCTAGCCATACTAGTAGCCGAAGGTTGGCCAGGCGCCAGCAGTCGCGTTCGCCGCTGGTCTGTTCGCCAATCGCCAGCTATTTTCGCGCGCTTCTTCAGCCAAATCGCGCAAATCCGTGTCAGGTTGGGTTGATCCGAACCCGAAGCGGGTCGGGTTCGGGTCCCAAAAATTGACCCATTTGCAAAAACGGGTCGGGTTCGGGTTGACCCGAATAGTGTCGTGTCAGTTTCGGGGTTCGACCTGAACCCGACCCGTGACTCGAAATTGACACCCCTACAAAGTACTACATGGATCGCCGACCCCGACATTGATTACGGGATTGCCTACGACGAACACGGATTCGTGCATATTCTCCATTCAACCTTCTTCGATGTCAATCTGAGGATCAACCATACGGTGGAGGATTACATAGAACGTATCTTGGACGCCTTAGTCGAAGCTATTGAAGAAAAACTTGAGATCCTCGAGTGGAGGATCGCACCCGATCCTTGACGAAGGTTTCCTAATCACCACTTTTCTTGTATTTTCTAAGCCTAATCTTTTCTTCGTGATATCGATTGTAATCTCGAAGGTCGCATCTGCCTACTTCTACCAAGCTTAGTAAACGTAGGGTTTGAGTGCACTTCTTTGTTTCTAATTCTTGTTGTTAAACTAGGGATTTACGTTGAACGCTACCACGTATGCATGATGTTATTTTCCTGCCATATTTTGATGATGCAAATCTCTTGAAGTGCAACTTAGCCTAAACGCTAGTGACTCCTTTTTACGTTTTGATTCGTCGTTTTATTTGCTAGTAGGTTTATTTGTTATTTCTCTAATCAAAGGCCATGCAAAATCTTACAAAATCATTGCATCCATCGTAGTTCTACATCATCATTTCTCCCTGGGATTGCCAATTTACTATAAGAATGCTCTAATTTTTGACTTCTTTTCACCTGTGATGTGAAATGTTATAACAGATTCGAGTTTGAATAGAACGGTTCCTGGAAGTCCTTTTTCTTCATGTTAAAAACCTAGAGCATCTATGGACTGTTAAAAAGTAGATCATTTATAGTGTAATTGTTTATATAGTTCAAATAGAGAAATGTAGTTGTCATTTGACCCATCATGCGCCACATGTCACTGAAAAGCTATATTGCATTCATAATTATCATGTATCGAGTTTATAGAGTAGATGTCTTCAATGCAGTGTAAGACGGCGGGCTTGCATCATTTGGATTTTAGGCTTCTCCTTCTTAATATAATAACACTTCAGTCATTTGCTTCCATTCATCAATAATTTGGCTGTATAATATTTATGTATAGTGTGCCTTCTGAAGTTCTGATTTATCAAATGCTCATTTTGTGAAATTTGCTTTTCATGGATCTCATTCAGATACAACTGAAATGAAGGGAAATGTTTGGGGAGATTTTAAGGAAACTTTCAGGGAGCTTAAAGGACTAGATGCAATATTTGATGTTGTCACTAATTGTCATTTTACCTTGGAGGTTAGCCTTATGATTGTATTGACTATGGCTACTATATACTGTTTTAAGTGGAAGTTCTAATATAAGAATTGCATTTTGTGCTTCTTTTTTATTATCAACGGTTAATACTTTGTTGCAAAATATACCTTCCATATTTAATTATAGTTTAAGAGTAAATAAGTAAATGTTTCATTTTTTTAGAGAATTCCTAGAATGAAGTGCTTATGACTACACCAGTGTTTTGATTGACATTGTAAAGCAGAAACCCACTTTGTCTACGAAATGCTATTAACAGCACATCAATTTCAAATTAACTTTTCTTCTATAGATCCCTTGAAAACATATGTTCACTGTCATTTTCTTCTAGTACTTGATTTTCGTGATATAACTTTTATCCTCTTGGTGATATTAATTTAATTTTGTTAAGATTTACGCCAGGAAGTTGCTTGTCATTGAAGTCTCATCAACCTTTGAGCAGCAGTTAAATCTCCAATTCTACCTTACTTGATAGACTCGTATTTCTTGGGTACAACTGATTACTCAATGTTTGAACCTTTCCTTTCATTTTTCCAGGCAATTTTCGTTAGTCGAAATTATAACTTTTTGATGCCAAGACAACTCGGTCTTAGCCTGTTTGTTTGCATGATACTTTGAGTCTGTTGTGCTAGTCCGGTATATGTATAAACTATTACATCTCTAATGTGAGAACTTAACGGTAAGAACACCTACTGCTGTCACTTTTTGATGCATTCAGTTATTTTTGGTTTATTTATGTTTTATTGTATTTTGTACAATATTAGTTGTGTTTTATTTTTTTTTATGCTATCCTATGATGGTTGAGCTTCCAATGATCATGGTAGGAAGGTGCTTGGCATGGTGAACCATGGGTTTGCTTGCTTTTGGGTCCACTTCGTCCTTGGGCTGCTTGCTGATTTCTGTTTTGGTGTAGTGGCTGCTCTCGGGTGGGCCTTGGTTGCTTGGTGAGGAGCTAAAAAAATGTTGGATTCTACTTGATGTTAGCTCATAAATGCTTGAGCTGAAATTTAGCTCAATGATTGGAGATTAATTGCACTTCCTAGCTCATTAATTCAAAAAGGTATGATAATATTTCTTGGATTCATTTTGGAGTGGACTTGCCTCTTCTCCTTCCCTTTGTCTTCTCGGTTTCCTGTGCTGGCTGGTTTTCCCGTGCTTGGCCCCTTTGTTTCCTGTGCTGTCTGGTTTCCCGTGCTCTGGTGCTTGGCCTCCTGTGCTGGCTTTTCGGGTCTCCTGCTGGCTGCTTTCCCGTGGGCTGCTGGGTGGGGATTTCCGTGATCTGGTTCCCTGTTTTCTGTGCATTATTTGCTGCAACAGTTTTGCTGACTTTTAGCCTTCTATTTGGTGTCTTTTGGCCTTTTATTTCTCCAAACCTGATTGGTTTTGGTTGGAGGTGGAATGGCTATTAGACTACCCTCTTTTGCCTATAAAATGGAGATGTTTTGGCATGAAAAATGTTATTGATGATTGTGAGTAAAAACTCTATAAAAACTTGAGGGTTTCTTCTTGGAAAAGCTTGAGAGCTTGTTCCATCTCCCTTTCCTCCTCTCTATTTCGTCTTGGCTTCTAATCTCTTTGTCTCTATGCAAGTTCCACTCCATTTGTATCATTCTTCTTGAGCTTTGGAAGTGTATGTTGACTGAAATTTAGAGACATTTGCCGGAGGAGTTTGGAAAGGACGTTGGACTCTTTTGCAATGGTGGACCATTGATTTGCAAGCCTAAACACAATTTTCTTAAATTCCTACTTTCGTTGCATGTGAGTAGACTGCTAGAAGGTTATACTGAAGATAGTGTTTTTACATTTTTATTTTGTTTTCGTTAGATTTGACTTTTGTTTTTCCTAAATTTGTTTGGATATTTGCAAGCTTCAATTGAATCGAGTTTGGTTTTAAGTCTTGCCCTGGTGTTCTCCAATTTGTCTCTCTTTTCTAGTTTTGCTTGCATCACTTTTGGATGATTTTGTAGTGCCATTTCTAATGTCTTTGATGCAACAATGATTTATGTAAGTGGTACAGACTCAGGCTTGATCCCAATCGTTGTAGAAGATTTGAGCCTTGACTTGAGGTCAATTTCAATCATTTGATTATCATTATTATTTGAATACTCATTCATAGAGCCAAGGTTATCTTCATGTACATCCTTGATTGATCATATCCAGTTTTGCAAGGATCAGGTAGATGTTGTGTGGCTATCTGTACTTGTGGTTGTGGAAGGACTTGTACTGCATGTTTAAACTGAAGAATTGCAAATTTGTTTCTGTTGTTGTTCCACATACACACGGTGAAATGATGGTAAATATGAAGAAATGCTGTTCATATTATTAACAATGCTGATGTTGATTTTTCATATTTTCTATATTTGGCAGAACAATAATCAGAACAATACGCACTAGATCAATATTGAGTTCGTAATGATTATGAATGACTATAATAACATTCATTAAATTTGGAACAATCATAAGTTCCATAGAGAAAATTGTTCAATTCAACTTCATCATCTAAAATTTGTAGTTACTAATTTTTTTAATCATTTTTAGGCAAAATTAAATTATATCAAACATAATTCTCCCAAAAAAAATAATAATGATAATTCTATAATGAATTTTATGAATTTTCACTTGATTTATTGCCACTAAAATTATACTCCATGTATTCAATTTTAGATTGTGTTAATGTTAGGGCGTTCCCTAGAAGTGACGCACTGTATGACCTAAATACAGTGATAAGTGTGCAAGGGCCGCTGCACTGACGCCTGAGTATAGTGTTAAATAGACAATGACTTCCACATCATGGACGGATGCGGGCGAAGAAGCTAGTCTATGAAACTAAAATTAAGATATAAACTTGGAATATATGTATCCTTACAGACAAATTAATAGAATTAATAGATATTATGATTCAAAGAACAATAAATATTCTTTACATTTAAGAAACTAAATGAGTTGGATAAAAGGCTAAGGAGACTGATAGTTTAAGATTTAAATTATGATATTCTGGTAAGATTCATACTAGAAATGGTATATGTGATTGTTGATAAGAGTTTAAAAGATAATGTTGTAAAATTTAATTATATCTTTAAAAATTATTGTTGATGCAAAGATGTCTCTTGAAGAATTAGTATAAAGATATCTCTTGAAGAAAAAAAATTATTGGAGGAGATTTAAATGTATATATTAGTAGAGAGGTAAATGGTTTTAAAAACATTTATTGTGGCTATTAGTTTGGAGTAACTAATGAAGGTGATAAGACCATATTATATATATTTTAGCTTATGACTTCTTAATTGTTAATACTTTATTTAAGAAAAGAGATGAGCATTTCTTCACTTATAAGAATATATATAGTAAAAATCAGATTGACTATTTTCTTATAAGAAAAATATACCATTTAGATTGTAAAGATTATAAAATTATTCTAAGTGAAAGTTTATGTATCCGACATCACTTATTAGTTTTGGAATTTAAAATGAAGGGGCAGAAAATAAAAAAATAAAGTAAAACGTTGTTCTAAGATTAGATGGGGGCATTTAAAGAATATTAACAAAATTATTTTTTAGAGTAAAATAATAGATCATAAGATTTGTCAGTGCATGAGGAAGCTAATATTATGTGGAAAAAAGTAGCTAGTGATATTAAAAATATTGCCAAAGATGTGTTTGAAGTATCAAAAGGAAAAACTCTTAATAGTAAAAATAGTTGGTGGTGAAATCAAAATATGTAAGAAAAGATAAAAAATAAGAAGATTTATTATAAAAAATGATTTAGATGTAAATATTCTGATGATTGAGAAAGTTATAAAGAGGTCTGTAAGAAGTTTAAGAAAGCAATATGTGATGCAAAGATTTTAGCTTTTAATGATTTATATAATATATTAGATACTAAGGAGTACAAAAGATATATGTATAAGTTAGTCAAATATAGAGATAAGATTAGTAAGGATTAGTTCAAGTGAAGTGTATTAAAAATGAAGATCAAAATGTGCTTTTATAATCGAAGTTAGAGAGACTTTAAAGAAAATGATGAGTGGAAAAGCTGTTGGACCTGATGATATTCCAATAGAGGTGTGGAAATGCTTAGGAGATGAAGGAATTTCTTGGTTTACTAAACTTTTAATATTATTTTGAAGACTAAAAAGATGTTTGATGAGTGGAGAATAAGTGTGTTGATTTCTATTTTTAAGAATAAAGGTAATGCACAAGATTGTGTGAATTATAGGGGAGTTAAGTTAATGTGTCATACTTTAAAACTATGGGAGAGATTTATGGAGCAATGGTTGCAACGTGATATTAATGTTTTTCAATATCAAATTGGATTTATGCCAGATAGGTCTAATATGAAAGCTATATATTGATTGAGAGGTTTGATGGATCTACATATGATATTTATTGATTTAGAGAAAGCATATGATAAAGTTCCAAGAGAAGTGCTATCAAGGGTTCTAGAAAAGAAAGGGGTTAATAATGCTTATTTTCAAGTCATTAAGGATATGTATGTAAGAGTTATTACTTATGTTTAGACACTAGGTGGTTTGACCAAGTATTTTCCTATTTCAGTTGGATTACATCAAGGATTTGCCTTAAGCCCATATCTTTTTTTCTTTAGTCATGGATGTTTTCACTAGACATTTGCAAGAGGTTGTACCTGGTGTATGCTTTTTGCTGATGATATTCTTCTTGTTGATAAGACTAGAGAGGGAGTTGAAGGTAAACTTGAATTATGGAGGTCAACCTTAGAGTCTACATGCTTTCATATGAATAGATCTAAAACGGAATATATGGAGTGTAATTTGAGTAATAATAGTTCTTGTGGGGGGATTATGACTTTGTGTTTAAGTCATTAATAAGAGTACATATTTTAGATATCTTGGGTGAATTGTTCAGAGTGATGATAAAATAGATGGAGATATTATTAGTAGAATTCAAGTTAAATGGTTAAAGTGGAGGAATGCATCGGGCTTGTGTAATAGAACAACCCCCCTCCAACTTAAGGAAAATTCTATAAGATGGTGGTTAGACATGCAAAGCTTTATGGTGCAGAATGTTGGCCATTAAAAGAGAAGCATAATATTAAGTTAAGTGATATAGAGATGAGGATGCTCAGATGGATGAGTGGCTCTACTCTTAGAGGCAATATACGAAATGAGCATATACGTGAAAATGTTGGAGTAGCTCCAGTGGAAGATAAAATTAGAGAGTCGCTTTAGATGGTTTGGTCACATAAAACAGTGGCCTTTCGATGACCTGGTTAGGAAAGTAGATTTATTAGATTTGACTTATGTTGAGAAAGGTGGAGGTAGACCTAAAAGACTTGGTTAAAAATTAATAGAAATGACATTTCTTTATTATATTTAAATGAGAATTTAACTTTTAATAGAGCACTGTGGAGAAAAAATATTCATGTTGCCAAGGCTTGATATTGTTGTTCTATATTCGATTTTGGGTCTACTCAAATGAAAACCTTTAGTCTCTAATGTTAATATTCATAATTCAAGTTTTTCTTCAACTCTCTCTCTCTCTCTCTCTCTCTCTCTCTCTCTCTCTCTAGTCTTATCAACAAAAATAATATCATCAGAAAAGAAAACATACATGGGGTACATGCTCTTGCAAATGTCTAATTTGAGACTAAAGCAAAAAGATATGAGCTTAAAATTGACCCTTGATATGACCCAATTGAAATAGGAAGATATTGATACGCATGAACCAGTCCAGCTGGCCACAGATATTACAACAGGCGCAAGCCTGCTGTGTCGTAGGATGAAATTCCAGCACCCCTTGGGTGGGGTCCACTATCTAATGAAGTTTGTATGGGGGGTTGTTTAGTCCTTTTGTAGTATTTTGTTATTTGTTTTAAGTAGAAGTTTGTATTAGGGTTTTGATATCTTTTTTGTGGCTTATTTCTAAGTGCTTTTGGTGTTCTTGGGCTCTAGCAATATTTAGAGAGTTTTGGAGAGATTCATCCTCCTCTTGAATAGAGGATCGCTTGTATCTTGGTATTTTTCGATTCCTTTCATCAAATAATACAAAATATCTATTGTTTCTGATTTTTCTTGGAGTTTTGTGGAGATTTCTCGTTGATTTCCCAAGATTGATAAGTTTCGCTTGAAAACTACAAGCGTTCTTATGAAATTGGTATCAAAGCCACTTTACGGGCTATTTTGGGCTATCTTGTGGCGTTTTCTTGTAGCAGTTTTGTTTTCTTCCAAATAGTGAGTTTTTGGTTCCAAATTTATTTGTCTAACAAAAATTCGGGTATTAATGGCGGCTAAGAAGGTGGATGCTTTGAAAGAACAGCTTGAGGGGGGAGATGAACTAAATCAAAAGAACAGTGGAGGAAAAAATTTGCTACATTGAGGAGCAATTCTTTGACCTACGTGATATGGTGAAGAAGTTGTTTGATCTCCACAACCAAATAACGGTGTCGGAGGCGAGAGGGCTAGAAAGAAAAAAATACAAATTCTCAATTTCGTATGGAGGGAAATGAGGTGGAGATTGTGGGTGGAAGATATGGGAAGAGTTGTGGGTATGTGGGGTATGGGCAAAGGGGTGCTGATTGAGAAAGGAAAGAAGGGGATTATGGCCGAAGAGGTGCTGATTTTGATGAAAGAATAGGGTGGGGAGGGGGGGGGGATGGAAGAAGGGTTTGGGTATGAATGCGGCATGGAGGATTGAGACACTTGGGGAGGGTCATCCACTTGGGAAAGGGAAAATTATGGAGGATTCAGGGGAAATGGGGGAGATTCGAAGGTCCAAAAATTGAAGATGCCCATCTTTGAAAGGAAGGATGCACATGGGTGAATATACAAGGTAGAGAGGTACTATGCCGTTAATGGGTTGACGGATGAGGAGAAATTAATGGCAGTTGGCCTATGTTTGGAAAGGGAAGGCGTTGGCTTGGTACCAGTGGATAGACATGAGAAGGCACATAAGGAGCTGGAGGGAGTTCAAAGAATGCTTATTGGAACGTTTTCGAACCAACATGAAAGGAGAATTCTATGAGTAATTCTTTGCCCTAGTACAAGAAGGCTTGGTGGCAAAATATTGCGAGTGATTTGAGTACCTGGCGAGTCGACTGGATCGGTGTTGGAGTGGTTCAGCCTGAACTAGCCCAAAGGCCAGCTCTTGTTTATAGGAGGCAGACAAAAGCCGCCTTCTTTGATGTTTCCGCCCAAACAAGTGGGCCAAATAAAGGAAGGGGGGGGGGTAAGCATGGGAGGGAAAATTTGAATTAAGGTTTTGAATTAGGGAATTAAGGTATTAATAGTAGGGTTTGTTTAGGGTTAGGCTTATGCTTTATTTTGGTGGCTGATTTCTGGAGTTATTGTTTTGGTGTCTTGGGGTTTAGATTCGTCTAGGGATTGGGAGAGAACAATCCTCCTCTTCAATTGAGGATCAATTGTATCTTGCTATTTTCTTCCGTTATTTGATTTCTACCATAAAAAACTACTGTTTTGCTATTTTTTCCATTAAATTTGTGAAGTTTCTCGTTGTTTTCATCATGCTTGTTAGGGTTTACTTGAAATATTTAAGTATTTCCTATCAATTGGCTGTTTGAGATTGTTTTGGGGAAGAATTTCATGAAGGGGCGCAAATCAGAGATACGGGTAGTAGTGAGAGTCATGAGACCACGTGACTTGGGAGAGGCTATGGTGTTAGCTCAACTGGTGGATGATCAAAAGTACCATGAGAGGGGAACTAGAGGCAGCAGTTTAGGTGGCTCCTATAGGATGACCACCACTCTCTTAGCATCTAAGGGGACTTCATCGGGCACCCTTCGTGAGACCCCAAGGGAGAAGCCCGTAGAAGAAGTGGGGGGAACTTCAAAAGGCTAACGGAGATGGAGATGCAATAGAAGAGGGCGTAGGGATTATGCTTCCGATGTGATGAGAAGTATACTCCATGGCACAGGTGCAGAGACCAAACTCTTCAGGTTCTCACCGTCCGTGATGACAAGAAAACTAAGGGAGGTGATAAGGAGACTGGGGTAGACGAGGAGGACAAGCTGCATCTTGATGCGGCAAAGGTCTCCTTGAACTAAGTGGCATGATTCACCCCAAGTTATACCAGGAAGGTCAATGGGGAAATAACAGACAGGGAGGTGGTGGTGTTGATTGATAGCGGAGCTACTCACAATTTCATTTCTAACCAGGTCATGGATTAATTTGGGGTAACATTGGTGGAGACAGATTGTTATGGAGTGATGATGGGAACGAGAAAAGTGGAGACGGGCCGAGGGATCTGTAGGGCAGTAGTGCTGACCATACAGGGGGTTCAAGTGAGGGAAGATTTTCTTTCATTGGAGCTAGGGAGCACTGAAGTCATCCTGGGGATGAAGTGGCTACAGACCTTGAGGAACATTAAGGTCAACTGGGGAGCATTGAAAATGGAGCTGGTGGTGGAGGGGAGAAGTGTAGCGATCAGAAGGAAAAAAAGGGCTATCTAAAGCCATGGTGTTATTAAAAATCATGGTGAGAAACATACATGAGATGGGGGAAGGTTTTCTTGTGGAGTTGCAAAGGCTGGAGGGGATATGATTGGAGGAGGGTGGGGAACATTCCTCCGCCATAGGATGCAGTTTATGTTGGTCCATATTTTTTTAGTCATTTTTCTTTGTTCCCTCACATTTGAAACGCATATCATGAATGTCCTCCCTTTGCTAGATACATTATTTGAGAACAAAAATGTAAGTCGCTTCCCTTTTTTCTTATCTCTACGTCCTCTCTCTAGTCTATCATGGGGCCTCATAAAAGAGTTGATGTAGTTGGTGATAAAGCATAGATTTGTTCAAGCTTATGCTTTCGAGCTTACATTAGCAATCTTGTATTGGTGAGGACAGGAAATAGGGTGGCAAGATCAACCTAAGCCAAGAGACTGGATCTTGATGCCATCTACCATAAAACTTCCATTGAAGTTGCCGCTTCTTTAGGACCTTCATCTCTCCTAAGATGACAAATATCCTGATTGCATGCTTTTATTTTCTACTATTTTTATGGCTATAAACTGTGGATTCACCATCATTTGATAAACTCTTCTCCCTTTGCCTTTACTTATCCACGATGCCAATTGTAAAGAAAATGGAGAGGTACGACACAAAGTACGGATCTGCACCATTTAAAAAATTGGAAAAAAGTATTACATGAGCAGAGTAACATTGATATTGATGCCACTAACATAAAAAGTCTTATTTGAAGTTCAGAATCTCCTCTGGTAGAGAGTTTAAAAAAATGGATCAACATAAAGCTTGTCCCTACACCATGAGGATGTACATTTTGTTCATCCTTGATTTTTTACTTCAGTTAATTTGCCATTGTTACAACTACGTTACAATATTACATATAAATATTGACATTTTGTTCCAATATTTTGAAATTGTTGCTGAAATGAACAAATTCACATAGGAATTTTTAGCGTGACTTTCAACCTAATTTAGCCTGATGTTTTGTCAGTGTATTTGTTTTTGTACCATTCTATCTCTAGTTATTCTTGAACTTCATTCATATGGACTATTACCCATGACTAAAAATAAATCTTGGCATTTTTCTATTTTAAATTTCTGAGTTGAATATCTAATATTAAAAAATATGTGACAAAATAGTAAAATTGACTTTGCAGAGTTGGTTTAAAAAGAAATCTGCTTCAGTTTTAGCTTCAAAAGATTGTGATGGTGCTTCCCTTGAAAGTGTTGTCCTTCTCCTCAAGTCTTTGAAGATCATGGAGAATGCCACTTTTATGAGTGAAGACAATCAGGTTGGTTTTATTAAATAATGATTTTTAGCTCTTTTGTTTTTATCTTTTCTGTGGATTCATATCAATATTCCAATTCTTATAACAGAACTACTTGCTTAAAATGAAGGCAAAATCGAACTCTGGTGGAGTGCCTTTATCCTTTGTTGATACTGTTATCAGTTGCATAAAGTTTTTATCAGGTTTGATACATGCATGAAACTATGTTACATTGGTAGTGTGTTCACTTATTCAGGAGCCATATTTATCCTATATTTTACTGTTGTTAATGATGTTTTCTCTTTTGTCCTTGCATCTAGGGCTGTCTCTTCACCAGAGTATTTCTAGCAACTTGAACAATGGGAAGTTACTCCTCTCTTCTTCTGAAGCTTGTACAAATGGAAAAATTAAAGGTACATGGTTACTTAAACTGTTAAGATTTTGTATTTCAAAGAACCTGTCATTATTGAATTGTTGTTCACGATTTATCATATTTCATGCATGCTTATAGAATCTAGTTTTTGTGTCATTGACCATGAAAAAGTTGATGTTTCTTTTAAATGACCATGGGTCAGAAATCATTCTGTTGAAGTGGTGCTCTGTCAACTCAAACATCAAGCACATGAAAATCAATGACCTTATGTGTGTCCCTGTGTGAGAGTTAGAACCTGTCTATATTTCTCCTTATTACATATGCGTGAGCACGCACTTGTCCATCTGCTGTATTGTTAAATAGGGAATGTTGTCCAACTATCTTTTTTCTCTTGTTTTCAATCATCTTGAAGTTTGACTCTATATGGTGGAATTTTTTTTCTTTTCTCAAATATGGGAAACAATACCAATTCTTTCTCATTCCAATCAATTGTTTTTAGATTATTTATTCTTCTCATATATTTCCAATTCTCAAATCACTTGATCTCCTATGTATTTGAAAATAGTTTGAGATATATTATACTAAGAAATCACAAAGTTCCCATCATCTATGCTTTGCATCAAGAAATTCACCATTCATGCAATGTATGATCACATGATCTTGTAAGTGCATGAAATGGTATGTGTTGCTAGTTCTAATGATGTTGAAAAGGATGAATAGCCTTGATCTTATGCTTGAAGCTACTCCTAATGATGGAAATTTGAAGGACTTGTCCATTGGGAATGCAATTCATGTGCATTGATTCTTAGTTTTGTTCCTGGTTCATCTCATGTGTAAAATATGCCTATGATGTTGATCTTATTGAGAATGGGCTACGCTCTCCAATATTTTAACTCCTTGTTTAGATTTGGTCAACTATTGTTGTGTTGAATTCAATTAATATTAGAAATAATTTGGCTTTCAACTTTCAAGGTTTTTTATTTTACAAGATTAAGAAATCTCACTCTTTGTATTGACAAACCTATATGTTCCTCTATATATCTTTAAAATATGAAGAGCCCTTTCAAATCGGGTTGAATTTACTATTAATATGTTGATAAGGAATTTTATATCTGCATGGCGCAAGGACTAGTTCACAGACTTTGAGGGTTGTAGGGAAAATCATAGGATCTGGTTCCTTGTTGCCTTGCCTTGTGGCTTTTTAACTTTAGTTTGGCTTGAAGCCAAAGTTTGTTTGGGGCTTCAAATTCTTCTGGAGTTTGCTGGATTTCTTCTTGCGTGAGTCCATTTGAAGTGAAGGTAGGAGATGATTAGCTTTATCTTTATATTTGTGAGCTAAGAATAATCGTAGCTTATCCCTTGGAGTTTTTGAAATGATAATCTTAATTTTTATTTCTTAGTTCAAGTGTAAAAGCATGCCAATGATATCGATTTGTTTACAAACAATATATGCTCTCTAGTATTTTGATAAGTCTATCAAGTCTAATTTGTTACTGCATGGTTTAAACTATGCCCATTGAATTCTCATCAACACCTATGAGGTTTAAAGTCATTGGCTAGTTATAAATTGTTATTTCCATTGATTTCTATTGCAATTGTCCCATTGTTGTATTTTGCCTTGTTGTCCATGCGGAGGTGTCATTGTTATCCTTATTAATTACTTTCCATTGTTGCTTTTCATGATTGGTTATTGTGGACTATTTTAATTGCTTGTCGCCTGTTAGACCGGTCCAGCCGGCCCAGTCCCTTGGGCTGGTTCAATTTGTTTACAGCAGGAGGGGGCCGGCGGCACCTAGGAAAGAGGAGGGGGTGGGGTCCACTTGATATTCAAATTCAATCATGGAGCCAAAAGGGTGGGTGGCAAGGGCAATTAGGTCCTTTTGTATTAATTTTGAATTTCATGCATTAAGTATGGGGGAAAAACTAGGGTTAGGGTTATGTGAAATTTTCTGAATGTTCTCTTGGGTTTCTCTTGTGGCTAGGGCTCTAGATTGTTTTCTAGAGATTGGGAGAGTGTGATCCTCCTCTCGAATAGAGGATCTCTTGTATCTTTGTTGTTTATCTTGCATCTACTATTAATATCAACTTTTTTGGTGTGATTTCTCTCAAGTTTTCTCTCTGTTTTTTCTCTGTTGGCTGCTGTTTTCCTGCTGTAAACAACAGTTTGGTTGCTGTTTTCTTCTGATTTGGGCTAGGAACTACTTGATTACAAGTATTTCCTATCAAATTGGTATCAAAGCAATTCTTGGGACCAATCGTGGGCTGTTTTTGACAAATTTCAGCGGTTGAAATTTGTGCCGGCAAAGAGGAAATTGCTGAATTTTTTTTTCAGATCTAGTGATCTCAAAATTTCAAGCTGTAGGAGATGATAGCTAAGAAAATGGATGCTTTGGAGGAGAGGCTTGAAGGAGAGATGAATCAAATCAAGGAGACCGTGGAGGAAAGAATTTCTTCCATGGAAGGGTAAGTGGTTGATCTCCGGGATATGATGAAGAAGATGTTGGAGTTTCAAACTCAATCGGCAGCGTCTGATGCAAAAGGGCCGGAAGCGAAAAACACCAACTCTGAAATCCATCTGGAGGAAGAGGAAGTGGAAATCGTGGAAGGGAGTAGGGAAGACCTCATCGGGAGGAGAGAGAAGGAAGATATGGGGAAAGGCAAGGCTATGGAGGCGTGGAGCCAAGAGGTGCTGGTTGGGAGCACCAGGGGGGTATTATGGACGTCGGGGGGCTATTTTTGACGATTGGAGAGGGTATCTTGAAGGGGGATTGGGGCATGGTAGAGCCAGGGAAGAACGGGAGACATGGGGGGGCCAAGGCACATGAGAGAGGGGAAATTATGGAGGATTAAGGGGAAATGGAGGGGATCAGAAGGTGAGGAAATTAAAAATGTCCATTTTTGAAGGGGAGGACGCCTATGGGTGGATTTACAAAGTGGATAGGTACTTTGCCGTTAATGGCTTAACGGATGAGGAGAAATTATCGGCAGCGGGCTTATGTCTAGAAGGGAAGACTCTCTCTTGGTACCAGTGGAGAGATCAGAGGAGACCCATCCGGAGCTGGGAAGAATTCAAAGACAGTTTGATGGAGCGTTTCCAAACCGACCGTGGAGGAGACTTCTACGAGCAGTTCTTTGCCCTAGTGCAGGAGGGGTCTGTGGCGGATTACCGAGAGAGATTTGAGCATCTGGCCAGCAGGGTAGAGCGCTTGTCCGATATCGTGCTGGAGGGGAACTTCATGAAGGGGTTAAAGGCAGAGGTTAGAGCAGCGGTGAAGGTCCTGATGCCCAGGGACCTGGGGGAGGCCATGAAGCTTGCACAGCTGGTCGAAAATCAAAAGAATATGGAGAAGGGAGCTAGGAATAGCAGCTCAAGAGGCACTTACAGGTGGACGACTACCCATCTAGCCTCCAAGGGAGCGTCTACAGGTGGGATGAAAGAAGTTCCGAAGGAAAAAGCAACAGGAGGAGGAATTGGGGGGGACAGTTCGAGAAGCTTACTGAGAAGGAAATACAAGAGAAGAGAACAAAAGGGCCGTGTTTTCGATGTGATGAAAAATACATGCCAGGGCATAAGTGCAAGGATCGAACTCTTCAAGTTCTCCTCGTTTGTGAAGACGAGGAAGAGGAAGACAAAGAGGGAAGGGAGAGCAGTTCTGAGGTGGAGGAGAAAAAGCTGCATCTGGATGTGGCAGAAGTCTCTCTTAACTCCGTAGTGGGATTCACTCCGAGTCACACTATGAAGGTGAAAGGAGAGATAGCTGACCGTGAAGTTGTGGTGTTGATCGATAGTGGGGCAACCCACAATTTCATTTCCACCTAGATTGTGGAGCTGCTGGGGATAAGGTTAGTAGATATAGGAGGATATGGGGTGATGATGGGCACGGGAAGGTAGAAATGGGAAGAGGAGTCTGTAGAGGGGTGGTGTTGAAGATCCAAGGTATCCAAGTGAAGGAAGACTTCCTTCCCCTAGAATTGGGGAGTACGGATGTCATCCTAGGGATGAAGTGGTTGTAGACCTTGGGAGAAACCAAGATCAGTTGGGGTACTCTGAGGGTGATTCAAGGTGATGCGGGGCTGACCAAGGCAGGGGTTTCTCTTAAATCCCTAATCAAGACAATTCAGGAGGAGGGGGAAGGCTATTTGGTGGAATTACACAGATTGGAGGGAGTGAGTTGTGAGGAAGGGGGAGACATACCCCTCTCTGTACAACCTTTGATCCAGAAATTCTATGAGGTTTTTCAACCACCTCTAAGGTTGCCACCATCCAGAGAGCAGGAGCATGCCATCACATTGAGGGAGGGAGTGTCACCTGTCAGCGTACGACCTTACCGTTACCCTTAGTTTTAGAAAGATGAAATAGAAAAGCTGATTTGAGAAATGCTGGAAGCAGGGATCATTAGGACCAGCACTAGCCCGTTCTCTAGTCCTGTTCTATTGGTGAAGAAGAAGGATGACAGCTGGTGGTTCTGTGTAGACTACCACGCACTCAATAAGGAAATTGTACCTGATAAGTTTCCTATACTAGTGATTGACGAGCTGTTAGATGAATTGAGTGGAAGAGTGATCTTCAACAAGATCGATTTGAAATCAGGATATCATCATATTCGAATGAAGAAAGACGATGTATCCAAGACCGCTTTTAGAACCCATGAGGGCCACTATGAGTTCCTAGTGATGCCCTTTGGCATCACCAATGCCCCAGCCATGTTTCAGGCACTCATGATTAAGATCTTCAAACAGTATCTCAGACGATTTGTTTTGGTTCTTCGATGACATCCTAGTGTATAGCAGAACGGAGGAGGAGCATTGGGAGCATTTGAAGAAGGTGCTAGAGGATCTCCAGGAGCACCATTTGAGGGCTAACTTGAAGAAGTGCTGCTTCGCACAAGCCAGTGTGGAATACTTGGGGCACGTGGTATCCAAGGAAAGGGTAGCAGCAGATCAGTCCAAGATTGAAGCCATTAAAGTGGCCACTGCCTAAAAATCTGAAGGAGTTGAGGGGATTCCTAGGGCTTACAGGATACTACAGAAGATTTGTGAAGGGATACGACTCTATAGCATGGCCACTCACTGGGCAGTTGAAGAAAGATGGGTTCCTATGGGGGGAAGCAGCCATGACAACATTCGAGAAGTTGAAAAAGCTATGACCACAGTCTCGGTCTTAGCTTTGCCGGATTATACTCAGGTCTTCATAGTAGAGACAGATGCATCGGGATATGGATTAGGAGCAGTGCTGATGCAGAGCCACAGGCCCATTGCCTATTTCAGTCAGGTGTTGACTGCCAGAGCCCGGCTGAAATCTGTCTATGAGAGGGAATTAATGGCAATTGTTTTGGCCATCCAAAAGTGGCGCCCCTACTTACTCAGGAGACATTTTATCGTCAGGATCGACCAACGGAGCCTGAAATATTTGCTGGAACAACGCATGGTGACAAATGAGCATCAGAGGTGGCTATCCAAACTGCTGGGATATGATTTTGAGATTCAGTACAGGCCAGGGGTAGAAATTAAGGCAGAAGATGCCTTGTCCAGGTGCATGGGGGAGCTGCAGAAAATGGCTGTATCAGTCCCAATGATGTTAGATTGGTAAGCCATCAAGGAGGAGAGTGTCAGGGATGAGGTGTAAAACCCTTAAAAAGCTGATTTTTTTTAGTGCAGTTCGTCTGTACGAACTTGATTTAGTACTGGACGAACTGAAGAAATTTGTGAAGAAATCTGTCATTTTCGTCTGTACGAACCTAGAGCGTCGGGACGATCCATCTGTACGAAATTTGTCCAGAGAGAAAATTGTCCTGACGATAATTAATTTCGTCCGGGACGATCAGTGTTGATAAATATCTGATTGAGATATTTTTATTCATTTCGAAGAGAGAGAAAGAGAAGGCAGGAGAGAGAAAGAGAAGGAAAGAGAAGAAGAAGCTTGGTTTTGGAGCCCGCGGAGCGCTTTTCGTCCGACGACGCAGTTAGAAGATTTGTTTATCTTGCGGTAAGGACTCCGAATCCTATTTCTGTTTTCAGAGATATTGATTTTTGATCAAGTTGTGCACTGTTTTGTGTTTTCGTAGTCGAATTTTGGACCCGGTTTTATATTGACATAACTTTCACCGCACAACTTTTAGAATGTTATAGATATGAATATTGTACACGATTTGAGTATTTTCTACGATGCTTTTACCGGTCGGAATTGGTTCTATGCGATTTTAATTGAATAAAAAAATATCAGGATGTTATTTGATATGGATTCAGTAAAACAATAGCCTTATATTGATGTTGTGAATGTTCTGTGTGAATTTGGAAATTGTGCCTTTTTGCAGGATTTTTGTGTAAATTTGACCGACTGCCGTTACGCTGCCCGATTTTCGTATGATTTCCGAATTTTCTGGAATTGATAGATTGAATTGAGATGTGTATGACTATTGATATGATTGTACTGAATTGATTTAATATTGATTATTGCATCGATTATGGATTGATTATTGAATTGATTCTTAAATTGACTATTGATACTGGAACACAAGTGGAACCTGGTTGAACGTTGGTTGGAGATTGATATTGACCTGTACAGGATGGTGGGCCGACGGGCTTTCCTTTAAACCATTGATCATTGATATAACGATTGGGAGTCATAAGGAGTTTTATAGATATGCCGACGGGCGGCCGACGGGCAAAAGAGTGACGACTCTTATTGATTGAAACCAACGTATGGATCTACAACAGCAATATGGATTCTACAACAGCAACATAGCCAGTTGATTTTACTTGTTCAGTATATAGTATTGAATTGCATGTTTACTGTATTGATTTATGGATTCATTGTTTTATAGATTCCTGCTTTATCGACTTTGATTGGATTTACTAGATTGTACGATTTCATTGATTTCACTGATTGATTGATGCGCATCGACATTGAGCATTGATATAGAAATGGATGGATATAGATATTGCATTGATAGCATGGACATGAATAGTATAGAATCATTGACACTGTTGCCTATAGATTCATTGATTTCTGCTTATAGATTCATTGTTACTACTGCCTATGGATTTATTGATCTTGCATATAGATTCACTGTTGTTATTGTTTCTGCATCGTATTGACTGCCGCATGGATTCGCTGTCAGAATAGATCGAGATTTATCGTACTGCTTTCCTCATTTAATTTCATTGAATAGATATTAATGATTAGACCGCATTGATTTGATTTGATAGCAATTGATTTGACGGATTGATTGATTTCCTATTGTGAACGGATTTCTTCGAGATTGCCGTGGATTTATTGAGTTGATTTATCGATTCGCCTGTCGTTGCATTGACTGGTTTTATTGACTATGGATTTCCGTATTGCACAGATTCATTGACCATTGACTGATATAGATTTGATTGACTGTGATTGACTGACATGCATATTGATAGCATCGCCGTGCTTTGATTTCAGTTATAGGTTTTAGGTGACCTGCTGGGCTTTGTAAAGCTCATTATATGTGGTTGATATTTTCAGGTCAGGGCAAGGGAGCAGAAGATAGGAATTGATCCAGATCTTCAGGTTTTAGTTTTTTTGATGATTTTGATTCTTTTGTACTCAGGACATGATAGATTCCAGTGCTTGCGCTGATAGATAGTTCCTGAGTATTGTATATGATATTTTGAGATATGAATCGACTTGTACATTGATGTTTTAAATTTATAGACTTTTTATAGACTGTGATAGATTGGAATTTATAGATGACTCTGGTAAATGGTCGGATTTATTGACATTCTTTCCAAGTTGGATCTTGGGGCATCACATGAGGAACTAGGCAAGATCAGGGCTGACTTACTAAAGGAAGAGGGTAGCCTTCCAGGGTACTCATTGGAGGGGGAGAAATTGTTGTACCAGGGGAGGTTTGTGTTGCTCAGAACATCAATTCACATTCCACATTTGCTCCAGGAGTTCCATGGGACTGCAGTGGGAGGTCATTCAGGAGTGCTAAAGACCTACAGGAGACTCGTGGCAGAGGTGTACTAGAAAGGTATGCATAAGGATGTGGAAGAGATGGTATCCAAGTGCGAGGTTTGTCAAAGGAATAAGTATCAAGCTATGTCACCAGGGGGGTTACTGCAGCCATTGGCTTTACCAGGTCGAGTCTGGGAGGAGGTATCTATGGACTTCATTGATGGGCTACCCCGCTCTGAGGGATTCACTGTGATTTTGGTGGTGGTGGATAGATTGAACAAATATGCTCACTTCATTCTTTTACGCCATCCTTACACTGCGGTGACAGTAGCATCAACATTCATCAGGGAGATAATCAGATTATACGGGGTATCAGAAGTGATAGTATCAGACAGAGATAAAGTGTTCCTCAACCATTTCTGGAAAGAATTGTTCCGACTGCAGGGGACTGTGCTGAAAAGTAGTATTGCTTACCACCCACAGACAGATGGTCAAATAGAGGTAGTCAACCGGAGCTTGGAGATTTATCTGAGATGCTTTGCGTCAGAGACACCCAAGCTATGGGCTAAATAGCTATCATGGGCCGAATATTGGTACAATACCTCTTTTCATTCAGCTTCTCAGATGACCCCGTTCAAGGTGTTGTACGGAAGGGATCCGCCCCATTAGGTGCATTTTGGGAGTAGCAGTACTCCAGTTTCTTCAGTAGAGGAGTATTTGGAGGGGATGGATAAGATACATGAAGAGTTAAAAAGACATCTGTTGAGAGCTCAACAGATTATGAAGAAACAAGCTGATGGGCATAGGAAGGATATTCAGTTTGAAGTGGGCGAGATGGTGTTTTTGAAACTCCGTCCATATCGACAGAAAACGGTCACCAACCGTAGGAATGAGAAGCTGGCTCCAAGGTACTTCGGTCCTTATGAAGTGTTGGAGAAAATTGGAGCCGTGGCATATCGTTTGAAGCTACCACCTATGGCGACGATGCACCCCGTTTTCCATGTATCCCAGCTGAGGCGAGCCATTGGAGATTATGCTAACAGTTCGGAGTTAACGGGGACATTAATTGATGAGATGGAAATGATATTGGAACCTTTGGAGCTTATGGAGGTTTGTCATAAAGCAGATGAAGCTATAGAAGTTCTGATCAAATGGAAGAACCTCCCTGACTTCGAGGCCATGTGGGAGCCATACGAGCGGATGAAACGACAGTTTCTTGACTTCCACCTTGAGGCCAAGGTGATTCTTTGGGAGGGCGGTAATGTTAGACCGGTCCACTATGGACCGGTCTAGCCGGCCCAGTCTCGTGGGCCGGTTTAATTTGTTTACAGCAGGAGGGGGCCGGCGGCACCTAGGAAAGAGGAGGGGGTGGGGTCCACTTGATATTCAAATTCAATCTTGGAGCCAAAAGGGGTGTGGCAAGGGCAATTAGGTTCTTTTGTATTAATTTTGAATTTCATGCATTAAGTAAGTGGGGAAAAGCTAGGGTTAGGGTTATGTGAAATTTTCTGAAAGTTCTCTTGGGTTTCTCTTGTGGCTAGAGGTCTAGATTGTTTTCTAGAGATTGGGAGAGTGTGATCCTCCTCACGAATAGAGGATCTCTTGTATCTTTGTTATTTTTCTTGCATCTACTATTAATATCAACTCTTTTGGTGCGATTTCTCTCAAGTTTTCTCTCTGTTTTCCCTGTTTTTCCTATGTTGACTGATGTAGCAGTTTGGTTGCTGTTTTCTTCTGATTTGGGCTAGGAACTACTTGATTTCAAGTATTTCCAATAATCGCCTCACTTGTTTTTGTTGTTGTGCTCCAATTATTGTCAGCTACTTCAGTTGCCTTTTTGATTGCTGAGATCCACTCGCGCCTTAATTGCTAATCCACTTTTGCTTTAATCTCTCATGCTATTCCATCTACAATCTTAGGCTCGGGTCTTCTATCACTCAATGTTTTTGGAAAATATCTTATTTTTGTTCGCATTCTCAAGCAATTTTGAAAATGGAATTTATATTGTTGGAATTTATATTGGACGACTAAAATTTGTTTTTTTTTAGATATCGTCATAATTTATGTAGTTTTTTTTTTTAATTTGAGAAAATGAACGAATTGGTCACCTAATTTTTTTTTGAAGGACCAAAATAATTTTCAATTATAAAAAATTATCAATTTGGTCTTTTGACTCTTTACCTATTCCATTTAAAAAACCGAGGAACTAAATGAGACTTTTAGTTAGTCAGGGACCATTTTAGTCTTTTGTAAAGAGCCAGGGGCTATTTTATTTTTTATTTATTTATTTATTGTGATTCTATTGAAGTCTATAAATAGAACCCTTAGGCATGTAAAATTCTTTGAATTTTGAATATTAAAATACAAATTCACATTTTTCTCTCTTCTTGTATGTGCTTATTGGAAGTGTTTTCTTTGGGTGATTCACTGATGCAGATGAGTACTTTTAGGAGGAGGTCTGATTCTTTCTTTTTTGGTGATTTCTATCATTGTTTTATTTATATATTTTTAGTCTATGCTTTGTGTTTGTGATTGAAACTTTATTATGTGCTAGATTTTCTTTTTTAGGGGTGAACTATTTTGGTTTTTGAAATTTATGTGTGTCATTAATTTTCTTGTGGGATTTTAGATTTTGGGTGATTGTTAAATTAACTTTTGGAATGAATAATTTGTATTTGTTGTTCTTACATCAAAAGTGATGCATTTTTGCTGAAATTATGAGTTAGCAAGTTGCATATTTTTTTTTTTTGTGTTTTCCTCTTGTATCGCAGCAAAGTTTGCATTAGAAATTGTGTATTTTCAACTATCCTATATATATATATATATATATATATATATATATATATATATAGGGCTGTGAACATGAGCTTATTATATCCCTACATTTGAGTACCAAATCAGCAAGTGATAACTCAATGATTTTGAGAGCTAGTATGGAGAAACGAATATTCATGCTTTTAGTTATTGAGGCAGATGTTGAACTGAATCATAAAATTTGAACTTGGCTTTTGTTCTAAACTAGAGCCAGGTACACATCACTACAACGCAATGTAGAAAAACGGCATGACACTTGCGCTTTGTGGAGAGCTTGCGTTTCATGGGCAAGAAATGGACAGAGCTAGTGCGTTGCTTTTCTTTGCTCCTAAATTACACTTCTAATGATTCTTTACCAAGCACTCTCCATTTTAGAAGCCTTGTCATGAACTTTTTGCTTCCTGTTTTATATGCGTAGGATGAACCACTGATGATGCTAGTTCGTGATATTTTAGATAATATTAGCCACACGTACCTCATGGTAGGGATCAACTAAACATTTCTGCAATTCTTTAAAGTGTAGATACATACTTTTACATTGAGAGGCTTGGGCTTGTTTATCTTTGGTGTTATGTGGGTTTTGACCTGACAATTGAACAGGCCACCTGACTGAACTAGCTTGCTCAGCCACAACTTAGATCTGCATGGGCCTGATTAAATGTTTTTTGGCTAGGTTCCGAAAGGAAAGCCTAGGTGATTTATTTTCTGGCTAGAATTAGAAAAAGTTGAGTCCAGTCTGACATTTTTCTTAATAATTATTAGGCCCTGTATGTTTGCAGGCATGGGTTTATGGATTTGTTGATTTGTAACTCTTTTTTTTTAAAAAAACACTTGACTTATCACTTATTAGGACCTTATTTACTGACATCCTACATTGCATAATTTCTTTTGATTTTTAAATTTACGTATAAAACTGTGGACAAGAAGCATTTAGGACCATGAATAAATAGGTAGGGATTGGCTTAGATCTTGATGACAGGATAATGGGGCTGGGGAGAAGGTAGCAGCAGGATTGAAGTCTGAAATAGCCAGTGTATTGAACCTGTGGTGCTTGAGCCAACTTAAATATGGCCAATTTTTGGCCTCATTCTCATGTTCTTAATGATAGTTTCCATATGCGTACTGTAATATTGAACTTTTTACCGTAGAAGTATATATTTTTTCTCCTAGGGCATATTGTATCATACTAACTAAAATTTCTTGCATTATGTTGTTTAATATCACATTCTTCTCTCTCTCTCCCTCTCTCTCTCTCTCTCTTCTAGATGTGCAGGATTATCCTTCAACTTCTTATTGTGGCACTAAGAATTCTCATTTGGAGAAGATGGAAGTGTGCCATAAACGTCATAAACTGTCTACTTCAAAGCTGGAAGTGTCTACATTTGGTTGTGATGTTTTATCTGCAACTGATAGAACTGATTGCTCTGCATCTACTTCATATAATACAACATTAGATTGTTCAAAGGGAGTAAGCTGCAGAAGTACAATTGATTTGAAAGTAAAGGTACATGCAAATTCTCAAAGACCTAGTGGCTTGATTTCCATAAGGTCAGTTGATTCCAAAGGAAGCTCCCATGAGCAATCCAAGAGAATTCAAATCACTAACAGTGTAAAAGGTGACTGTACGAGTGACCACGAAGATCCATTTGCATTTGATGAAGATAACACAGGTCCATCGAAGTGGGAACAATTTTCTTCCAAAAGAGGAGAAACTCAAACTAGAAAACAAGCTTTTTCAGATAAAGAATATGCCAATGGATCTGAGATTCCGGTTATAGTTATTGAGGATGAATCAAGTCAGCCAATTACTGAAGTCAGCCGACAATTCAGTGATAATTCTTTTCCATCAGTAGATGAAAAGGATCCTAGTCTTCTGGATGACTGTCTTCTTACTTCGGTGAAGGTTATTTTATATTCTTTAAATTTTTTTACGGGTTCTTTGGGAAGAAACATAAATATAAAATATTTTATCGACCTACTTTTATTCAGTGATTTTGGCCTTCATTTTAGCTCTCTGAATATGTTTTAATTTTCCATATTTTGATGACACTTGTTTGATATACAGTGTAGATAGCACTTGAAAACCAGAAAAAATAAATATCTTGGACTTTGAATAACAAATGTAGGTTTTTGTGTCCGTTATCTTCAGGTTGCAGCTATTCAGATTTTAGGTTGCCGAAGATAACTACTATCTTACTGCCAGCTAAGCTGGCCAACATTTAGGTAGCAGCCATCTTGATGGTTTAAAGAAAAAAGGTTGGAGTCTCTATTGGCGATTCTAGAGAGCCATGTAGTCTTATCTATTTGCTAATATCTTGGTTGGATTTTGGTTAAACAATTTTCTAATTAGAGATAATGATCAAAATAATCCTCTGACTTTTTTTACAAAAGACCCATATGATATTTAAAAATTCCATTTTAGTTTCTTTACTTTTTAAATGGGGACCTAAATGATCCTACGGAAGGTCTATAGTTTATACTCTATTTAAAGAGTTAAGGGACGAAATTGATACTTTATATAGTGAGGATTATTTTGATCATCTAGAAAAAGTTAGGAGACTAATCAAGTCCTTTTTTCTTACTAATGATGTCTATGTCCTTAGGACATAAAAATTATGTTGTCAGTCATTTAAGTTATTTGAGTTACTTTATGTCAGATCTGAAGATCTTTTTTTTTTGGGTTTCCTAATAAAACATACAGCAATTCTGTTTCACTTGTAGGCTAAAATAAATCCCCTTTAACCTTTTCAATTTATTCTGTTCTTGACTGATTTATGATGGTATATTGCTTAATTTAGTATAATATTGAAACTATTATTGCACTTCGATTCTTTTATTCAAATCTCTCCTTTTCCCTAAAGTTTTTGTATTAAAAGAAAGCGGATTTCCAATGTAATTTATGTTTGCATAATTCTGCTAATTCTGCTTTTGATTGTATAGCTCTGTATAATTCCAACTCTCAAAAGCTTATTTGGTTCAGCCTATCGTTTTATTTGCGTCAGGAGTCAAGAAATATGATTTGATCCCTTGTTCGCAGGTTCTTATGAACTTAACAAATGATAACCCTGTTGGTTGTCAACAAATTGGTGCCTGTGGAGGACTGGACACTTTGGCCTCCTTGATTGCTAGTCATTTCCCATCATTTGATTCTTGTCTACCTATTAACACTGAAATTGAAGAGAGTATGACGTTCTTCAACAGAAGCAACGTTTCTGGACTCATTAATGACAGAAAGCTACATGATCATGAATTAGATTTTCTCGTTGCTATTCTGGGCTTGCTTGTGAACCTTGTTGAGAAAGATAGTCTGAACAGGTTAATTTTGTATGCATAACAACCTCTTTACTATTTCTTCCTTCTAAACTTTGACGACATGAAATATAGTTGCAATTGTTTTGTTTGGTTCTACAATGATCAGATGACTTACAGCTGCTGAGGTTTTTTTTATTCTTTAAAAAAGATGATGCGAGGCTAAGTATTAAACAGAATTGCAGAGATTACATGGACTTAAATATGTGTAGCTTAGCCTTAATTAGGACGGGTTTTATTTCCTTAATGTATGATTTTTTTTTGTCCTGATTGTTTTCTTCCTACTTCTGTTCACTTGAAAAATGGGCTAGCTTGACTGTGGGACATTTGTCAGATAGCTCGTTGTCAGTTTCCTTCCCATTGAAAGTGATTCTAAAGCTTAGGTCCCTCTGAAAAGGTCAGTTTGAAGGTGCCAACAACCTCAAAGCTGGTTTATATCCCAAATAGAACCCGATGAAAGAGAGTTGATAAATGTGTAGGAAAAAGGATTCATCACCCCCGATGAAAGAGAGGATTAAGTGTACTCCTACGTCAAAAGTCACAATCTTCTCACTAGATATAATACTATTAAAATTATACTTCATGTATTCTATTTTAGATCTACTCAAACGAAAACTTTTAGACTTTAAGATTGACATTCATAATTCAAGTTTTCCTTCAACTCCCTCTCTAGTCTTATCAACAAGAAGAATATCATAAGCAACAAAGCATACATTAGTAGGAGTGTCAATATTTGACACGACACGAAAACCCGACCTGGAAAATCTGGGTTGGACCCGACCCGTTTGAAAAACGGGTCGGGTTCGGGTTCGCATATTCGACCCGTTTGAAAAAACGGGTCGGGTTCGGGTTGACCCGGCGGGTTGTTGGGTCAACCCGAAAACCCATTTAAATTGAATTTTCCCTTGCTGCCCGTGGACCTGCCCGCAGTCAACCGCCCGCCCGAGGCTGCATCGCACAGCTGCCCGCGCATGTGCGCGCGTGAGTCCGTGCCCGCGCAGTGGCTGCGCTTCCAGCGCACCCGGGTGCGCACCCGCCCGCGCTCTCATGCCGTCCCGCGTCCCACCGCACCTACTCGGCGCACCCTCCCACGTCCCACGTTTCAGCGCACCCGCCCTTTCTCCAGCTCCTGCGCACCAACGCACCCGCCCGGTGCTTGCGAACTCGCCGCGCTAGCCAGCCCGTGCCACGTCTGCTCTCGACCGCGCCCGGGTCTGCGCTGTTCTCCTTCCCGGGTCGGGTCGAGTCAACCCGGCAACCCGTCGGGCTAGGTCCGGGTTCGAATTTCCGACCCGTTTACCTACCCGGGTCGGGTCCGGGTTCAAATTTATGACCCGTTTGAACCCGGGTCAGTTTCGGGTTCAACCCGAACCGACCCGTGACCCAAAATTGACACCCCTATACATTAAGGTACATCCTCTTGTAAATGTTTAGTAAGAACATCCATGCCTAATGCAAAAAAAATATGAGCTTAAAGCTAATCCTTCGGTTATTGAACTTTTGTATCCCCCTTCTCTTATTTTCGACTAACTTGCTCTTACTATGACTCATCGTGGTGATCATAGTGGTTATGGTCATGGTGGTCGGACTAATAGTGATCGTGGTTGTGGGGGAATTAATTTCCTCTTGCACTCATTATGGCATACTAATCATCCTTCAGAGTATTGCTAGGCCAAATTCAACCATCCTACCATTGCTCCATGTAAATAGCTTCAATGAGATACCCATTGAGAAATACATTGCTGACATACATTTGTAGGATAGTCCATCCTTGGTTAATGACAATATAGAGAAGAAGATGAATATGATTGAGTCGATCAACAAAAGAGTCTCAAAGTAGCTTTTCATGGAATTGTATATCTTTTTTCCAATAATCAAGCCTTGTAGCATTAACTAGAGCGATAAGGATGAAACTTAACCTAACACATGAAATGGGTGCAACCCAAGGAGGGGTTACAACCAAACCCCATGTATGGTGATCAATCAGAGCACCAATTTTAGTTTAGGTTGCATATTTCGATTTAGAGTTGAGCTAAGCCTTTTAATGTGTCATGAGAATGAAAATAGCAGAGAATGAAAAGTCAAACCAATGAAAGGAAAATAATAATTGATTAAACATTATGAAAGAGTGTAGTGGATGATCAAGATATTGGTGCTTTCCTTTTTGTCCGTCAATTAAATCTAGATTTGAAGGCATAGTTTTAGTCAAATGGTTAGTCATCTGAGATTTGGTACGGAGAGGTGCTTCATAAAATTGGGGTGTAAATGAGTAGAGGTAGCTCATAAGTCGGCTTGACTTGCTAATGAGCTTGTGAGTTGAGCTTATCAAGCAATGAGTTCGTGCTCGAGCTCAAGCTTGTGTTCAAACTCGACAAAACTTTGCTCATCTATTTGCGAGCCGACTTGAATAAATTAATATTCAGAATCTCAATTAAATAAAATTTGGTATAAAATCTTTATATATTAAAATAAAGATATTACATTGAAAGCAACAACAGTTTATACAGATATACAAAAAAAAACTATATTGCTTTCGCCATAAGAAAAAATAATCGCACATCATTTCTCTTAATTTATTATATTGTTTTACTTTGTCATTTCGTCATTTTGTCTCATATACGAGCTTTGATGATGCTACCTTTCTCTTCCAAAACAATGACACTGATTGCAACTTCCGCCACGACATCCTATAGCAAAGCAAAGCTCCCGACTCGACTTTATCTTGAGTCGAGCTCTCGAGACTGATAAGGAATGGATGAGCCAAACTCAAGCTCGTTCTATGGGCTCAACTAGAATTCGTGTTGCTTTTTTGTACGATGAATCTAGCTCAAGCTTGTAAGGGAGCGAACATGGGAGCAGTGGTAGGAGAAGTGTGAGAGGAGATACTTTATGAAAGATAACATGTAGAAAGACAGATAATTAACATGTGAATGGATTGCAACACTAATAATACTTTTGAGTGTGAAAATAACCCAAAAAGATGTATCACATCCTAGGCAACTAATATTAAGGTGAGAGTAATATCAAGATGTTAGTATTTTTGGCCAATCATCTTATTTTGTTGAGATATTTATTGACATGATGATTGATGAATAATACTATTTTTAGCTCATGAGCAAATGAATATTGCATATATTCAAGAGAGCATTGTTAGGGAGAATAATTTTAAGTTGAATGAGAAATTTTTTTTTTTATATAAAATAATTTGAATACCGAGAAGGCTTCTGATTGACTCCTCAACATGTAAACATTAGTATAGTGGTGTCAATAAATGACCCGACTTAGACCATATTCAAAATTCAGGTTTCGGACCAAAATTTTGATATGTTTAATGAGCAGGTCAAGTTTGGCTTGACTCACGAACCCGATTTTGATATTTTTACCTGAAAGTGACCCATTTATTTTTTTTCCTTAAAACTCATTTGTTTGTTGATATGCTCTTTTTATTTGTTATCAATTAACTCAAACTCTATAGTTGACAATATATAATTTTTTTTTTAAATGAAAACATGTTATTTGGTTGCATTCGGGTATTCCAAGTTTCCATAGGTCAAATTTGGGTCCACCTTTTAACCTGTTCATTAAATGAGTCGTTTGAGTTTACTGGATTCATATCTGATCAATTTCGGGTCAGATCCAAACCCAACCTGTTATCCCTTTTAGTTGTTTGGTTAGCTGGAAAAAGAATACTAAGTAATCTATATATGTAGTTGAAATTCACCCTTTAATTTATTTTCAATGTATTTGAAATTTGTTTGATTGGACCGAATTTCAAATACATTGTGCGAGTGAATATTTGCATATTATCATTGTCGCTAGCTTGTCTATAGTGACCATTTGTTTACTCATCATTCTCAATTGTTTGTAGTGCCAGCTGTAGCTTGAGGTTACCAAGCACTATTAGACGTCGTTTGTTGCCATTGGTGCTCCATCAATGGTCACAGCCACCACTTGACATCAGTCGCCTGCTGCCTTTGCTTGTTGTTGATGTCATGATTTACGTTTTATTCATTTTATTTCAAACCAAACATAAAAAATTGACTTTGCTTGTTGTTGATGTCATGATTTACGTTTTATTCATTTTATTTCAAACCAAACATAAAAAATTGATCTATATTTATTTTACACTTAACCAAATAAATAAAAAATTTTAAATATGTTGCATTTATTTTACACATATCTTTTACTCTGTTTCTTTGTAAGCAAACCAAACGGTCCATTAGAGAATTAGGAATAGAGTATATAGTGAAGCTGTTGGGGAAAATAGAATATGCCATCTAGAGAGGAATGAAGTCTAAAGAGGAACTTAGCAATATTGAACTCTTTTTTTTCTTAAGCATGTAGTTGGGTCTATGATGAAGGGGTGACAGAAAATAATTTCATCCCATTTTATTTTCAATTTCTTTTTTTACTCAATAGAATTTTCATCATGTTGCAGAAAGAATTGGTCAGTGTAGTGTATGCTTGAGAGATGTTATCCTGAAAATAGGTGGAATAGACATTTCTTTGGCAGTCTCTTGAAACATGAACGATGACTGTTAAGCATCCATATGGAAATAATATAGTTAGAGGTTTATCATTTGATATATTTGATGGTGTCCATTTGATCAGGAGGTGAAGAGTCTAGATGATTGAATTACTCCCGACATCCCATGAAAAAACTAAAAGCCTTAGACCACATAAGATAGTTGATGCGGTTGAATTTAATAAATGTACAAATTGTGGATAATGGTATCATTTCAGGAAAAATCAGTGGATGAGGCCAATGGGAAAATACACACAAGAGAAAGATAAGAAAAGTGAAGATTTAAACAAACCATAGGGTAAATGGTGTGGTTGAGAGATCACGTTTGCCAATCCCTGATGTTTGAAGTGGGCATTGAGAGTGTGATTTGTGAATTAGCACTTGGTGCAGGAGATCAAGCAAGAGGGAATTTTTGGATGAGAAGCTATGGACAGGTGGGTGAAAGGCTACTGAAGGGGCGCAGACGGTGAGCAGGTTGCAGGCAAGCTAGTGCAAAGCAGGCATCTAGGCGTATAGGAAGGGTGGGTCACATGGTGAGGGTGAGTGAGTTTGGAACAGATCACAAGGATGATCAAGCAGACGAGGTGACATTTGGCTTTAATTAGTTTAACTCCACTCAGATACTTTGTTGAGGTAGAACACTGAACATATTTGAATATTCTCTCAAATTATGCTGTTTTCCCATCTTCTTAAGCTAATCATTATATGTAGAATAAGCCGTTATCTTTTTACCCATTATCTTTTTGTATTTGGTGGGTTATCTGTGGTTCATTTACGTCTATATGCTTGGCCAGATAATTAGGGCTTACTAACTGCTATTGTGAAGCATTAATACTATCTGTGTTTGGGTGCGTGGGAATTATTGTACAACACTGCAATTAACTTTCATGAAAATCGGTGTTTTTGTATGCATCTTTACTTCTCCAATAATCCGTTTTTACATTGTGCAGCACTAATATTAATGTAAAATTCTATCGCAATATTCAACTTAACCCTAAACTTTACATTCATTTTTGCATGCCTTGGATTTTGCCTGTGATTTTAGCTTTTTATCTGGCTGGGAATTTTTTTTTTGCCGAGTTTTATTTCTTTTTTACCTGGTGAATATACAGGTACAACATAAACCATTTGTGTAAAGCACACTTTTCCGAATTAATAGCTTACGTTTTATTGTTCTACAGACTGCGGCTTGCGTCGGCCCGTGTTTTGGTAAATCAGCAAACAGCATCTGCAAGTAAAGTAATTTACAGGGATGTAGTACCTTTGCTATGCTCCATTTTTATGTCCAATCAACGAGCTGAGAATGCTGCTGAAGAGGAAGAAGTTTTAGCCTATGTAAGAGCATTGATGAATTTATCATGAATTTTTTTGGATGTACTTCTTTCCGTTACAATGAATTTATCTCATTGTTCCGTATGAAGCATAGTTTCACCTTTCTATTAGTTCTCAGTTTTCCAGTAAATCCTGTCTCTGGTTTTAAAGTTAGTTGCTATGAAACCCCATAATGCTTCATCAAAAATTTGATACAGATTAGCAGTTTCTTTTTTGCAAATTCATACTGGACCATATTAAGTGCATTAACTTGGCTATTTTATACTTCTAGTTTTTGTTTAGTTCTTTTCTGGTACTTCTGTTCTATTTTCTTAAAATCCCTTGAACTCAAGCACATAATGTGATAAGGTAACCTTATTGCAAGATTGGTGAATAAAGATGTGTTTATCTTAATATTTGAAGAAACTGAACTACTATTCCACTTTGTAGTTCAGTGCTTGACTTGATCAATGGGTTCCTAAGAGGTGCATCTCTGAGCTATGTTGTCCTGTTTATGCAAAACCAGTCTAGATCTCGTCCACAGTGAATTAGATACTAATTACTCTGTTTAATTTAAATATATCTATATACAAATGTTTTGACTCAGATATATTTATTTTGAAAAGTATTATATTCAACATATTTTTGTGCCGGGCTCAAGCTACTAGATATAATAATATAAAGATAGGCGTCAAATGCATTTATTAGGTCTGAGTGAGTGATTTTGTTTTGTTTGGCAGGATGACGAGGCTTCTTTGTTGCAAAGTCAGCGGGAGGCTGAAATGATGATCATTGAAGCTTATACTGCTCTACTGCTTGCATTCCTGTCGACTGAAAGGTATGCCTTTTTTTTATCAATTCTTTGCTCATTGTCATTTATTTCAATTTTCATTTTTATTAGTGGTGGAAACATTGTTGATGTGGTATTTTATTTGTTCTATGCAGTATAGCAGTAAAAGAAACGATTACTCGCTGCCTTCCCAATCACAGATTGGAAATTCTTGTTCCTGTCTTGGAGAGATTTGTGGTAAGATTTTTTATGGAACATGTCATAGTCTGATGACCAGAGAAAAAACAAAAGCCCGATGATAGATTAATTGAATTTGTCTTCTATCTTCCCTCATTTCTATATAGTATTATGGATTTGTAGTCTTCTTATATTTGAACCTTGAATGTTATCGATTAGGTTATTTTTTTTCAAACTAGTGATCTTATAGATTGCGCATGCAATGACTTAAGCTTTATTTGGGATAACTTTTTTACTTTTTTTTTTTAAAGTAGCTTTCTAGTACAAAAGTTTTTAGTTCAAGAAAATTTTGTACTAAAAAACTAATTTTGAAAGTAATAAGAAAGTTATCCCAAATGAAGCCTAACTCAGTTGGAATTTGACAAAAAATAGAAAAAAAAGTGATGGGCTTTTGTTGTGAATTTTAGTATTTGAGTCGCCTTAGATGGTTTGGTCACATAAATCGTCGGTTTTCCGATGACCTGGTAAGGAAAGTAGAAGTATTAGATTTTACGTATGTTAAAAAAGGTAGAGATAGATCTAAAAAGTCTTAGTTAGAAATATTAGAAAAGATCTTTCTTTATTTGATTTAAATTGGAATTTGATTCTTAACATGACATATTAAGAAAAAAAGGATTCATGCAGCCAACCCCATATAGTGAGATAAAGGCTTGATGTTGTGGTGAAAACTTAAAAAATGAACATAGTAGATTATTAATTTTATAAATAACCAAAAATTGAGTGTAATTTGTGAAATTGCCCCATGTAATAATCTTTAAGATCATGGTCTGCTTTGCTTTGCTTTGCCAGGCATTTCATCTGACTTTGAATATGATATCACCGGAAACACATTCGGCTGTTGTGAAGGTAATTGAATCTTGTAAAGAGCCATAAGAGAAAGGATCATCCTGTACAGCTTTGGTCTCCCTATCATCTCAGGAAATTTTCTTTTTCTCCTTGAGATGATCCAGGAAACAAGCTTGACATGCCTTCTTCAACTCGAACTTCGTATTTTTTTCTTTCTTTCTTTCTTTCTTTCTTTTTTAATGTACATTATGTCTCCTTGAGCAGTCCTTTCCAAGTGTTATCAAATCGCAGTGGAAGGTGAGGTTTTCCATTTGCAGTGATTGAGCAAATGATATAAAAGAAATGTATTGTTTGTAAATTTGTTCATGATTGGTTTAGCCTGTAGCCATGTTTTTTAAGAAAAGTGCCAGAGGGATGTAAATGATATTCTTTTCTTTTCTCTTTTTAATGGTTTTTTTATTCAGTAATCTCACTTTAGTCAATATAAATAATGAGAAATTCTCACCTTAGTTTGTATTGGTTTGAAAATGACAAATTAAGGCTTTGATTGAGACAGTTTTCCTACTATTTAAGATGGCTTTCTAGTACAAACATTTCAAATTCAAGAAATTTTTGTACTAAAAAGTTGTTTTAGAAAGCAAGAAGAAAGTCGTCCCAAACGAAGCCTAAGACTTGGCTTATTTGTACCGGGTGAGGATATTAATTGAACAAGGCTTGTCATGTTTAAGCTTTGGCTGTTCAAATGTTTCCAAACTCACTTAAATGCATTAATTATAGAATTTGATCATAATCTATGCATACAAGGCAAGAGTTTCACAATGATTTTCATTGTTCGAAACTTCTAATTTTTGATGGCATATATATGGTATTATCATTACTTATATGCTATTATCTTATTATGTTTTTTAATATAATTTTTTTATAAGATTTCAAAATCTACTCATATTTTGATCTTTTCTCTCTTTGTACTATGGATAGTGAGTTTTTCATATGGCCAATCAACCCACATCTCTAGAGGACTGCTCTAGCAAGTAAGGTTGTGGTCATTAAGATTTCATTTGGGATGACTTTTTTGGTGTGAAGCAGTAAGAAAATCATTCCAAACAAAGTCTTAGGCCTTGTTTTGGGCGATTTTCTTACTACTCAAAATTATTTTTTATATAAAAATTAAATTTTTTTGTATAAAAAATCTGTTTTAAGTGCAGCAAGAAAGTTGGCTCAAATGAAGCTTTAGTTAGATCATTTACCTTATAGTTCTCTTTGGAATGGAAGTCTTTTATATACATCTTTTAAAACCCAATGTTTTGATGATTGAAGTTAATTTAAATCTTATGTCTTTAATTACTCAATTTAGAAAAAAATTCAATAACTAAAAGCTCTGACACTCATTATTAAGAATATTTATAATGAAATAACAAGCAAACAAAAAACAAAATGAAATAAATAATCGTAGCAAAATACAGCATTAAGCACCTAAATAAATATGTTTTTGAGATCCATTTACATTCACAATTACATAAACTATCTTATTTTCATTTTTGCATAATTATTTTATACTTTTAAGGTTATGATAGGTGGAGGTGAATAAAATAAAATTCTAATTAGTCTTTTTGAGCAAAAATCTTGATTATTATTATTATTATTATTATCATCAGAGTTTCTCCTAAGTAGTTTATGCTTTATAACATGTATTTTACCCTACAAGCTTATTTGAATAAAAAATGTCATATTTGAGGTAATTTTATTTTATTTTTAAATATTTATTACAACTTTAAATTATTTTAAATATTTTTATATTTAAATATCACCACTGTCACTATCATCATTTTATCATTGCCTCCATCATCATCACATAAACAAATATATACATTTTAAAAAATTAAAATTAAAATATAAATAAAATAATAAAAAACAAAAATGATCTCAAACATTTGAATATCAACACTAAATTAAACTAAAACTATTATTTAATAACCTTAGAAACATCTATACAACACAAGTCTGAGGCTTTATTTGGTACAGCCTTTTTATTACTTTCTAAAACATTATTTTCATACAAAAACTTTTATTTAGAAATATAAAAACTTTTGAATGAAAATATTGCTTTAGAAAAAGCAGTAAGAAAGCTCTTCCAAACGGAGCCTTAATTGATTTTATTTAGCACAAGTCTTACCAGCCAGATCTTATAGGAATGCTTAATAAAACGCAGAAACAAACAGCATCCAATCTGGTTATTGATCGATGCAAAAGCACTTAGTAATACTGGTTTTTATATGATCCTGAAGAGCTTCAAATGTTTCTCTTGAGGAAATCAAGGATGAGCTCGTTCACCTCTTCAGGATTCTGTTCATGGACGAAATGCGATCCTTCCGGCAAGAATTTCAGCTCCAGGTTAGGGATAAACTTCTTCTGCGTTTCGCTCCTCACGTATTCCCCTATTCCAGGAAACTTGATCACGTAATCCTTCTCCCCCATGATAAGCAATGCCGGCTGCTTAATCGTCGGATCCGCCGCCACCGGCCGCTGCTCCGATAGTTGCCTGCGGAAACGAAGAGCGGATATCGGAGTTATATCAGTTTAGGGTTAGGTTAAATGGACCATATCTGCTCACCGATATGGGATCTGGAGCGGGAAACGGAAGCCGGAGTTCTTGTAGAGCGCGCCGTAGGCCTCGAGATCCTCCTCTGTGAACCATGGCGGCAACGGAGTGGAAGGGTCCACAAGATCCATGATTTCTTGGCCCTCTGCTGCTATGGGGATCTCGCTTTTAGAGAAGAGGATATAGACGTTCCTCACCACCGTCTTGGCATCGTGCCGGCCGAAGTCCGCCTCTGCTCTCCCTGGTTCCCTCCATCTTTTGATGTAGAAGCCTTCGGGGAGAGACAACATTTGTTCGAAGCCGGTCGGGGTGTAAGGAATGCCAAGAGTCACCAAACCCTGGACGCGATCGGGGTGCCTAATGGCGAAATGGTAAGCTGGAAAGGCTCCGAAATCTTTGCTGATTAGGAAGGCCTGCAACAGACACGCAGATAAGGTTTTTGTGTTTATTACCTAATAAGTAAGAGTAGCGAGTTTGGTTTGCGAGCGAGCGAGCGAGCACCTTGGGGACGCTGAGTGCGTCGAGGATGCCAAGGAGATCGCCGATGAGGTCTTCAAACGTAGCTTTCTCCGGCTCTGGCGGTTGATCGGAAAGGCCGTAGCCTCTGAAATCGGGGGCGATCGCTCGGAACCCTGCGTCGGCAACGGCGATCATCTGATACCTCCACGTGTACCATATCTCCGGGAAACCGTGCAGGAAAACCACCGTTCCCAGTTCCCCTGCAGGTAAAAAACTTGAAATTTTGAGATTTTGTAAACAAAATTGTGGATTTGGTAAGAGAGAAAGGGCAAAGTGTCGTTTTTCTGACCCTTTCCGATCTGGGCTATGTGAAGGTTGAGGTTTCCGATGTCGCTTCGGATGGGGAGGCGAGAGTGTTCGATCTTTCCCAAATCCACCATATTTGCTTTCTTCTTCCTCCTTGGGCGCAGTCTGGTTTCTGCGTTTACTAGCAAATGATAAGATGATGATGCGCAGAGACGACTGAGCCTATTTCAAGTTTCCAGTTTCCATCCGGTGGCGGTGGAACTTTTATTAGGTCCGGTGTAAGCGCGCAGAGGAACGTCCGGTCGGAGGCAAAATTTCGTCAAAAAATTTGGAATTTGTTCGGTATTATTTGATAATAACGAGGAATATCGCTCTGTGAAGATCAATACCGGGTTATACCGAGCAATACCGAGTTGTACCGAGTTTTTTCTAAGAAAAACTCGGTACAACTTTTGTATAACTCGGTATAGCTCGGTATTGGATTTTCACGTGATGGTATTCATCGTTATTGTTTGGTATTGCTCGGTATTTCTCGTTTTTTGGCTCGATTTGGCCTCCGACCGGACGTTCCTCTACGTTCGGTCGGAGGACGTAATAATTGTTCATGGTGGTAGCACTATTATTAGAGGCAAATTATTGTGTCCGGTGTCCAGATTTGTCCGGACACTAATAACAACACGTCACATCACTAAAAAATATCGGGGCCCAGTGCATCCGGGTGAGGTGGCGTCTCTGAATTGGTTGTCCGCATGTCAGGTGACCGTATTAGATCGGAAATTCGAACCATATAAAGTATTAAAAAACATTTATTTTTCGGGTATTTTTGTAACATCCTAAAAATTTGACCAGTTTTAGGCCTCCGCATGGACTCCGAATAATCTATGTACTTCAAAAAAAAATCAGCTCTTTATTAAAAGATGATTTATGATATTATTATTTAAAATATATATATATATATATTTAAATTTAGTACAAGTTTTATAAATATATTTTTTAATAAAAAAGTAGGCAGTATTTTTCTCACAACTGAAGTTGAATATTAAGATTTTGTTTCAGATAAATTTTTAGATATTTTATTTTTCAGACAATAATTAAAATTTTATTTGATCCTTACTTTTTATAAATTTCTCATTGATTTTCATATATTTTGGTGGTGAAAAACTATTTTCTATCATCGGAATAGTTAAGTTATTTTCTTCATTTTTACAATCAATTTTATAAAACACTATAATTGTCCTAATAAGCCTCATAAATTTGATTATCAAAAGTAATTTTACGCACAAAATAGTTTGAAAAGTAGGAGGAAGAAACAAGAAAGTCGTAGGATTTGCTTGAGACAATAGTAATGTTTAATAAAGGTGATTTTAAAGCTATTATAATAAAAATAATTTTTTTAAATGTTGATGTGGAAATTAACTTTTTAGCACCGAAATTTTTAAAAACAGTGAAAAAATGGTAGCAAAATAAAAATTAAGATTACATTTTAAAAATTAAAAAAATGGTTTCAAATAAATACTAATTAAATATAAATCTAATTATAAAAGTAAAACATTAAAAAAGCCCCTAAAGTTTGTAGAATTTTTATTTTTGTGCAATTTGATATTTAAGGGTGTGGACCAAAGAAAATTTAATGTTGGGATAGGCATCAATAGCCTTAAATAAAATGGTTGTCCTTAAACAAACTTTGTACAAAAATAAGAAAATTTGTTGTTGAGGTGGAGACTCCAAAGATTTTCAGGCTAATAAAATTTCATTGTCTTGGCCTACATGAAAGAGTGCATGCATGGAACTTTTATTACGTCTTCTGACCGGACGTAGATCTACGTTCGGTCAAAGGATTGTTACTCGATTTTTGCTCGGTATTTCGTCGGTATTGCTAGGTATTGTTTGATAATAACGAGAAATACCACTCTGAGAAGACGAATACCGAGCAATACCGAATATTACCAAAAAATGCCGAGTTTTTCTAGAAAAACTTGGTATTTTTTGGTAATACTCGGTATTGCTCGGTATTTTGTCTTCACATAATGATATTTCTCGTTATTATTGGTATTGCTCGGTATTTCTCGTTTTGTGCCTGTGATCTTAGTGCCGGCCGAACGTAGCTCTTTGTACGTTCACCGGACCAAATAAAAGTTCGCATGCATCACCCATGGCAACCTTTGAAGAGCTTTAACATGCGAATAATATGAAAGTATCTCATGGGAGATATTAGAATTTTTATGCAAAAAATTCGAAAATTCTTAAATAGCGGCCAACAATGGGGACATGACCTTGGTAGAGATGACGAACATCAATATTGATGACAATAGTAGGGGTCAAATTTGATGGTGTTGAGGGATGTCGACATTGTTGGTCATGGCAGACATTTGTGTTGGTAACAATAATAGATGTTGGCCTTGTGGTAATTCAAGGCATTGGACATTGGTGTCCTGATGCAATAGTCAAGGGCGGATCCAGCTTCTTTTTTTAGGGTGGGCAAAAAAAATTTTTTGTTAGAGGATGGGCAAAGATGATTAGGATTGATAAAATTGGGGCAAAAATTTTTTTTAAGAGGGGGCAAAATACCCAAAATACTCAAAATATTCCAAAAAATACCCTCTAAAATTTAAAAAAAAATTATTTGAGGGTGGGCATTTGCCCCCCCTCACTAGTATGGGGATCCGCCCATGGCAATAGTCATAATTTTTGGTGATGTATTAAGCTTTAAGGAATGTAGCACAAATTAATGTAGTATATAGTTGTGTTTATGCATAAACTAGAGTGGTAGCTTAAGGGATTGTTTGGACTTGCTATAAGGCCTTCTTCAGCCGTTCGGCAAACATGCGAATGGAGAGCCTCAGACGTGCCAACCGAACTCCATTTTTGCCGGCATTCAGTCACTGATGAATAGTGCGACGCCAATATTGGCGTCACACTGTTCACTTTCGCCATTTCTTTTTCTCTACTGAACTCCGTCTGAGAAAGGCGCGAAAGAAGCGACGATGATTTTGGGGCAAAATGGCGTTCCACTAGAGATAAATCACGGCACTTTCTGATTTTACTGCATTTTGCAGTGAAAAATGAGAGTTTCGATTGTAGATGCCCTAATGACCAGCAAAAATTGTTACAAAATAGTTGCAGAGAAAGTTATATTTTTAAAAGCAATTGTAGGAACTATAACAATTTTTTCTTTGATATAGTCAAATAATAACTTTCTTATAATCTCCACACTCAAACTGAATTGGTTATAAAAAAATTCTCTATAAAATTTTTTGAAAGCAATAAAAAATATTATAATTAAATGAGACATTTTATTCTAATCATCTAATTAATTAATTACTTATTATTTGTACTAATTATTTTCTTAATTGATCATTGATTCAATTAATTATTTAAATATTGTTTTAGTAAAATCTTAATTACTAATTATTTTGCGTTTCCGTTATTTGTGAGTTAATTTTGATTTTGCTTATATTTTTATTTATTTACAAGTTTATTATTAATTCTACTTTTATTATCATTAACAACGAATTAATATAAATAATATAATTAAAATATAAGTTAATGAAATTTAATTAATCAATAATTACATTATATTCTTAACCAAACTATTTAAACTAAATTAATTAATTTTATTGCACGCTTCTCTGCTTTTCACGGATTTCTCTGCTCTTCCTTCTTTTTGGCCGTAGGCTTGTTAGGGTTTTGCTTTCCTTCTCCGGCTATGGATCGGAAGTCACGACAGTTCGCCGTTCTTATGTTGGATCGAAAGTAACGACGGCGACGGGAACTCACTTGTTGCAAAGGTAGCCATCTTTCTCCCTTTCGCGCGCTTTTTCGGCCAAATGCCGTAAATCCTCCGAACTCTCGGATTTAGGATTTACTGCACAAAGAGGGAAACGGAGGATTTATTCTCCGTGAGATTTAAATGATCCATACATCCCGTTTGGCACGATTTAGCATAAATCCTGCTCAAACCCTGCATAAATCCTGTATCCAAACAGCCCCTAAGTTCCTACCCAAAACCCTTGAAGAGAAAGCAGATAAGAAGTCGCGACGCGAGCTAGCTGCAGAAGGCATCGGCGGACCAGCGGCTTGTGAAGGAGAAGAGGAGTTTCAGTTCTTTATTTCCTTGCTATTCCTGTTTCAGTTTTGTATTTCTTATACAAACATCAACTATTCTAATTACTAATGGGATTTCGATATAGGAGGGGCTCTCATTATGGGCAAATTATTGCGTCAGGTGACCGAATGCATCTCTGCGGTCTCTCTCTGCCTACAGTAACATGCGCTTTGCTGTAGCAGTGCTACAGCAAAGCGCATGTTACTGTAGGCAGAGAGAGACCGAACGTGATGCAATAATTTGCCCTCATTATGCGTTCTCCGCCTGTTATTATTAAATAAAAAAGATTTTTAAGCCCGACCATGTTAGGCTTACATCTAACATACGCGTCTAACCCTAACTTTTAGCCATGTTAGCTTTTATTAAACTTTCATTCCACCACAAGTTAAAGTGTTATGTCACTTATTATTATTGTGGGCACTATAGCAAGCTTCTACTCAATCCTCAAATGACATAATCACCTAAGATAATCTGCAAGTTCCTCATCAGATAGTAATTTCTCAGGTAATATGCAAGTGCTTTTAAAAAATTGCTTTCATTTTGCAACCAATTTGATATGATTAGAGAGGTTGAAGTTGGATAAAGCTCCATAACTTTGCTTACAATTTTGCTAATGTTTTCTATAAACTTGATGTGGTACGTACACCTAAAATGGTTTCTTTGATATTTATTGTTTCTGCCCACCAGATGTAGCATATATGATTCATGGTACGTACAATCAAGAGTGCATGTTGTTAATAAAAGCTATGACGGAAACATCTCTCTCTCGCTCTCTGGGGTGTGCTAGGGCATCGCCCTAGCTGTCCCTTCTGGTCCTTTCGGTCGCTCCGCATTTCGTGCTGGGTGTTTCTTCTCGAGTGGCTCAAGGAAGTTTTCTTCTCCTTGTTTTTCTACTCTTCGCATCGTTTTTGTTTTCTTTCTGTTTTTATGGCGCCTCCACGATTTCGTAATCTTGGTTTTTTTGTTGTACCCCCCCCCCTCTTTCGTTTAAGGATGCTCTTTCTGGTTCTTCGCCTTCTTCTGTTGTATTTCCCGAACTTAAGGTTTCTTCTCATAGAGGTTTGCCTGCTTTGTGGATTTAGAAGGCGGAAATCGAGTCGCTGGCTGCTCCGTTCGAATTTGCTCTTGTTGAAGAATTTTCTAGTTGTAGGCCATCCCTTGATGCAATTAGGAGTTTCTTTTTCAAGCTTAAGCTTAATGGAGATGTTTCCGTCATAGTTCTAAACCAACGTAATGTTTTGATTAAGCTCTTTAACGACTTGGATTATTGTAAGGTCTTTGCTCATAAAACGTATTTTGTGAGTAATTGCTATATGAAATTGATTAAATGGTCACCTATCTTGGATATTGAGATTGAATCGTCTGTTATTCCTATTTGGATTTCATTCCCTTTAATGAAATTTGTTTTGTTTATATATATATATATATATATATATATATAGAAATGTCTTTTTATTTGTACATAATTGTCTTATAAATTAAGGCTTCGTTTGGGATGAATTTTTTACTGTTTCTTAAAACAGTTTTTTAGTACATAAATTTTAATTTTTGTACTAAAAAGTTATTTTAAGAAGCAATAAAAAAGTAATTCCAAACGAAGCTTGAGTACTAAGAAATCTGCTGATGTTTGTGTGTCTTAGTTTTGAGTTGGAGAACGTGGAGGCCAGTCTAGAGCAAGGTACCCAAGCTGAGAATGATGAGTATGTCCTACTTTGACTTGGAGAATTATAATTTTTTACTTTGTCGTTATGTCATTTTGTCTCATATACAAGCTTTGATGATGTTGCCTTTTTTTTTCCAAAGCAATGATATTGATTGCAACTTCCGCCTCGACTTCCTATAGCAAAGCAAAGCTCCCATCACGACTTCATCTTGAGTCGAGCTCTCGAGCTTGAGAAGGAATGGATGAGCCAAACTCAAACTCGCTCTATTGGTTCAACTAGAAGTCGTGTTGCTTTTTTGTGCGACAAATCTAGCTCGAGCATGCTATGACTGAAGTTCAACTCAACTAGTTTACACCCCTAATATAAAGTTGCAAGTGAGAAGCATATATTGGGACTATAGTTGGTAAGGGAGCGAACATAGGAGCATTGGTAGGAGAAGTGTGAGAGGAGATACTTTATGAAAAATAACATGCACAGAGACCGATAATTAACATGTGAATGGATTTCAACACTCAAAATAATTTTAAGTTGAATGGATTTCAACACATAATACTTTTGAGTGTGAAAATAGCCCAAAAAGATGCATCAAATGGATTGATGTGGGAGTTTATCACATCCAAGGCAACTAATATTAAGGTGAGTGTGATATCAAGATGTTAGTACTTTTGGTCAGTCATCTTATTTTGTTGAGATATTTATTGACATGATGATTGATTAATAATACTATTTTTAGCTCATGAGTAAAAGAATATTTCATATATTGAAGAGAGCACTGTAAGGGAGAATAATTTTAAGTTGAATGAGAATTTTTTTTATATAAAATAATTTAATTACTGAGAAGGCTTCTGATTGACACCTCTACAAGTAAACATTAGTATAGAAGTGTCAATAAATTACCCGACCTAGACCAGATTCAAAATTCAGGTTCAGGGCCAAAATTTTGATAAGTTTAATGAGCAGATCAGGTTTGGCTTGACTCACGAACTAGATTTTCATATTTTGACCTGTAAGTGACCCATTTAATTTTTTTTCCTTTAAATTCATTTGTTTGTTGATATGCTCTTTTATTTTTAATCATTTAAATTAAACTCTATAGTTGACAAGTTATATTTTTTTAATGAAAAAATATTTATTAGGTTGCATTCGGGTATTTCAAGTTTTCATAGGTCAAATTCAAGTCCACCTTTCAACCCGTTTATTAAATGAGTCATTTGAGTTTATTGGATTCATATCGGATCAATTTTGGGTCAGATCCAAACTCGTCCCTGATACGTCATCAAAAAATTATCTTGATCGGGAACGAATTCAGCAAACTTACAGTCGGAGCTTCCGAAATTAAAATTGGTACCATCCGAACTCCGATTTCAGCAAACTTACTATCGAACTAAACAAATAGATTTCAAAATCTACTCATATTTTGATTTTTTTCCCTCTCTTGTGCTATGGATAGTGGCTTTTTCATGTGGCCAATCAACCCAAGCATCGTTGTGATCATTTATGTTTCATTTGGAATGGTTTTCTTAGTGTTTCTTGAAACAACTTAATTTTTTATAATAAAAAATTATTTTAAAAGGCAGTAAGAAAGTCATACTAAACAAAATCTTAGGCTTGGTTTGGTATGACTTTCTTGTTGTTTCTTAAAACAGCTTTGTGGTATAAAAATTTTAATTTTGGTATTAAGAAGTTGATTTAAGAAGTTGATTTAAGAAGCAATAAAAAAATCGTCCCAAAATGAAGCCTTAGTTAGAACAATTACCTTATATTCTCTTTGGAAGGGAAGTCTTTTATATACATTTTCTAAAACCCAATGTTTGGATGATTGAAGTTGTTAATTTAAATCTTATGTCTTTAATTACTCAATTTAGAAAAAAAATTCAACAACTAAAAGCTCTAACACTAATTATTAAGAATATTTATTGCTTCTTCCTGGACTATTCGCGGCGGTAGAGAAATATATAGTTTAACATCTTAGTATTGTATGAAGATCCAGCACATAAGTAGATAAGAGAGAGGGTGTAGCATTCATAAGAGACATCGGTGTTTTTCCGTGGAAAATCCCTAAAAAGGGGGAAAAACCACGGGACCTAACCTAGTTTGAATGAATCCACTAGTATTTGCAGTTGATTACAAATGAGGCCCTTCTTAGGAGATGGCCTTGGCTTGATGTTACAAATATACGTCATATAGAGCGCATTACATGCTAGGAGTTACAATAATCAACATAGACATGTTTGTTTGGTTAGAAGGGCCATTGTAGGTGATGGAGGTCGGAAGGACCGTAGTCGGCAGGAGACAGAGGTCCGAAAAACTGTAGTTGGTAGGAGACTGGGGTCAGAAAGATCGTTGTTTGGTGATGGAGGTCGGAAGGACCATAGTAGGCGACGGAGGTCGGAAGGACTATAGTAGGCGACGGAGGTCGGAAGGGCCGTAGTCGACAGGAGACAGGGGTCCGAAAGACCGTAGTTGAAAGGAGACCAGGGTCAGAAAGACCGTTGTTTGGTGATGATAGTCGGAAGGACCATAGTAGGCGACGGAGGTCGAAAGGACCATAGTCGGCAGGAAACCGGGGTCAAAAAGATTGTTATCTGGTGATGGAGGTCAGAATGACCATAGTAGGCGACAGAGGTCTAAAGGATCGTAGTCGGCAATAGATAGGGTTCCAAAAGATCACAGTTTGGTGATGGAGGTCAAAAGGACCATAGTAGGCGATGGAGGTCGAAATGACCATCGTCGGCAGGAGACAGGGGTCCGAAAGACCGTAGTTGGCAGGAGATCGGGGTCAAAAAGTCCGTTGTTTTGTGATGGAGGTCGGAAAGACCATAGTAGGAAACAAAGGTCGGAAGGACCGTAGTCGTTAGGAGACCGGGGTCAGAAAGATCGTTGTAGTAGGGCGGTACTTTGGTAGAACTCTAGGCATCAGGTTGTGGCCCAACAGAAGTCGGGCCTCGAGTGGTGATCCGGTAGAAGTCCGGGCCTCATGTGGTGGTCCAGCAGAGCTCAGGGACTTAAGTGGTTGTCCGGCATAGCTGAGGACCTCAAGTGGTGGTCCGGCGGAGCTCAGGGCTTCAAGTGGTGGTTCGGCAGAGCAACGACGCCAAGTAGTTATCTGAAGGAGGTGAGGGCCTGAAGTGGTGGCCCGGAGGAGCTCAAAGGTTCAAGTGGTGGTCTGGCGGAGCAACGACGTCAAGAGGTGGTCCGGCGGATGTGAGAGCCTCAAGTGGTGGTTCGGTGGAGCTCAGGGCCTAAGTGGTGGTCTGGCGGAGCAATGACGTCAGGCAGTGGTCCAGCGGAGCTCAGGGCTTCAAGTGGTGGTTCGACGAAGCAACGACGTCAGGCAGTGGTTCGGCGGATGTGAGGGCCTGAAGTGGGAAGTCCGGCGAAGCAACAACGTCAAGCGGTAGTCTGGCGGAGGTGTGGGCCTAAAGTGGTGGTCCGACGGTAGTCGAGGAGGAGTTTATTCCTTATCTTCTTCCTTTGAGCCCCCCTTTCAAGAGAAATGAGGGGTCTATTTATAAATTTCTGGAGTGGCATGGCCCGTAAATAGGTAAGAGATCAAGGGTAAATGGGGAGTGGTTGGATGGACGGCCGATATTGTGTGAGACCTCGTTCCCTTACTGTTCCTCTCTGATTTGGATTTTCCTCTCAGAATCGTCCGGGACGATAGTGGGATCGTCCAGGCCGATCTGCACTGTAGAAAATATTGGCCTGAAAATAGTCCTGGGAACCGTCCAGGACGATTTTTTTTGGTCTGATCGTCCCAGGACGATCTGGCGATCGGCCGGGCCGATCTGCTTAATGATATAAGAAAATCAGCTCGTTTTGAGGAGAGAGAAAATCATTTTTAAAATATCAGATATTTTGAAGAGAGAGAAAGAGAGGAAAAGTAAAGGAGGAAGTCCGATTTCGGGGCCCGCAGAGCGATTTTCGTCGTTCGTTGCTGTTGGATATTTTGTTTGTCTCGCTGTAAGGATTCCGAACCCTACTTCTGTTTTCGAAGATTTTGAGGTTTTGCAAAATGGTGCTCAGATTTGTGTTTTTGTAAGTGATTTTCGTACCCAGTTTGGTACTGGCGAAGATTTCACCGCATAACTTTTGGTATGTTGTAGAGATGATTATTCTGCACGTTTTAAATATTTTCTGGAAGATTTCGTCCGGTCCGTTTTGATTCTGCGGGGTTTTATTTTGACTGTAATTTATTATGATGTCCGAATTGGTTTGAGCAGTAGAAGAATAGTCTTATAATGTTGCTGTACACGTTCTGTATTAATTTGGTGGAATGTAATTTCTGGAGATTTTTGTGTAAATTCTGTAGACTGCCGTTACTCTGCCCGATTTTCGTACGATTTTTGATTTTCCCGAAATTGATAGATTGAATTGATATGTGTATGACTATTGATATGATTGTTCTAGATTTCTTTAATATTGCTTATTGCATCGATTATTGCATTGACTATTGATTGGATTGATTGATTGTTACTGAAAGACAAGTGGGAACCTGGTTGAACGTTGGTTGGAGATAGATATTGACCTGTACAGGATGGTGGGCCGACGGGCTTTCCTTTAAACCATTGATCATTGATATAACTATTGGGAGTTATAAGGAGTTTTATATGCCGACGGGCAAAAAGAGTGACGACTCTTATTGATTGAAACCAACGTACGGATATCTACAACAGCAATATGGATTCTACAACAGCACTATTGATAATAGCCAGTTTAACCTGGTTGATCATAGCTAGTGTTTGTGCTTGTCGAGTAAGACCATTGTATGACATTGTATGATCTTGCATCGTATGGATTTCCTGATATGCATTGATTTATTGATTTCCGATTGATGAATTGATTTGATGGATTTATCGTATTGATTTCTTATCGTACGGATTCATTGATTTCATTGATTGATCATTGAGCATTGATATTATTGATTATTGATTATTGACATTGATATGGACATGGACGGCATAGATTCATTGATACCATTGATTCTGTATTGATTTGACTTGCTACTATAGATTTATCGTATTGCTTTTCCGATTGATTTGATCGACTTGATTGATTCATAGATACCGGCACCGATATTGATATGGATTCTGCGTATTGATTCATGGATATTGACACTGATATTGATATAGATTGTATCGATTGATAGATACCGATATCGACATTGATATAGATATGATATGGACATTTGGATACTATTGATACGACAGATCCTGATAGGTTATTGATATACTGATACATTGATTCGTCGTGCCGATTATCGATTGATTGATTGAATTGATTATTGTCGTATGGATTTGATTTATCGTAGAATAGATTCCTTTTTGGAGTTGATTGTATTGATTTCTATTGACCTGATGATTTCATTGTATTGATTTGATTTGATTTCAATTGATCTTTCGCCGTATTGATTAGATTATTTATTGGGAGTTGAGCCGATTGATATAATTGACTGGAAAGTGCTCTATTGATTGAGATGATCTTCCTATTGTAGCATCGTACGTCGTCATTATTGAACCGTCCTCGCTGCCGTAGTATCATACTGTATATTGATATCGAGTAAATCGTATTGAATAATTGGATTGACTGATTTGATAAATGATATAGATACAACTGATTGACTAGACTACACAATTGATTGAACTGATAGTATTGATTGATAGACACTGCTACGATGGATAGATATTGGCTTCCAGTCACTTACTGATGTGATTGCTGTGGCGTATTGATTTATCGATGTTTTTACCGCTGTATTGATTATTGACTATCGATTTCCGTACTGCATTGACTACTGATTTGATTTCCGCTGCATCGACTATTGATTTCATTGACTCTAGATTTCCGCATTGCATAGACTCATTGACCATTGATTGACTTGACTTGATTGACCTGCATATTGATAGCATCGCCGTGCTTTGATTTCAGTTGTAGGCTTTGGTGACCTGCTGGGCTAGTAAGCTCATTATATGTGGTTGAAATTTTCAGGTCCGAGCAAGGCAACTGGAATGGAGTTCGATCAGAATGTCAGACGAATCCTTTCACTATTTGATTCTGGGGCATCACATATTGAATCTCTTTATCATGCACTGTTCGTCAGACATTTAAAGTCCTTAATGATGTCGGAATTCGGCGAACTTAGGCTCGTTCGATTCGTCTTGTCGAGCCGCTCAATTTGATTATAAGCACGTCATGTTTGGAAACTGTTTGGTAACCAAAATATTGGTTTGAACCTTCCAACAACGCTTCGGGTCCTTGATTTGGACTCATTTGGGCTCGAATTGAATCGAATTTGGTGTCGTTGGGTTCGTATTTCCAAGACGTTCAGTTCGACTATAAGTTTGCTGAAATCGGAGTTTGGATGGTCCCAATTTTAATTTTGGAAGTTTCAACCTTGATTTTGCATCAAGATTCGTGCCCGATCAAGATAATTTTTTGAGGACGTATCAGTTGCCACCCTATTTTCGGACGTCGATGCTCCAAAAGTCTGAAAATATGCGTCGTAGCCTTTGGGAAAATTTTTGTGTGATTTGAAATTCGAACGCAGTCCGTTCGAGGGCGTCGAGGTCCCGAATTACTTTAAAAGTGTCAAAATTGAGTCAGGGACGTCGAAAAACAGTTTCGGGGATCCAAAAAACATCCAATTTGGCCTTTACGGGGCTAAAATCGGACCAAGAAACAGATTGGGACGGACAAGTCGCCGCCGGCTTGCCCATGCCTGACTCGTGCGGTTGGCCCGTTGGCCGACTGCAGTTAGTCGTTGGGCTAACTACCGGCGATTATCGCCTAACCGCCATCAGTTATTTTTTTATTATTATATAATAATAATAATAAAGAAAATTTTTTTCTCTTAACTCCAATTTTTCCGACTCCTCCAACCTCCCATTTATAATGAAATACCAAACAAACAAAAAACAATATGAAATTAATAATCATAGCAAAATACAACATTAAGCACATATAAATCAATATGTTTTTGTGAGATCCACTTACATTCATAATTACATAATCTATCTTATTTTTATTTTTATATAATTATTTTATACTTTTAAGGTTATCATAGTTGGAGGTGAATAAAATAGTATTCTAATTAGTCTTAATGAGCAAAAATCTTGTTTATCAATTTCTCCTAAGTAGTTTGTGCTTTATAACATGTATTTTACCCTACAAGCTTACTTGAATAAAAAATGCCATATTTTAGGTAATTTTATTTCATTTTTTTTTTAAATATTTATTACAACTTTAAATTATTTTAAATATTTTAATAAAAAATATCACCACTGTCACTATCATCATTTTATCATTATCTCCATCATCACCACATAAATAAATATATACATTTTAAAATATGAAAATTAAAATATAAATAAAATAATTAAAAAAACAAAAACGATCTCAAACTTCTGAATATCAACACTAAATTAAACTAAAACTATTATTTAATAACCTTAGAAACTTCTATATAACACAAGTCTTAGGCTTTATTTGGTACAGCTTTTTATTAATTTATATAAAACAGTATTTTCATACAAAAATTTTTAAATATGAAAATACTGTTTTAGAAAAGCTCTTCAAAAACGAAGCTTTACAAGTCTTACCAGCCAGATCTTATAGGGATGCTTAATAAAACGCAGAAACAAACAGCATCCAAATCTGGTTCTTGATCGATGCAAAAGCACTTAGTAATACTAGTTTTATATAATCCTGACGAACACTTCAAATGTTTCTCTTGAGGAAATCAAGGATGAGCTCGTTCACCTCTTCAGGATTCTGTTCATGGACGAAATGCGATCCTTCCGGCAAGAATTTCAGCTCCAGGTTAGGGATAAACTTCTTATGCGTTTCGCTCCTCGCGTATTCCTCTATTCCAGGAAACTTGATCACGTAATCCTTCTCCCCCATAATAAACAATGCCGGCTGCTTAATCGTCGGATCCGCCGCCACCGGCCGCTGCTCCAATAGTTGCCTGCGTAAACGAAGAGCAGATATCGGAGTTATATCAGTTTAGGGTTAGGTTAAATGGACTATATCTGCTCACCGATATGGGATCTGGAGCGGGAAACGGAAGCCGGAGTTCTTGTAGAGCGCGCCGTAGGCCTCGAGATCCTCCTCTGTGAACCATGGCGGCAACGGAGTGGAAGGGTCCACAAGATCCATGATTTCTTGGCCCTCCGCTGCTATGGGGATCTCGCTTTTAGAGAAGAGGATATAGACGTTCCTCACCACCGTCTTGGCATCGTGCCGACCGAAGTCCGCTTCTGCTCTCCCTGGTTCCCTCCATCTTTTGATGTAGAAGCCTTCGGGGAGAGGCAACATTTGTTCGAAGCCGGTAGGGGAGTAAGGAACGCCAAGAGTCACCAAACCCTGGACGCGATCCGGGTGCTTAATGGCGAAATGATAAGCTGGAAAGGTTCCGAAATCTTTGCTAATTAGGAAGGCCTGCAACAGACATGCAGATAAGGTGTTTGCGGTTATTACTTAAGTAAGAGTAGCGAGTTTGGTTTGCGAGCGAGCGAGCACCTTGGGGACGCCGAGTGCGTCGAGGATACCAAGGAGATCGCCGGTGAGGTCTTCAAACGTAGCTTTCTCCGGCTCTGGCGGTTGGTCGGAAAGGCCGTAGCCTCTGCAATCGGGGGCGATCGCTCGGAACCCTGCGTCGGCAACGGCGATCATCTGATACCTCCACGTGTACCATATCTCCGGGAAACCGTGCAGGAAAACCACCGTTCCCAGTTCCCCTGCAGGTAAAAAACTGAAAGTTTTGAGATTTTTAAACAAAATTGTGGATTTGGTAAGAGAGAATGTCCGGATTTGTCCGGACATCAATCTAGACTCATCACATCATCAAAATACATTGGATCTTAATGTATTTGAGTGATATGAGATGTCTTGATTGGATGTCTGGACGTCTCGCCAATAGAGAAAGGGCAAAGTGTCATATTTCTGACCCTTTCCGATCTGGGCTATGTGAAGGATGAGACTTCCGATGTCGCTTCGGATGGGAAGGTGAGAGTGTTCGATCTTTTCCAAATCCACCATATTTGTCTTTCTTCTTCTTCCTTGGGCGCAGTCTGGTTTCAGCGTTTACTAGCAAATGATGAGATGATGATGCATGAAGATGGCTGAGCCTATTATTTAAAATATATATTTTTTATTTATTATAAGTGTTATAAATATATTTTTTAATAAAAATTAGGCAGTATTTTTCGGACAATTCATGTTCAATATTAAGAGTTTGTTTGAGATAATTTTTTTACAAATTTTCTTCATTTGATTGTTACTTTTTATAATATTCTCATTGATTTTCAGATATTTTGTTGGTGAAATATTACTTTTTTAATTAGATTAGTGAAGTTAGCAATTTTACAGTCAATTTTATAAAATATTATCATTATTATGAAAAAAACTCCCTAAATCTGATTATCAAAAGTAATTTTTATGCATAAAAAAAACAAGAAATTAAAGTCTTAGAATTTGGTTGAGACAACTGTAATATTTAATAAATGTGATTGTAAAGCCATTAATCTATTATAATAAAAATAATTTTTTTAAAATATTGATGTAGAAAATAATTGTTTAGCACATGAAATTTTTAAAATAGTAAAAAAATAGTAGTAAAATAAAAATTATAATTATATTTTAAAAAATAAAATAAAAATGGTTACAAATATATTCTAATTAAATAGAAATGTAATTATAAAAGTAAAACATTAAAAAAGCCCCTCAAGTTACATGTAGATTTTTTATTTCTGTGCACAGGACTTTGATATTAAAGTGTGTGGACCAAAAGAAAATTTAATGTTGGGATAGGCACCGATAGCCTTTAATTAAATGGTTGTGAAAATGACGGACTTAAACAAATTTTGTACAAAAATAAGAAAATTAGCTGTTGAGGTGGAGACTCCAAAGATTTTCAGGCTAATAAAATCTCATTGCCTTGGCCTACATGAAACAGTGCATGTTGTCCCATTGTAGCTTAGGGGTGTCAATTTTTGACACGTCCCGAAATACGACCCGAATCCGACATGGAAAAATCCGGGTTAGGGTTAACCCGAACCTGAAATGGGTCGGGTTCGGTTTAACAAATCAACCCGTTTTAAAAATGGGGTAGGGTTCGGGTTGACCCAACAACCCGAAAATGATCCGAAATTGACATGAAAACTCCTATTTGACCCGGAAACCCGAGATTGACCCGTTTTGACCCGAAAATCAAATATTGACCTAATTTTTGACCCGAAAATTAGCAATTTTAGGTCAACTTCGGATCATTCGTGTTTGGTCGGGTTGACCCGGACTCGAATTGGGTTGGGTTCGGGTCCGAAACCTGATCTGTTTTTAAAAATGGGTCAAGTTCGGGTTGACCTGAATAGTGTTGGGTCAGTTCCAGGTTCAACCCGAACCCGACCCGCTGACCCGAATTAACACCCCTATTGCAGCCTTTGAAGAGCTTTAACTAGAAATTTTGTATAAAAATAAAATTTCTAGTGCACATGCGAATAATAACCTGAAAGTATCTCATGGGAAATATTATAATTTTTGAAGTGAAAATTTCGGGAAAGGTGAAAACCAAGGGCTCTTGATTCAAATGATTATAAGTTGAAGGTTATAAAGATACCTTTCTTTGAAATTGGAGAAAGCATTGATATAATATAATAAACATATATTATGAAAGACAACTTTCATGGTACAAGTTGGATGAGCTTTAAGATGTTATGATTGTCATTAAGAGATCATTAGTAGTCTGCTTGTTTATTATCCTTAAACAGTGGCCAACAATGTGGACATGATCTTGGTAGAGATGACGAACATCAATATTGATGACAATAACAGGGGCCAAATTTGTTGGTGTTGATGGATGTCGATCTTATTGGACATGACAAACATTTGTGTTGATGACAATAATAAATATTGGTCATGGCAAACATTTTTTTTTTTCATGGAAAACATTTCCTTGTTATGGTCGTAGGCTTGTTAGGGTTTGGCTTTCCTTCTCCTGCTATTTGTTGTTGTTCGACTTCGTTTCGCGTGAGAGTTTGAGTTTTGAACGAGTTGCTTGAAGAGTTCTTCACCTCCTTCTACGACATTCCTTCTTGTCGAATTCTAAGTCACGACAATTCATTGTTCTTATGTTAGATCGAAAGTAACGACAACGATAGGAACTCATTTTTTGCAAAAGCAGCCATCTTTCTCCCTTTCGCACGCCATTTCGACCAAATGCCATAAATTTGTCGAACTCCCGGATTTAGTAAATCCGGGATTTACAACACAGAGGGAAACAGAGGGTTTATTCTCCGTGAGATTTAACAGATCCATAAAATCCCATTTGGCATGATTTAGGGGCTTTTTGGCAACCAGTAAGATTTAGCTACTTAAGATCTAATAAATCCTGAATTTAATAAATCTTGGGGCTGCTAAATCTTAAAAATTGTTTGGCAAATTAAGTGATAAATCCTTTTAAATCTTGTGAAATTGTTTAGCAATATAGTTTAGAATTTAAGGTGATTAGTTCATTATAAAATTAAATATATTATGCTTTTAGCTTAAATTTTCTCTTAAGTAAAATTAAATTATTAATTTCAATCTTAGCTAACATTAATAAATTGTAATGATAAATAATATCATTATAATTTTTTAACCACTACACCTAGTTAAATTTTGATGAACTATTTAATTGTTTTTTTATTTTTGAAATTATTAAATGTATTTTTAATTATCTCATTAAGCACTTAATTATTCAACTAGTCATGTATGAAAAGTTATTTTCAATAGTTTAGTCATTTATATGTTATAGTAGTTAACAACTTCTTCAGATCAATGCACTCTAGTTGTTCGATTAAATGCCCCATCAAAATAATAAATTCAAAATACTTTGCCACATTTCATGCCGCTTAATGAGTTTTAGATTATCTTGTAATTAATATTTTATTTTTTAAAATAATAAATTCAAAATAAATTTGTAAATTATCTATGGTTGGTTATGTCGGTCACAAGTTTGAATGAAAAAGTTGAGAAAATTTTCAAAAATTATATTTGTGCCCCGCTGTAAAAAGATTCTGGCTCCGTCACTCACAAAGACGGTTGTGAAAAATCGACAAAAAATCAACAAGAATAAGAATATTATTTAATTATTATTTATACTATTAATTATATGCTTAATAATTTTTATTTTAATCTATATTACTTAAGCTAATTATAATACTAATTATTTAATTAATTTACTTAATTATTAATATTTTAAGTTAACATTAGAGACGTCTAGGGTTTGCTTTTCAGCTTCTTTCTTTCGTCGTTGCTGTTTGGCTTCCTTGCGTCGCAGGAGGTGTAAGATTGCTCGAGTGGCTTCTTCGCCTCCTTCGTTGTTGTTCGACTTCGCTCCTTCCCTTTTCCCGTCGGATCGGAAGTTACGACATTTTGATCGGAAGGACGGGAGCTCGCTCGCTGTGAAGGTAACTTTCTCCCTTTCTCGCGCTTCTTCGGCCAAATCCCCTAAATCCGGCGAACTACAGGATTTAGTAAATCCGGGATTTACGGCCAAATCCCCTAAATCTGCTGATGTTTGTGTGTCTTAGTTTTGAGTCGGAGAACATGGAGGCCAATCTAGAGCAAGGTACCCAAGCTGAGAATGATGAGGAGTATGTCCTACTTGACTTGGAGAATGTTTGCATGCAGGCTGATATTCCAGCCAATGCTCCTTATACTCTTTCTGTGAGTATATGTTTTGATATTTTTTACTGCTCTTGTAAAAATTGAAATAAGTTTATCAAGATAGTTACCAAATGAAATGACAATGAGCTTCCCTCAAATGTTCTGAAACAACTCTTCATATATAAATCAAGAAAGATAACAATCATCTAGTTTGATTAGGTTTTGAAACAGCTTAGCTTTGCTAATTTTCTCTATATATATACGCGACAATATTCACTGTCTCTGTTCAAAAGTATTTATGTAGGCTATACTCTCCCAACATAGCCCTAGCTGCATCTACTAGTGTCATATTCTTCCTTTCAGCTATGTCGTTACGTTGCAGGGTCCTAGGAGCAAAAAAATTATGATCCATCTATGATTATTTACGAAGTAGTTCAATTATGTCATTTTCAAACTCTCTATCATGATCACTATGAATTGTAGAGATTAAACAACCTAATTTCCTCTGAATCTAAGTGGAGAACGCCATCCAAAGTCCAATGAAAAAGCGTCATATCACTCTCTACTCGGTACCATGGCTCGACACTGCTCGGTATTGGATGACGTGACTGCACCTAATTCATCTCTGGATGATAAGTTGTGTCCGGTGTCCGCACAGAATAATCTCTCGTGGTGGTGGGGAGGGAGGAGGGTGAACATTGTGTTTGTGTTTTTACTAGTATATATTCATCCTTGAGCTTTGTCCCACATGCTGTGATTTATTAATCTGATCTACTTACCTTTTTATGTAGGGATTGGACACACTAAATCCTACGCTTACTATAGGGAATCGTCTGAAGTTGGTAAGCAGCTAGTAGCATCTTTTATAAACTGAAGTGCCTTCATCTGCTGTTTGCTTCAAAATGTAAAGAGAACTTTCTCATATATTTGTTCCTGAACAGATTGGCGAATATCAAGAAACAATTGGAACTTGCTATATGTTCTGTGAAAGAGGTTAGCTATTAAAAACCAAAATTTACATGCTCAGTTATCTATCTTCACTTTTCAGAGCGTACAAAACATATTTAGGCTTGGTTTGGTTGGGTGTAATTAGTACACCGTTTCAGAATATTTCTGTTCTGAAACGTGAAAAAAGATGTCGGTTGTTGGTTGGATGCATACCTGTGTTTTTCAAATCTCCATTATCGTATCGATTTGCAAAGCTTTTTATTTTTAATTCTCCATTGATAAAAGGAAGTTTTGTAACCACCGTTTCTCATCAAAACTCCTTCTGACACCAAACGAGGCCTTAGCCTATTTGAGAGAGTTCATTAAATGCTCTTCCAATGTTTTCAAGCAACTTTTTCAAGATCAATGTGTATAAAAATTCATGATTTGTTCACCAATTATGAATCCTCGATTTTCAAAGCCATGTGAACTTCTCATGAATGAAATCTCTGTTTGGTGCCACAGATGCTGAAGCAGCTGTGAAGAACGCTGATATAGGGTCATGTAGTGGTAATTTTCCCAAGAACCAGCAACACACAGGTGGTCCGAATCAATCTCCATGCAAGCAAATCAGGCTCGTTGCTAGCACTCAAAAAATCCTTAAGTTCAGGCTGCAGGCTGATGTGCAAGCTGAAAATATCCTTTGATTTTGGGCAGTTTTAAGATTTTTTTTTTTTTGGCTTTGTGCAATATTAATTACTTTGAGGATGAATTTATAATTTTTATTTAAGAAATATTAATCCAAATTATGTATTAAGGGGGATAAATTATTAGTTCAAAATTTTCTTGGAATATGGAAGATTCGGTATAGTAAACGCATATGGTTAGAAATCTATCAGTTTCACAAATTTTTTCTTTCTATATTAATGATGATGCCTGTATAGTTGCGGTTCATCTATATTGAATGTTAGATAATATGTTGATCGTCATATACCAAAAATATATGCAACCCAAAACTTTAATTCTTCATCCCCCTCCCCATACGTTTGGAATAATTTTCTTACCTTTTTTTTAATGATTAAAATAATCCCTTTACTTTTTATAAAAGATTAAAAAAATTAATCTCAACTTAAAAAATTTTAAAATAATCTTAGTATTATTAAACTATTAAGATTTTTAAAAAAAATTAAGTAAAATGATTCTTTAATATGATTGAAAATTATTTTGTTCCTTTATAAAGAAATAATGGAGTATTTTAATTCTTCTCTTTTAAAATATATAATATTTTAGTACAATTAAAATAAAAAACAGTAAAAAAAGTAGCAAAAGATGGCCGATCTTCTCAACTATATAAGCCCAATTCAAAATCTATTTCTCTATTATTCAATTTTTATTGCCATCACATCCCTGATATAAACCATTTAACTATTAGCATTTCTAATTTATCACATATTTATTTAATTTATTATAAAAAAAATTATGCCCACAAATAATCTACATGACCTAACAATTTCATTGATCTAATATTTGCATCAATGATATCCTTTTACTCAAATAGAGCAAGAATGTGAACAGAACGCTCATAAAAATTATAACTATTTACGTTCAAGTAAATATAACAAACTCGTCCTCTTAAATAGCAGAAAAATAACTCAGAACAAACTTAAATCTTCATCAAAATCAAAACCCAATAAAATAGTACTAACAGCAAATGAAATCAACTGAGAAACTATTAATCAAAACAAGCCGTACCTCTTAACCTGCAACTACAACTTCCTTGGGAGCTTTAAGCTTTGCTTCAGCAGCTGAAGCTGAAGCTGAAGTTGCAGATAGAGCAATCTCCATGTGAGGAGGGGTATTGTTCTTCAGTTTGACTAACAACTGTCGCATCCTCGATAGGTCAGTTGGCTTACCAGGCTTTGGTCCTTTAATGACTAAAATGGAGGGCTTCTTCTCCTGCTCTTTCTTCACTCTCTTTTCGAGGTTGGGAACCTCATTTGGAATGAGCTCTGCTATAGCTTTCCACCACTGCTTATCAGCATTAGCATGGAATTTCTCCAGGTTCGCTAAGAAAAGCTGCTCGACAAAGAAAAAATGGGAGATGAATGAACTATTGAATCTATATATCTGCTCCTGCTAATATCAGATCAGTGAGTAGTTAAAGAACCGTTTGAATATTAGTTTTTTAAATAAATAAAATGCAACTGTTATGAATGAAATTGACATGATTACCTTTTCCTTTTCTCTGTTCTGAGACCTATTTGTTTCAGAAGTCGACTTCCGCTTCTCATGGTAGGCTTTCTTGTATTCCTCTGCTTCAATAATGATTTGTTCACGTAGCTCTTTTTCGATACTCTCTTTCTCCTCAAGAAGGCTGGTATTTTGGCTGCATATGCAGATCAATAGAATGACAATAAAAGATACCACTCCGGAGATTAAAGTGACAGTGGCACTAATTTGCAATGACAGAGCAATTGTTTTAGATTTGTAAACTTTTTTTCCCCTAGACATACAATTTCATGGATGATATCAAACTAATGCATCAGGGAGGGAATTAGATGTTGGATAGTTTCATCCACAAAATATTAAAAAAAAAATTAATTTGGGATATCTTGACTAAGTTTTTAGAAAAGATGGGTCTCAACGAGACAAAAATAACAAGAAGCCTTTATCTCACCACGTAGGGTAAGTTACATGAATCTTTTTTCTTTATTGCATCCTATTAAGAGTCAAAATTTAAAATTTGGTCTCAATGATAGGTTTCAATGATGTCAGAGTTCATTTAAAATAAATAAAATATAAATTAATTGATTCCTCATGTATTGCACTTATCTAAAAATAAATTTAATGATTTTGAAACTCATTATGATCAAAATTTAACCAAAAAATTCAGACCCTAATTTTTTCCAACAACATAGCTCAAACTCATTAACAGCGTGCTCTTCCACCAGTTCACAAATTCAGAATGCCGAAAGGAATATTCAAAAGTTTCAGCATCTAACAACACCTGCAAGCATGGACGACCTTTGCACTCCAAAGCAACCAGGACAGCTAGGCCAAGAGGGATTGAATCAGTTGATCTGTTTTATTATGATCCATAAAATACAGAATTTGACAAATTAAAACCAAGTCTGTAGTTCTTACAAGGCAATACTTGGGTGCAGCACTAACAAAAATCAAAGTTAGATTCTTCAAGTTTTATAGAAGTTTTATATAGATCCTTTTATTGAATTAAGAGACGTAAATGACCTTTTCAAAAGGTTTCAAAGGGATTCTTCCCTTTTATCTAAATTTGTTTACACCATTTTAACATTATACTCTTTAATTGAGTTTTCCTCTTCTAAATCGAAATGTACAAAGGGTCAACAGGCTCCAATGCTCATTTCTCTCTAGTTATCTTAATAGAGTCAACCCAAGAGTCTATACCCTCTACCTTTCTGCAAAATTTTCTCTATTATGCGCCATTTAATAAGGAATGGATATTTGACTAAAGCAAGGAAGTAATATTAGAAGATGAAACATATTAAGCACGTGTTACTCATAAAATCCTTAAATATTGTTTACAATTAAAGTAGTCTTCAAGCCCGAATGGATTTGTTAGACTTTTCTTCTTTTCTTATTTATAATTTGAATTTTATGTAATAAAAATGCTAACTTATTCCCTCTTAAAGATTCATCTATAGCTTACAATTACATGCAACTTGAAATGGATTCTCTTTAAATGATCTTCCCCCTAACCTCATTTGTCAGGGTAGTTGTGGAATGTGGACTAATGGCCATGATGATCATGGTTGCAATTTTCCTTCTAAACTCATTGCAAATGCATAGATCATCCTCCTAAATTCTACTAGGGGAAATTCCGCTCTCTAATTTGCTCAGCATGCTTGTGCAATTGATCCAACCCTACTCACTTTTGGTGCTTCTTTGGATTCGTTACAATCTTAAGAAGACTGTGATTGACTATTATAATAATCTTAGACATCTCTTCAGTATTTCATGATGTTTTTGTTACGCCGGTCCAGCTTGGACCGGCTCATCCTGGACCGGCCCAGCCGGTCCAGTTTTACCGAAGGCGGACACCACGCCAGGCGGAAGAGAGAGGGAGCCAGGGAGTGGGGTCCACGTGCAATTCAAACTTGGATTAAGTATTTTTGGAGGGAGAAGGAAGGGTAGAGTAGTCCTTTTGCTTTTAATTTGAATTAGATTGTATTAATAGGGAGTTATGAGGGAATTAGGTTTTCATCTTGATTTTGAAAAGGGATTCGTCTTCTAGGTTTTCTTGTTTGGGCTCTTGGCGTTGCCGGAGATTGTTGGAGAGTTTTCCTTCCTCTCGGATTGAAGGAAACTTGTATCTTTATTGTCTTTTGCATCGACTAGTGAAATCTCCATCGTTTGCAATTGTTTCTCCTATTCTCTCTACGATTCTTCTCAGATTTTTCACTGTTTTGTTGTGCGTGGTGGCTGTTTTTTCATAGAAAACAGCGGATTATTAGTGATTTGGCTTAGATCCGATAGGAATCACTTGAAATACTCAAGTGGTACCTATCAAATTGGTATCAGAGCACAGATCCGGACGGTGGGGGGCTGTTTTCCACTGTTTCGCAGCAGATTTTTGCTTTTCGAAAGAGATCCGGAGACCATTTCGTGGTTCCCATGGCATCTAAACGTGTAGAAGTCTTGGAGACCGAAGTGGGTCAATTTAAGGCGGATCCGGAGGAGAAGATGGCGACGTTGAGTGAGAATATGGAAGGGAAATTTATGGCATTGGAAGAGATGATGAAAAAGTTGTTGGAAGGGCAAGCAAGAGTTGTGCCAGCGGAGGAAAGAGGAGAAGGTAGTGGGAGCAAGGGCAAGGAGAAGGCAAAGCCGGAAGGGGAAGAGGAGGTGGAACTGCTGGGTAGCAACGGAAGAATGCTGCATCGGGAGTCCATCAGGCGGGAAGAAAGAGAGGATGATTGGCATCGTCGGAGGCCCGACCCAGTGGACCGGCCATGGGGGATCCATAACCACCATGGCGGGGCGCGAGGGGAAGATGGCTATCGACGGCCGAGGAGGGATGATGAGCCCCGATATGGAGAGAGAGGAACTTGGGAAGATCCCATTGCCTGGGACAGAGGAGGCCATGGGGGGAATAGGGCATACGGGGTGGACACGAGGGCCAGAAAGCTGAAAATGCCAGTTTTCGAAGAGGGGAATGTGGATGAGTGGATCCACAAGGTGGAGAGGTATTTTGCAGTGAATGGCCTGATGGAGGAGGAGAGATTGATGGCGGCTAGTATGTGCTTGGAAGGGGCGGCTTTTGCCTGGTTCAAGTACATGGATAAGTGGGATCCGGTGAGGACTTGGAGGGACTTCAAGGAAGCTATCAGGGAAAGATTCAGGGGGAGCAGCCCATGGGAGATCTCCGAGCAGTTCTATGCCCTCACCCAGGAGGGAACAGTGGAGGAATACAGAAAGAAATTTGAGAGTCTGGTGGGAGATATGGAGGGCTTATCGAACAGCACGTTGGGGGGAAACTTCATGAAGGGGCTCAAGCCAGAAATTAGAGATGCTGTGAAGGTCATGAGACCTAGAGACCTGAGGGAAGCAATGGAGTTGGCTCAGCTGGTGGAGAACCAGAAGACCAACGCACGAAGTTGGAGGAACAACCACTCAGGAGTCAGGAGGTCCCACTAGGACCACTACCACTTACTTGGCTCCAAAAGGGCCAAGCCCTAATGTCCCTAGAGAGAGTGGAAAGGAGAAGAGCGGGGTGACCAGATCTGCTGGAAGCTTCAAAAAATTGACTGAGGAGGAGATGCAGGAGAAGAGGGCCAAGGGCCTTTGTTTCAGATGTGAGGAGAAGTTTGTTCCAGGACATAGATGCAAGGATCGCGCTCTTCGGGCTCTCACCGTCTATATAGACGAGGCGCCTGAAGAGGGTGATGATTCTGATGAGGAGCAGATTGATCCACAGTTGGAGGTAGCCGAAGTCTCCCTCAATTCTGTGATGGGATTCACTCCTAGCCATACAATGAAGGTGAAGGGGGAGATTCGGGGGAGAGAGGTTGTGGTTCTGATTGACAGCGGGGCAACCCACAATTTCATATCCACCCAGGTGGCGGAGGAGCTAGGGATGGAGCCTACTGAGACAGGCAGCTACGGGGTGATGATGGGGACAGGGAAGATTGAGTCCAGCACCGGGATCTGCAAAGGGGTGGAGATGAGATTACAGGAGATCAGGGTGGTAGAGGATTTTCTACCCCTGAAGTTGGGTAGCACAGATGTCATTTTGGGCATGAAGTGGCTACAGACCTTGGGTGAAACCAAGGTGAATTGGGGGACCATGGTGATGGAGCTGAGCGTAGAGGGGAAGCAGGTGAAGCTGAGAGGAGAACCAGGATTGTCCAGAGCTGGAGTGTCACTCCGATCCATGGTGAAAATCATACAGGAGGAAGGAGGAGGATTCCTGGTGGAGTTGCAGAGCTTGGAGGAGCAGGAGGAGGGGGAGGGAAGACCCATCCCCGCTTTGGTTCAACCCCTGTTACAGGAATTTAAGGATGTGTTCCAACCTCCAGTTGGACTACCACCTGACAGAGAGCAGGAGCACCAGATTATCCTGAAAGAAGGAGTATCTCCTATCAGTGTGAGACCTTACAGATATCCTCAGGTGCAGAAAGATGAGATTGAAAGGTTGGTGGGAGAAATGCTAGAAGGAGGGATCATTCAGCCCAGTGTGAGTCCTTTCTCTAGTCCAGTTCTGCTTGTGAAGAAGAAGGATGGGAGTTGGAGGTTCTGTGTAGATTATAGAGCGCTCAACAAGGAAACGGTGCCTGATAAGTTTCCTATCCCTGTGATTGATGAGTTGATGGATGAGCTACATGGAGCCGCCTTGTTCACCAAGGTCGATCTGAAGTCAGGCTATCACCAGATCAGGATGAAGAAGGAAGATGTGCAGAAAACGGCCTTCAGGACTCATGAGGGTCACTACGAGTTTCTGGTGATGCCTTTTGGCCTCACCAACGCTCCGGCAACATTCCAAGCTTTGATGAACCGGATCTTCAAGCCACACCTCCGCAGGTTTGTGTTGGTATTTTTTGATGACATCCTAATTTATAGCAGGACTGAGGAGGAACACCTAGAACACCTGAGAGTGGTGTTGGGTGTACTGAAGGAGCATCAGTTGAAGGCCAACTTCAAGAAGTGTGACTTCGCTCAGGCACGGGTGGAATACCTGGGGCACGTGATATCCCAGGAGGCAGTGGCTGCAGATCAATCCAAGATAGAGGCAATGCTGGCGTGGCCTCAACCCAAGACTTTGAAGGGACTCAGAGGGTTTTTGGGACTGACAGGCTATTACAGAAGGTTCGTGAGAGGATACAGCACCATAGCATGGCCTCTGACAGAGCAGTTGAAGAAGGACAGATTTTTATGGGGAGAAGCAGCTTCAGAGGCCTTTGAGAAGCTGAAGAAGGCCATGACGACGGTGCCAGTGCTTGCTCTGCCAGACTTCAGTCAGGTGTTTGTGGTAGAGACAGATGCTTCAGGCTATGGATTGGGAGCAGTGTTGATGCAGAGGCACAGGCCCATAGCTTACTTCAGTCAAGTCCTATCACCCCGGGCTAGACTGAAGTCAGTCTACGAGAGAGAGCTGATGGCGATTGTACTGGCCATCCAGAAGTGGAGACCTTACTTATTGGGCAGACACTTTATTGTCAGAACTGATCAGAGGAGCCTGAAGTACTTGTTAGAGCAGAGGATGGTCACAGAGGAGCACCAGAGGTGGTTGTCCAAGCTGTTGGGATATGATTTCGAGATACACTACCGACCAGGGCTAGAGAATAAGGCAGCGGATGCCTTATCACGCTGTATGGGGGAACTCCAGGGGATCGCTGTATCAGTACCAGTATTGATAGATTGGGGAGCCATTAAAGAGGAGAGCATTCAGAATGAGGAGTTGAGGAAGATCAAAGAAGAGGTGTTAGCAGATGAGAACAGCCACCCGGGCTATTCAGTTGTGGGAGAAAGACTGTTCTATCAGGGAAGGAGTGTGATTCCTAGGTCTTCCATCCATATTCCCCAGCTGTTACAGGAGTTTCATGAGAGTGCCATAGGAGGGCATTCAGGAGTGCAGAAAACTTACAGCCGGTTAGCTGCTGAATTGTACTGGAGGGGGATGAGGAAAGACATAGAGGAGATGGTGGCTAAGTGTGATACTTGCCAGCGGAGCAAGTACATGACAATGGCACCAGGGGGATTGCTGCAGCCCCTGGCCCTACCAGAGAAAGTTTGGGAGGAGATTACTATGGACTTCATTGATGGGCTCCCAAAATCAGAAGGCTACACAGTTATACTGGTGGTGGTCGACAGGCTGAGCAAATATGCTCATTTCATTCCTTTGAGACACCCGTACACAGCAGTGTCGGTAGCAGCAGCGTTTGTGAGGGAGATAGTCCGCCTGCATGGGGTACCAGAGTCCATTGTTTCTGATAGGGACAAGGTGTTCCTGAGTCATTTTTGGAGGGAACTGTTTAGGATGCAGGGCACCGTATTGAAGAGGAGCACAGCCTATCATCCACAGACTGATGGTCAGACGGAGGTGGTGAATAGGAGCTTGGAGACATACTTGAGGTGCTTCGTGTCAGATACACCAAAGCAGTGGGCCAAATGGCTAGCCTGGGCAGAATACTGGTACAATACCTCGTCTCATTCGGCTACTAAGATGACACCTTTCAAGGTGTTATATGGTAGGGATCCCCCACATCTGGTACACTACAGCCATCAGAGCACTCCAGTATCTGCAGTGGATCAGCATTTGAAGGAAAGAGATCAGGTGTTGGCCGAGCTCAAGAGGCACTTACTTAGAGCCCAACAGATTATGAAGAAGCAGGCCGACAGCAAAAGGAGAGATATACAGTTTGGAGTCGGGGACAAGGTCTATTTGAAGCTCCGACCATACCGACAGAGGACTATGGCCCAAAGGAGAAATGAGAAACTCACAGCGAGATATTTTGGCCCTTTTGAAGTGGAGGAGAAAATTGGGGAGGTGGCATATAGATTGAGGCTTCCTCCAACAGCCAGAATACACCCCGTTTTTCATGTCTCACAGTTGAGGAAAGTGGTGGGGGAGCATGCAGTAAGCCCAGAGTTGCCCAGCACATTGAGGGAAGACATGGAAGTGACACTGGAGCCTATAGAAGTAGAAGGAGTGCGCATCAATGCGAAGGGGGAAAAGGAAGTGAAGATTAGGTGGAGCGGCCTTCCAGACTATGAGGCCACATGGGAGCCACTGGAGAGGATTGCTGAGCAGTTTCCGACCTTCCACCTTGAGGACAAGGTGGTACTTTGGGAGGGGGGTAATGTTACGCCGGTCCAGCTTGGACCGGCTCATCCTGGACCGGCCCAGCCGGTCCAGTTTTACCGAAGGCGGACACCACGCCAGGCGGAAGAGAGAGGGAGCCAGGGAGTGGGGTCCACGTGCAATTCAAACTTGGATTAAGTATTTTTGGAGGGAGAAGGAAGGGTAGAGTAGTCCTTTTGCTTTTAATTTGAATTAGATTGTATTAATAGGGAGTTATGAGGGAATTAGGTTTTCATCTTGATTTTGAAAAGGGATTCGTCTTCTAGGTTTTCTTGTTTGGGCTCTTGGCGTTGCCGGAGATTGTTGGAGAGTTTTCCTTCCTCTCGGATTGAAGGAAACTTGTATCTTTATTGTCTTTTGCATCGACTAGTGAAATCTCCATCGTTTGCAATTGTTTCTCCTATTCTCTCTACGATTCTTCTCAGATTTTTCACTGTTTTGTTGTGCGTGGTGGCTGTTTTTTCATAGAAAACAGCGGATTATTAGTGATTTGGCTTAGATCCGATAGGAATCACTTGAAATACTCAAGTGGTACCTATCAGTTTCTTCACTTGGGTCTGTTTCAATTGTCACAATCAATACGTTGTGGGTTTTAGATTCAATTACCTATTCTTACATAAAAGGTAACAGCCAAATATTTTGATCTTTCCAACATTATCTCTCTGACACCTATTATTTATTGATAGTTCCTCCTCTTCAGTCTTTACAAAGGGCATTGAACATTCTTCCAAATTTCTATCTCTATAAGATATTTTATATGTCCAAACATGTTTAGTCAAAGTATTATAGCTATTATGTAAACTTTTATCCCTCATTGCAATTTCAAAATTTCAACTTAAAAAAAAAATGACAAGTGGAGGTTCCACATTATTCTATTGCAACAACATTCTTGATTCGGTTATCCTCCTCCCAACATACTTCAGTATTTTGTTTCTATTTCCTCACTTCTGTGCAAGTTTGATTATATTTCATTGGATAAAAGCCATTGTGTGACCTTACCTTCTTCTACCACTAGTCATCAAACTCTTCCATTTCAGTTATTCCACTTAGACATTTGGGATACTAATAATGTATTTAATCACTTAGAATTTCGCTATTTATCTTATTCATTGATGATTGCTCAGAGGTCAATTGACTTTATTTGTACAAATGTCAGCTCATTTTATTTGACAAGTATGATTTACCTTTTAAAGAACAATGGTCTGCATTGTAAAATGCTGGATGACTATTCCAATCTTCAAGAATAAAGAATCCAAAGTATCCCACAAAGCAGATTTTGCTTTTATTTAGATACAAACCATCCCAATCTATTCTTAATCTCTTTTAACTCTTTGATCATCATTTCTTTGCTTTTTCTTTCCTTTTTAACTATAGATGAAAACAAGGATGACGGATTATTTCTTTACAATTCATTGGTTGTAGTTTGGTAACAGGCATGACCCATAGATGTTTACTGCTAGATCAAAGTGCAAAAACAATAGGTATGACAACAGAAATGCTCAAGTCGCAGCAATATTTAATGCATTTTTATGGATGGAGTATGGCAGACCTCCAGCTCTCCATTTTCTTTCTCGTAGAACTGTATACCAAGGCTTCCAAACTACCGGCGCTATAAACTTTAGGTGATTAAACCTTTGTGCATGGTTGGTGGGTATACTGTAGAGTACTTGTGCCAATTATTACTTCTTTTTTTCTGGTTAGAAGTGACTGAAGAAGAAATCTAATGTACTTCCCATGACCTAAGGGGTTGCTTGGATGGTTACACTGCAAAAGAAATGTAACAAAAACAGAATTCCTGGTGTTCATTGGGGGAAAAAATGGTGAACAACAAAAAGTTGCAGTCATGCAGTGTAAAACAAATCATTCAAGCTCCCACTTACTTACAATAGGTAGGTAGGCACGCTGAAGGGATGAAGCGCTTTTTGCAGCATCAACCAAACACTCCTATGAGAAAAAATTTAGAGGGTTTCATAATGCTGCAACCTTAGATGCATGGCTTCCAATAACATGCAATCAAATAGGCTGTTACATACGTACAAATTAAAATAGAACCACCGCATCTTGACAATGGACTAAAAAAATTTCTCTCTATAGAATTCGCCAAAAAATCCAAGCATAATGCATCCCTTTTCTCATTTATCTGAGTTGCTGGTTCCCTTGTGCTACATATGAGCAGGTAAAGGTAGGGCCAGTCTTCCCAACTTCTCCTGCTGCAAAACTGCAGTATAAATGCCAACGAAACATACCTTCTGCATCATACATGGGCTAGAGCTCTACAGAGACATTGACTAAGAATGGAACAAAGTAAAGTCAATGGAACAAATATGCCATCTTCTGGAAAAAAATTTCCACAATTCAAAGGAAGCGGACAGTAAACCGAAGGATCAGCTAACGTGCCCATTGATAATTGATGGCGTGAACAATTCAACCAACAAAAGCATACCAAAAGGCACAGATCTAAGCATTATCATGGAGATTTCAAACACCAATTTAAAGATCATAAAAGAACCATGAGTAAAATCATGAAAGCATACGATTCGAATTCAAAGAAGTTGATCAACGACAAAGAATCTCACCGGCGCCATTCCCGTAGGAAAAACCCCTCATCGGGCTGCATCTCATTGGGAGGTGAGAGGATCGGATCATCGGAAATAAATACCCCGCCGTTCACCCCCTCTCCGAAAGCACTTCCATTGGAATCCGGCATCGAGAAAGGAGAAGCAATCGAGTTAAATTGCTGATGCCGATCGTAAAGATAACCGTATCCATCGTCTGAGGGAAGGATGCTGTCATCATGAACGAAGCCGACGCCGGCAGGGAAGCCAGAGGAGGGGAGCCCATCGCCCGAGATTTGAATGGGGTCTTTCTCCTCCTCATCGGCGGCGAAAGTGGAGTAGGACCCGTAGCTCTGGGACGAGACATGGCGATCAAATCCGATATAGCCGTCGTCGCCAAAGGGGCTGCTCGAAACCCTCGAGACCTCCTCGGCGTCAAAAGGGGAAGACATCTCTCCAATTCCCTCCGCTTTCCCGATCGGCTTCCTGCTTTCTGCTACTGCGGGACTCTTTTGGCTCATTCGCTTTCCATTAAGGACTGGCTTTTAGTTTCAAATTTTTTTTTTGGGAAATTTACAGGCATACCACTTTATATCATCCTATTTACATATCTTATACTTAAAATTTTAATATTACATACATGCCACCCTATATTATTTTAATATCAAATAGTCCACTCATATTTCCTTCCTACCACTCATATATTTCATTTATACCACTCACATTTGATATGAAAATGAACTATGAGTGGTATATATGTAATATTAAAGTTTTAGGTGTTAAATATGTAAATAGAGTAATATATGGTGGTATGTACGTAAACCTCCTTTTTTTCAAATTAATTAATGACAACTAGATAGGGCTTTTAGTTTGGTTAAAAAGGATATTCAGCCGACTAATGAGTCAAATATAATTTAAATTAAATAAAAATTGTGTCAAATTGGATTATATGTATGTTAGAGGAATATTTTGTCTTAAAATAGAAAAATTAATCAATATTTAATCATTTTTAAATTTATTTAAAATTTAATGGGTCATATTGCAATTCATTTTATTTCTCTTCTTGAACATATGAGCTTTTAAGCTTATTTATAATTTTCTAAAAGTAATTTAAGTCAATAATTAAAGTAGATTGTTATTTCTTAAAAATTTTAAATTTAAATATAGGGATTTACATACATATTATTTTATTTCATGTTATTTATGTATATAATTAAAATTTTAATATTATATGTCTACCACATTGACATATCATCAAAAAATTATCTTGATCTGACAAGAATCTCAAGGGAAATTAAGTTAGAAACTTTCAAAATTAAATTCAGAATAATATGAACTCCGATTTCAGCAAATTTATACTCGAACTAAGCGTTTAAAAAAATGAACCCAACAACACCAAATTCGACTAAATTCGAGCCCAAATGGGTCCAAATTGAAGACTCAAAGCATCTTCAGAAGGTTCAAACCATAATTTGAATCACCAAACGATTTATAAACGTGCATGCTTATGGTCGAATAGAGCAGCTCAACGAGACTAATCCAACGAGCTCAATATCATTGAACTCTGACTTCATTAAGACATTCAAATGCGTATTAAAAGATCTATGATCAAGGGGATCAATATCAACCGTCCATGCAAACAACTCCCAACTTATCCTTAATTTTATCCCTATTTACTGGTTATGGTTATGCCACTTCCAAAAAAAAAAAATATAAATAGACATCTCATTCCTCATGTAAGGGGAAGGAGGGACCTTAGCAAAGAAGATAAGAGAATAGAACGAAGAGAGATAAACTAGAGTTCTCCTGATACTAGACTTCTCGATCATCGCTAGACTTCAGCTTGACCAACCACTATTGTCGGACTTTAAGGGGTTTCCATGTAAAAAACTCTGGTGTCTCTTATGAACGCTGCACCCTCACTCATTTATCTGAATGTGTTTTGGATCTTTGTATAAAGCTAAAACTTTAAATTTTATATTTCTCTGTCGTTGTGGATATTCCAGGATGCAACACGCTTATAAAACAAATATAAGCACATGGATTGAAATATTAAAATTATAGGGTTGTATGAGTGGTAAGATTGAAATATACGAGTGATATATTTGATATTAAAACGTTATATGTAATATTAAAATTTTTAGGTATTAGATGTGTAAATAGTCTGAAATAAAGTGTGTATATTTTTACTAGTTGTATATAAATGAAAAAAAAATGTAGCAGTTGTATGCATATGAAATTAGCTATTTTGATGAAAATAATTCAGATGAAAATCTGTAGGCTCTCTGGTCGGTAACATAAGCCGGCGAAGAGGAATAGAAGAAGTAACAATCGATAGATAAAAAGCACTTTGCATCCCCGCACCTGCTCGCTGAAGGGTTAGCGTCTTGCGCAGGGGCGGCCATGGTGTTCATCAAAACTTTCGATTGCAAAACTCTGGCCCTCGAACTGAATCCGATCTCCACCTCCCTCCACGCCTTAAAGGCCACCGTCGAGACCAAAACCGGCGTACCCGTTCATCTCCAGCGCCTCTTCCTCGCCTCCCGTCGCTTAGTCCCAACTGCGGCCGCCGGCGATGGATCCACCACTACCCTTGCCGAACTCTTCGTCCAATCTAACTCCACCTTAACCCTTCACATACCTCTGTTTGGAGGTATGCAGTCCGCCTCCGTTCCAGCGAGGCCTCCGCGCTATGAGTTTCTCAACTCGAAACCTCCTCCGAATTATGTCGCTGGCCTCGGTCGTGGTGCAACCGGATTCACCACCCGTTCGGATATTGGACCCGCCCGCGCTGCCCCGGATTTGCCGGATCGCTCGGCCACCGCAGTCGGCGCCGCCGCTGCTGGTGTTGGCCGCGGACGCGGAAAAGGTCCCGGAGGCGAAGAGGAGGAGGAAGATGAGGCGGACGAGAAGGGTTATGATGAGAACCAGAAGTTTGACGAGTTTGAGGGGAATGATGTCGGTCTTTTTGCCTCAGCCGAGTATGACGAGGATGACAAAGAGGCGGATGCGGTGTGGGAGAGCATCGACAAGAGGATGGATTCGAGGCGGAAGGACAGGAGGGAGGCGAGGCTGAAGCAGGAGATTGAGAAGTATCGTGCCTCAAACCCTAAGATCACCGAGCAGTTCGCGGATCTCAAGAGGAAGCTTGCCGACGTAACCCCAGAGGAGTGGGACAGCATTCCAGAGATCGGTGATTACTCTCTTAGAAACAAAAAGAAGAGGTTTGAGAGCTTTGTGCCGGTGCCGGATACCCTTCTTGAAAAGGCTAGGCAGGAGAAGGAGCATGTGAGTGCTCTCGACCCCAGGAGCCGTGCTGTGGGAGGAACTGAGACGCCTTGGTCACAGACACCCGTCACAGATCTCACGGCTGTGGGAGAAGGCAGAGGTACGGTTCTTTCATTGAAGCTTGATAGATTGTCTGATTCTGTGTCGGGTTTGACAGTAGTGGATCCAAAGGGCTACTTGACTGATCTCAAAAGCATGAAAATTACAAGTGATGCTGAGATTTCTGACATCAAGAAGGCAAGGTTGTTACTGAAATCAGTTATCCAAACAAACCCCAAGCATCCCCCGGGATGGATAGCTGCTGCAAGGCTGGAGGAGGTAGCCGGAAAGACACAGGTAGCGAGGCAGTTGATTCAGAAAGGATGCGAAGAGTGCCCAAAGAATGAGGATGTTTGGTTGGAAGCTTGTCGACTAGCAGGCTTAGTAAGCCCTGAGGAGGCTAAATCAGTGATTGCTCAAGGTGTGAAAGCTAATCCAAACTCTGTGAAGCTGTGGGTACAGGCTGCAGATTTGGAGAAAACTGTTTTAAATAAAAGTCGCGTCTTGAGAAAGGGGCTGGAACACATTCCTGACTCAGTCAGGCTGTGGAAGGCAGTTGTTGAATTGGCTAATGAGGAGGATGCAAGGGTATTACTCCACAGGGCTGTGGAATGCTGCCCACTTCATGTGGAGCTGTGGCTTGCACTTGCGAGACTAGAAACTTATGAGCAAGCAAAGAAGGTGCTCAATCGGGCAAGGGATAAGCTCTCAAAGGAACCATCAATTTGGATAACTGCAGCGAAGCTTGAGGAGGCCAATGGTAATATCAGCTCAGTTAAGAGAGTCATTGAGAGAGGTATACGAGCTTTACAAAGAGAAGGGGTTGAGATTGACCGTGAAGCGTGGATGAAAGAGGCTGAAGCTGCTGAAAGAGCTGGGTCTGTTGCTACATGCCAGGCCATTATCAGTAATACCATTGGGATTGGCGTGGAAGAAGAAGATAGGAAGAGGACATGGGTTGCTGATGCTGAAGAGTGTAAAAAGCGAGGTTCAATCGAGACAGCACGAGCTATTTATGCACATGCACTCTCTGTATTTCTGACAAAAAAGAGTATTTGGCTCAAGGCAGCACAGCTGGAGAAGAGCCATGGGACTAGGGAATCTCTTGATAACCTTCTTAGGAAGGCAGTTACTTACAGGCCTCAAGCGGAGGTACTATGGTTAATGGGTGCAAAAGAAAAATGGCTTGCAGGAGATGTTCCTGGAGCCAGAGCAATTCTCCAGGAAGCATATGCTTCAATTCCAAATTCTGAGGAGATATGGTTGGCTGCGTTTAAGCTTGAATTTGAGAATAATGAGCCTGAGAGAGCCCGTATGCTTTTGGCTAAAGCTAGGGAGAGAGGGGGCACTGAGAGGGTTTGGATGAAATCTGCTATCGTAGAGAGAGAACTTGGGAACACTTTAGAGGAGAGAAGGTTGCTGGAAGAGGGAATCAAGTTGTTCCCTTCATTTTTCAAGTTGTGGTTGATGCTTGGACAGATGGAAGATAGGCTTGGTCATATTCAACAGGCAAAAGAAACCTATGAAATGGGTCTGAAGCATTCTCCTAATTGTGTTCCTCTTTGGCTTTCCATTGCTAACTTAGAGGAGAGAGTGAATGGTCTGAGCAAAGCTCGTGCAGTTCTTACCATGGGCAGAAAGAGAAATCCTCAAAATCCGGAACTCTGGCTAGCAGCTATTCGTGCTGAGTTGAAGCATGGGAACAAAAAGGAAGCAGATGCATTGATGGCAAAAGCTCTGCAGGAATGTCCTACAAGTGGGATTCTATGGGCTGCTTCTATAGAAATGATTCCCAGGCCCCAACGCAAAGCCAAAAGTGCAGATGCTCTGAAACGGTCTGACCATGATCCTCATGTTATAGCTGCCGTTGCTAAATTGTTCTGGTATGACAGGAAGGTGGACAAGGCAAGAAGCTGGTTTAATAGGGCGGTCACTCTAGCACCAGATATTGGTGACTTCTGGGCATTATACTACAAATTTGAACTTCAGCATGGCGTTGATGAATCACAGAAAGATGTATTGAAGAGATGCATTTCCGCAGAACCAAAACATGGGGAGAGATGGCAAGCAATTTCCAAAGCTGTGGAGAATTCCCACCTGCCAATTGAAGCCATTCTGAAAAAGACAGTAGTTGCTTTGGGTAAGGAAGAAAGCTCAACAATTTTAGATGGTATGAAGTCCTAGATTTTTTTATTGTTATCAGATCCTTTGTGTTATTGCTTCTGTTGCAAGAAGTATAATATTGTGGGTGTCACATTTCTTAAGTATTATGAGGGATGGCCGCAATTTTAATATCTAGCATGTTCAAATATTTCTATTTTTGACATTGGATTGTGATGATTTCTTACTGCCTTTGCAACATTGTAATTTGAGATGGCTAAAGCGCTATTCCAGCTGACTCTAGATATGAATTCTTAACGGTCCATTTAGATTGGGAATGTCAAAGTTCTGATGTGAGAGAGAGAGAGAGAGAGAGAGAGAGAGAGAGAGAGGGAGAGAGAGAGAGAGAGAGAGAGAGAGAGAGAGAGAGAGAGAGAGAGAGAGAGAGAGAAAGATCCCACTGCACTATTTTAGTCCTTGCTTGCTTCTGCTAGGTCAATAGGGAAATATGTAATCCTGGAAATATTCAGGTTATATGTATAGGATTATCAAGAGGTGCTGCTCATGGGTGTTTAGGTTTATTGACTTCTTGTGGAGCCAAATATTAACCTTATGTTATCATAGATTAACTTTTATTAATTGTCACCTACACTAGTTGCATTGTACACCAACTGACCAACAATCACAATTCCATAAGTATGCCATGAATTTGATTTTGGGTGACTTACAGTTGTGGTGAATGCAAAAATTAAATAATGGATCTTTCATAAATGTCTATTTTGCTTTGATTCTCTGTGCTACCTCGAAGCCTTTGCATGGTTTGTTTGAATAAGGTAGAATAAAATGAATGTAACTTTTTCTCATAAATATCTTTTTTTAATTGATTTAAAATTAATAAAAAAATTGCAATTTTTAACTATTTGAAGTTAAATCATTATTTTACATTAATTTTAGTCATCTAACCCTGAATAAAAATGAAAGAAAATTTTATTGGGCTATCCCTGTCTTGCAACTTGCTCTGAAAGAAACCCACCCTAGTCAACTTCTCACTTCGCTCCTTCCTCAATTAGAAAGTAATCCCTATGCTAAATACTTTCTTCATTTCTTTTTGTTGTACGTTGAATCTAGGGGAATAATAATAAGGTGTTTATGAACCTTTGGATTCTGATGCAGATAAAGATTTGGTTTCTAAAGCTAATTTGGTCAATTTTATTCCTACTTATCTTTTGAAAAGCAATTATCATTTGTACAAGAACTATGCTTAGACATTCAACATTTTACTCTTGTACTTTTTCTATAATTTCACAAGCATATGGACTAAAGAAATGGATAAGCTCTTATTTTTGTGTTAGAGTATGATGGATTTATTTTATGAAGCACACCAAAATTATACCATCAATGCAACTTTTACCAAATAGAGCCTAATTTTATCAAAACAATTGTGTTCAAATTTTATTTCTTTCCCTTCTTACAAATTGGTATGTGATTTTGACAAAATTTTAATTGAGTCAATTTGTGGTTCAGGTTTGTAGTCTTGACTGGGGACGCATCTAAGAGTAGTTGTAGATCAACAAGCTACAATTCATGCCATTGTTTCCTAGTATATGGGGTCGACTATATGAATATTTTGTTCTCCATTGTTTTCTATTAAAAGTCAAATTCTCATTTAAATCTAATAAAAAAAAGTCATTTCTAATACTTTCTAACAAGTCTTTTTAGATATGCCTTTATCTTTCTTAACATAAATCAGATCTAATACATCTACGCTCTTAAACTGGGTCATCTAAGAATCGACATTTTATGCGACCAAACAATCTAAGGCAACTCTCTCTAATCTTATCTACCGGTGGAACTGTTTTAACCTTTTCACGTATACACTCATTCTGCATTTTCTAAGTGTAAAGCCACTCGTCCACCTGAGCATCCTCATCCTCATTTCTGCAACACTTAACTTAATTTTAGGCTTATCTTTTAATAGCCAACATTTTGTGCCATAAAGCATTTAAATGGAATGCTTGTAAATACTTCATTTTTTGATGTTGTGGTCTGTACCTGCAATCTATTGCAGCTAATCCGGTAATATCTAATTCCTTATGTGACAGTTTCTAGGAATTTACTGCAGTTTTATTCATCTTTGGAACCTGCTGCAGTTTTATTGGCAGGATTGGGAAGAATTTAATGTCGGGATGGGCTTGAAATATTTCATGGTTCGCTTTGATGTAATTACAGAGCTTACTTTCAGTTTTTGTCTAAATGTCTAAATTTGGGCTTGGGCATCCTCAATTCTCTCGCAATGTTTGTTTTTTTAAATACCCAACATATATGAAAATGTTGTGATCAACTTGAATGTGATACTTTAAGTACATTCAGTTTTAGTTATGTTGCCAAATTACTCTGCATACACATCATTCATCATTATATCTTATTATGACCGCATTCATAACCATTAATTACCCAGTTATTAACTGGACGGGATAACTAATCTTCCCTTAATGGTTGTTTGTTTTTGCCCGGGGAGTCGTATCCATCTTTAATTAAAATAAGTAGGGAATTTAAGCATCTAATGTTCCCATTGTGTTTATCTAGCATATGCATCTGATGTAATGTGACCAGTTCAAATGCCCAGCATGTTGGGTACTAAAATCGACAATTTCCTTAGATAAACTATGTTCTTAAGAGAATTTAGGCTTCGTTGGGGAAGGCTTTCTTGCTGCTTTAAATCATTTGGGACGAGAAAGCCGTCTCTTTCTCAAACAAAGCCTTAGTTTAATCTATCTTGTTTTGAAACTTAAGTTATATGAACTTAATCGTATGATATTATTTTGAACTGTTTTAGAAAACGTAAGGTGCTATTAAAGATGCATGAATTTTGTTTTGAGGCATTTTTTCCTTGTTCTGTTAGTACAAAGAGTCAATGCATGCAAATATAATTATATTCTCAGCTTATGTAGTACTAAGGTTAGTGCATCTGCTTTTATTTCCCAGTGATTGCTGTTCTGCATGTTCCATGTAATGTTTTTCTTAATTTTGTCATACGTAATCCACATTCCTTGTATGATACTGTTGGGGTGAAGAAGTAAATCATATAATGAAATAAATAAGAAAATAAAATTTCATTTCAGTACGGCTTTTCATCGTCAGATTTAAGATCAAGATTTATTTATGGCCATGTTTGTCTTCCTGTGAAAAATAAATGCCATCACTCATCTTTGCAACGTATTGTCCATATTTTGATGATGTTTGCTATGGTTTAGCTTCACCTGCAATCTGTTTATGTATCTGTTTTCCATCAAGTTATTCTTTGTTAATCTTTTTTGTTTCCAGTTTTATAGAGATATTTAGGAGGAATCAATTCCTGATAGTTGAGGATGCTTAGTTAGAAGTTGATTAGCTCCTAAACCATTCTTGGATATGATGTGGTTTCAGTATGAGTTAGCTTTTTATTTTATAAATACCCCAATTAGATTGGATGAGGATAAGAAATAAATCAAGTTTTTCGTATCTGCTATCAGTTTTTCTATGGGAATATGATAGGAAACACTCAACCACAACAGTGAAAATATCTGTTTCCAGAAAAAAACAACAAAAACAGTAGAAATAGTGAAAAATCTGAGGGAAAACACTTGAAATTCATTAGTAGAAGAAGAAAAATAGCAATATACAATTGATCCTCTATTTGAGAGGAGGATCTATCTCTCCCAAATCTTTAGACGCCGTTAGAGCCCAAAGAAAACCTAACCTAAGAGATCTCAAATTTCAGCCAAATTCCAAATGCCCTAACCCTAGGAAAACAAACCATTCAATTCATACAAATCAAAAGAAAATCCCTAAACAGTCCTTACATTCAAATTTCTCTCTTACTTCCCCAAAAAAATCCTTCCTATTTGGCTCCTTGAAGCTGACGAATCATGCGGCTCTTCTTGGAGTCGGAAGACTTCCACCTCAAATTGCTTAAGCCGGTCCCGTCGGACCGGCTTGACCGGTCTAATAATACTCTCCTCCCAAAGATCCACATTGTTCGCAAGGTGGAAATATGCTTGTTCTCCCGTGGAGGTGGCCATCCTTGAGGTAGCTGAAAAACTTTACCGAATTGCTGAATCAAGGATTGCACTGAAAGAGAAACATCGCATCCCTCCTCCAATCTAATCACCTCCAGTCTGTGTAGTTTCACCAGATAATCTTCCCCCACCTCTTGTATGCTCATAACCATGATCTTAAGTGATACCATGGATTTGGATATCCCTGCATCTCCCCTTATAAACCACCTTTCTCGCATCTACCATTAATTCTATTGTGAGTGCTCCCCAATAGTCCCTGGTTTCCCCCAAGGTTTGCAACCACTTCATCCCCAGGATGACATCAGTACTTCCTAACTCTAGTGGGAGAAGATCCTCCCTTACCTGAATCTCCTGGATGGTCAACACCACTCCTCGTCGGACCGGTTGGACTGGTCTAACAGAATATTATTGATCAAAGATCCACAAGTGCATGCATTTTGCATTGTATTTCTTGATCAGTATGCTATCTGTTGGAGCTCCCAGAAACAATACACGATGGCTTGGTCTTCGACTAAAGCTAAGTACCATGAAATTGCCTCTCTCATTTCAAAATCTTTTGGTTTGCAATCTTTACTTGATGAACCTAGCATTCATCTCCCTCAACCTGCTGTTCATTGTGACAATATTTGGGCCATCTCCTTTTATGCAAACCCAGTCTTCCAATTTAGAATGAAACAAATAGCTCTTTTGTTTTTCACTTAATCCAAAAAAAGTTTGAGATGATGCTTTCTGCATATATAGTGATTTATCGACCAAATAATTTGTTGATGCGTTCGCTAAACCTCTTTATCCGCAGTAAAAAAAGTGCAACAAAGGAACAGTAACAGTGCAATTAAAGGGCAGGTAAAGCACACAAAAAAATGTGCAACCAAAGTGCACTCCATGGGTTAATTTTAAGTGGATGTCCGGACGTATCTCTATGTCCGAACTCCGCACGAAATAATTTCAACATTCCTAGGGCCTTCCATTGTCATTCTGAAGTGCAATTTTGAGTTGAGAGGTATCTATCTTCCACCTCATTTAGATATAGATAATCATAGATGTCCTAGTTAGCCTTGTCTTCATCTCAAATAGACCCTGTGGTGATTCCCCAGTACTGAAAATTCAATAATCTTTTTCTTGAGAACAGACATAAATAGCAAGCAAGAACATTAAATACACACCCAATAATGAAAGAAAAGAAGAAAGAAAGAGAAAAAAAAATTTCCATTTTTCATTCAAGCAACTGCTACAATTGCTCATGAGAAGTTAACAGTTGCTTGGTAGCTGAGGCCGACGTTCCAGTTAGAAGGAGCAACATCATAGGCGACGACGGTCTGCTTGGTGGTGTACGAAGTGACTCTAAACGACAGTGCCTGGCCTCCCAAACTGGAGAAGGCTTGGTACGAAGCTCCCCAGTTGTGGCTCATGGCGATCCACCCCGTCTTGCTGCCCTTCACCGCCATCCCGCTTATATCTCCTCCTCCTCCCACATTCATCACGTAAACCAGAAGCCAGTACCCGTTCCCCTGGAACTGAAATCTGAGCCCTCCTTGCTTCACGCAGGGCACCCGGCGGTACATGACCGGGACGATGCCGGCCTTCCAGTTGGCGATCTTCATGAAGGCCGGCTTCGACATGTCGAAGTGAGTTCTCGGAGGATTGCACCATCCGCCATTGTTGGAGTCCTTGGCCCAGTTAGGAGGGCAGAGATTGGTGGCCGTGACGGTCGCGAATGGGGAGCCGCGGAAACAATACTGCGAGCTCACGCACCGAATCTGGTAACATTCTCCGCACGCATACCCGTTGTTAAACAGCGTCGAGCTCAACGCCGCCGTGTCCGTCCCGTAACCGTTCACAAACAGGTTTCCGTACCCGCATGCTCCACCTGTTTTAGTAGAGCGAGAGGAATTTAGAAATAATTATGGGGCGTTTGCGCTTGCGTTCGGACCTGAGTTTCAATTTTGGGTCATGGGTCAGATTTGGCTCAAATCTGAAACTGACCCGGCACTATTCGGTTCAATCCGAACTCGATCCATTTTTGCAAACATGTCATTTTTTTTGGATTCGAACTCGACCCACTTCGGGTCCGGGTCACCTCGACATGACCTGAATGACCGGGGGCCTTGAAAAAAATTACTAGTTTTTGGGTAAAAAATAGGTCAATCTCCACTTTTCGGATAAAAAATGGGTCAATCTTGAATTTTCGGGTCAAAAATAGGTCAAAGGGTCAACTCGAACCCGACCCGATTCTTAAAAGGAGTCGAATTGTTAAACCCGAACCCGACCCGTTTCGGGTCCGGGTTGACCCGAACATGAAATTTTCGAGTCGTGTTAACTATTGACACGTTGATTTCTTTTTTAAAATATATATAATTGAAATTCATAAAAATAAAATTCTTGCTCTAGAATTAAAAATTATTACGTGCGAACATCAAATGTAGAGTTACGTCTGAACTCTAATAAAAATATGATATACGGACTAGTGTATTAGTATACATTAGCCGTGTATTAGTCTGTATTAACTATGTATTAGTAGTAATACACGATTAATACATACCAACACATGAAATACACAACAATATATAGATATACGTCCGGTGTCCGCTAATACATTAGTCCATGCATCCTATTTTTATTGGAGTTCGGACGTAGCTCTATGTCCTCCCTATATAATAATTTCTTCTCAAAGCCCCGTTAATTTGAAGAAGTTAAAAAGAGTCATTTACCCATGGTTTCTGAAGCAGTTTGGTCGCCATAGAAGGTGGCGTGTGCGAGGGACCAAGGGGAGGGCTGGAAGACTGCTCCGGCGGCCGTGGAGGCGAGAAAGAGAAGCAGAAGGAGAGCACAATTAGTATAGAAATCAGCCATTATTGACTGTTTGAGCTCGCGCTAGCCAGCTATATATAAGCTAGCGCTTGCTCGCTTGGTGCTTTGAGGATCTGTGAGAATGGTTTGGAGAAGTCTGATGAGGATAATGGATATATAGAGAGCGGTGGATATTGCCGGCCGGAGATGAGAAGGTGGGAGGCGTTTGTTATTCGTGCGCGCAGGATCTTAATTAGTGGTGCGGTCGACGTGCTGGAAGTGAAGGTTTTATTATTCTTACTCGATCTCTTAATCTCTCTCTCTCTCTATCAATGCGTAAAGGAAAACAAAAAATTATTATGGAATTGTTCAAAATTTATTCATTTGAATGTTGAGGCTTAGGTTTTGTTTGGGACGGCTTTTTTATTGCTTTCTAAAACGGGGTTTTAGTAAATTTTTTTTATTTTTTAATTAAAACTCCATTTTAGAAAGCAGTAAAAAAGCCGTCCCAAACGAAGCCTTAGTTTGAAACAGCTTTTTAGTTATTTTTTGGTGAGAAAAATAATTAGGAAAAAATAATGTGTTTGAAAGATATATTTTTCATCAATTTTTTTTTCTAATTTTTTTACTTTAGATTTTATTTGGAAGAGCTTTGTAACTACTTTTGTATTAGAAAAAAATAATATTTATTTGGATATTAGTTTATACATAGATTTTTTAATTTGATCTTCTAAAATTATTTTTTCAAAGTTTTTTTAAAGCTGTGTTTGAAAAATGAGTTTTAAGAGCAAAAACAAATATTAGATGACTCAAACAAAGCCTTAAAAATCTGTTTTTTTAAAAAATATTTTTAAACTGCCCAAACAAAGGTGGAGCATTATTCAAAATTTATAAATTTTTTTTAATGAAATTTTGTATATGAAAAAACAAATAATTCTTCAAGAATAAATCTTATATTTATAAATAAAAAATTAAAGTAATATTTAAACTTTTTAATTTGAAGATTTGTGGCTTTGTAAAAGTAATTACTATCAATAGAAAAAAGGATAAAAAGATAATCATTAAAGCATAGTTAAGGTTTGATTTAGAATGATTTTTTTTATTGTTTCTTAAAGCAATTTTTTAATAAGAAAATAAAATTTTTATACTAAAAAATTATTTTAAAAAACTTTAAGAAAGCCGTCTCAAACGATGCCTAATTTACTTTACATTCGATAGTATATTTTAATCTGTTGTATAAACTTATTTCTAAAAATAAGAAACAGATAGATTTCACTTTGTATAAGAAATATCTCACACAATTTCTGTAAATAATTAATCGCTTGTAAGATGTTTATTAAGGCTTGAAGCTTCAAAGCTTCTGTTATTTTATTAGAGAAATCAGCATTAATTAATTAGTGCTTTCATTAACAGCAGCCAGAGGAATTTAGCAGAAAGCTTCTCTGAACATTTATCCCTTCACCTGCTCCATAGAATATGAGCAGAACAGCTGAGGTGGCTGAGCTCAGAGATGAACTGTTGAGAGATTCAAAGAGGTGGTACAGATATTGTAAAATCTTTCTCATTGTTTATGTTCGTTGTGTTAATTAATAAAGCTGTATAGCTTATTTTTTGCCTAACGGAAGATATCTAATTTACTAATAATATTTTATTAAAGATATTTTAAAATTTTATTAAAATTTATTTGAAGTTGTAATTTTTTTATAATAATAAGGGGATGCTTGGATTATTAAATACAAAATGAGCATATATCTCCGAAGATAAGAATAGAGAAAGCCGTCTTAAATAGTTTGATCACATAAAACGATAGCTTTTTGATGACCCGGTCAGGAAATAAATGTAATAGATTTGACTTATGTTAAGAAAGTTAGAGATAGATAAAAAAAAATGGTTAGAAAATATTAGAAATAACATTTTTTTATTTGATTTAAATGAGAATTTGACTTTTAATAGAATACAATGAAGTAAAAAGGATTAATGATGAAATAAATCCAATGTTACTATCTTTTTGCCGTAAATATCAAATTTATCAAATCTAGGAGTATAATAGATTTGCGGGATTAATCGAAGAAGTGGGTAAAAAGAGAAAAAGATGGCGGCCTTCGCAGCGCGCAAGCTCCCCTTGTTTATTTCGATACTTTGAAGCTGTCGCATGTCGAAGGAGGTGAAGAAGTTTCTTTAGAGACTATTTCAAAATACTACTGCACACAAAGCATGCAAAGCCAAAGCTACAAAGATCTAAAAGAGGCAAAGGAGCTTGTTTAGCGACGCTTTCTTAACTTTGCTTTACACGAATCGTGTGAAGCTGAAACAACAATGAAGAAATGATCATAAGGAAAAACAAATTATAGACAGGAAGAGGTAGACAAAGATCAAAGAGAAGAGAAATCATAGAAATAGACAAGTAATAGTAGGAAGAGCATATAACTCATCATGAAGACTCTGATTGAAGTCTCACAAAGATGTAATGATAAAGCATATTTGGCCTAAGAATCAATGGGGCAATGTCGCTCAAGTATTCAAATTAATAACTTGCTTCAAAAGTGATTCGCCAGTATAGTGTTCAGCAAATTAAAGTAAAGTCGGCCATCAACTTCTCATAGATTGAACCTTAATTGAGCAAATCCATTTGTAATCTTCATGTTTTTTTTTTCCAACACTTCTCATGATGTTTACACCAAGAAATCTTCGAGTGTTTTGATGCACTTTTTTACTTATATAGCTCAAATGTTTTATTTTCTATATTACTGAGTTTTGACCTAAACTTATATTACTGAAGGGCTTACCAGAGAGTTTTTTTTTCCTCAGTGGAGTAAGCATTTTAATTAGTTTGTACCATCAATGATAGTTGATTTTGTTGATCAATCGTGTTGTATTGTTGCTTTGGACCTCTAGTTAATTTTTCGTGCTCGTTGGGGGGTTGTGGGGGTCCTCCCCTTGCTTGGGTTTTTTCCTGTACAATGCCCCTATGTGTCTACCTGAGTGCCTGACATTGTGTACCCGAGCTCCCCAACGCTGTGTACCAGAGCACCCCAACATATTGTTCCCAATCGTCACATGCTGCAAAGTTTGTTAGGAGAAACGACATAGAGCAAAGCGACAAAGGGCTGTGTTGTGCCGCAACGCTGTAGGTTAGAGCGCCGCAACATCATAATGACAGATGCTTGAACTAGCGCCGCATCGCTGCGAGGCGGACTAGACAATTTTTCGTTCTAGTTTTTCTCATGGGTGGCATCCATTTGCGTTATTAACTAGTCTTTCTCTTTTATTTTAAGTGTGAGAACGATGTAAGGGAGTAGAGAAGCAAAGAGAGAGAGAGAATAGATGTTTGTACTTATTTCTCCCAATTTTTATAGCGAAGTTCTTAGTGTGATGTGGCTATGTGGTTTTTTCTGGATTTCGGACTTTTCCGTATTAAATCTCCATTGCTTCTATTTTCTTGTTTGTTTCATCGCATGCTTTACTTCCTTTTTATAATATTTGATATCAAATATAAATAAATTTGAATCGATAACAACTATTATGAGTCAATGAAAGCTCTCCACTTTATGAAGCAAATATTTAAGATAATATGAATAAGCCTTTTAAGTTTTAACTTCAACTTGCTCCATAATTAGCAAGTTTAGCTTTCAAAATGACTCATCACTTATCTCTTCTGTCCATTTCAACCTTTTGCTCTGTCTTCCACTTCTCCATCAAATATCCAATCAATTATGTTTTGAATATTTATTACTGTATCACTAAATGTCTCATTATCATCATATCACATTCTATCTTTTTATCATTATTCTTATAAAGATTACCTTCTTTGGGTCTGCTCACAAGAATTCTCAAGATTAAGGGTTTGTTTGGGGAGAAATTATTACAAGTGGAGTCTGAACGTAGCTCTGCATCTGGACTCCAATGAAATCGTGACACGTGAAATTGTACATACTATGTACAAGCTTGTACATAAAGTATATAAAATCGGGCTTCAATGAAATCATGACACGTAGAGTTGTACATAATGTGTACAAGCTTGTACACAGCTTGTACATAGTGTGTACAACTCCATGTGTCATGATTTTATTAGAATCCAATCGCAGAGATATGTTCGGGCTCCGCACGTAATAATTTCTCCTCTTTGAGATGAGTATAGTATTTTATAAAGTTGGATGTAAAGTTGTTGTGGAGAAAATAATTTCACTATTATAGGCTTCGTTTGGGACGGTTTTTCACTGCTTCTTAAAGCAATTTTCTAGTACAAAAATTAAATATTTTGTATTAATAAGTTGCTTTAAAAAGAAATAAGAAAGCCGTCCCAAATGACCCAGTCACAAAATAAAATAGCTTTTCATCACAGAAATATTTGAAAAGTAGTGAGAAAGCAACAAAAAAATAGTAGTCAAATGAAATTATACTTAGCCTTGGTTTGAGGCGGCTTTCTTGTTGCTTCTTTAAGAAGTTTTCTTGTACAAAAATTTTAACTTTTATACTAAAAATTGTTTTAAGAAACAATACGTAAGAAAGCTATCCCAAAGTTGTCCCAAACGAGGCCTTAATGTCTAAAAACCAAATAGATAAAGAACTATCCCAAAGAGATCCTAAATCCATATCGTATTTACAATTAATTAGGCCAGATTGAAGCAGTTAACACTACAGGAAAAGCAGCCGTTACCGGCGGAATAAATCTGCCGGTAACAACAGAAATACGCCGGAAAATATATGTTTCCGACGGATTTCCGACGCCGGTAATTATAATTAACTTAAGCTTCCATGGCCCCGAGCCAATACGACCGCACACATCGAAAGACAAAATATTCTTAATTATATAATTTACAAATTTTACTAGTTAAACTACTATAAACCTCAATTCATCCGTACCTTCCTCAAATGGCCACTAGATGCTTAATCTGCGATTAAGGAGTCATTAGTGTTGTAATTAAGTAATAATTATTTATTAGATGCATCCAACACGTTATCTGGCTTTTGAGGTTAACTAAGGCTTCGTTTGGGACGGCTTTTTTATTGCTTTCTAAAACGGAGTTTTAATACAATTTTTTTTATTTTTGTACTAAAACTCCGTTTTAAAAATCAATAAAAAAGCCGTCCCAAACGAAGCCTAAAATGCAGATGCAGCGGGAAAGTTAGAATAATACACTTCGCGTATGACGCAGTTAATGTTGTTTGGAAGTCAGATAAAAAGCTATTATTAGAAAACTTTGGTGAAAGCTAATGCTGATTTACATTTAAAAGACCACTGATTAAGGCCTCGTTCGGGACGGCTTTCATGCTGCTTCTCAAAACTATTTTTTATATAAAAATTAAAATTTTAAAATTTTTATATTAAAATTTTGCTTTAAGAATCATCAAAAAAGCCGCCCCAAATAAAGCTTAAATGGTTGTTTTTAGCTTAGGCTTTATGTGGGACAGCTTAAATCGGTAAAAATATTTTAACTAAAATGTTGTCGCAGAAAATCAGTAAAAAACTATAACAAATGGAAAGGCATTGTTTGGGACGGCTTTCTCACTGCTTCTTAAAGTAGTTTTTTAGTTCAAAAAATTTGATTTTTATATTATAAAATTGCTTTATGAAGCAGTATGAAAGCAGTCCCAGAAATTATTTTTACTTTTTTGTTGCAACGTTTTATATGTTATGTTAAAAAACAATGATCAAATTGCCCATAAAATTTAAAAAAAAAATCAGTAAAATATTTTGCATTGAATGAAAAATAAGTCTACTGCTAATAATTAGAGAAAATCTATTGCATGATCTAAGTAGTGAAATTTATTAACAATCAATGATCTATCTTAAGATACTATTAGAGGGAGATAGATAGGGGCTGAGTTAGAACGATAAGATTTCGAGTTATTTTAATGTTAGCTTTAATTTAATCAAACTTATTTAGTAGGTTAGAAATTATCTCTCTCGAACAGCATAAAAAAATTTTATACTGAAAAATTATTTTAGAAAGCAATAAGAAAATTGTTAAAAACAAAATCTAAATAATAAAAAATATGAGAATCATTCCTTTCTCATAAATAAAAATGTTAGAATTGTACACAATTATGAACAACTATTTGATTTTAATTGTACCCGTGATTTATAGAAATTGGGTGTACATAAGTGGACAGTAAAACCTTACAACAGAATTACATGTTAATAATCAAGAGATAGTAATCAGGTGGTGGTGATAACTGAAGGCAATTGTTAGCGGTGTTGTTGCAAAATATAATAGAATTCCTTAGCTCTGAATCCCCCTGTACAAGCATAAATTTACTCATGTCATTGAAGTTTTGTTTGGACCGACTTTTTTACTGCTTCTTAAACAGCTTTTCAGTACAAAAATAAAAAAACTGGTAACATAAAGATGTTTTAAAAAATAGTATGAAAACTGTCTCAAATAGGGATGTCAATTTCGGGTCACGGGTCGGGTTTGGGTCGGACCTGGAACTTACCCGAGTTGAAACGGGTCGACCTGACCCTAATCGAACACGGTTAGATAAACGGGTCGGAAATGCGAACATGGACCCGAACCGAGAAAAATGGTCTCGCGGGGCGAGTGCGGGAGGGGTCGCGCGGGGTGGGCGTGGTCGTGCGGGGCAAGTGTGCAGGGCGGGCGGGGTCGCGCGGCGGCGCAGGGCGAGCATGGTCGCGCGGGGCTGGGTCGCGAGCAGCAGCAGGGTCGCGCGGGGCGGGGTTGCGCGGGGGGTGGTCGCCCGGCAGCGGGGCGTGGTTGCGTGACAGTGGGGTGGGCAGGTCCGCGGGTTAGGTTAAAACGGGTTTCCGGGTTGACCCGGCAACCCGTCGGGTCAACCCAAACCTGACCCGTTTTTCAAACGGGTCGAATCCGGCAACCCGAACCCGACCCGTTTCCAAAACGGGTCGGGTCTAACCCAAAAATTCCGGGTCGGGTTCGTGTCGTGTCAAATATTAACACCCCTAATCTCAAACGAAGCTTGAGAATCTAATTCTTTATCATAAGAGAGTAATTCCACAATCTTATGTAGTCGGCATATAATTTCTCATTTGCAAGCTCCAATAAAACTATCATAGATAAAGGTGAATAAGAAAGGAATAAATGAGAAGTAAAATATAGCCCTCCATCAACTAAAATGCAGCCGTGGTCCAATTATTCTTTGAAGACAAACAAACTACGTACGCATGAGAAAAGCAAGCTAAATTTCCTGAATATATATTCAAAGGCCAGAAGATTCTTATTGACAAATATTGTTCAAGGGAGGAAACTTCTCCATTTCAAACAATGAAAATAAGGACAAAATTAATATGGTAAGCTTCTGGAGATTGCATGAGCCAAAAACATTGAATGTCCCACCTAATAATTTTATCTTGCATAATAATGACGTTTACTATAAATATTCTATAAATAGATAAATATAACTTAGATAAAATGCATCATCTATTATGATTTGATTGAGGTTTCATTTCAGACAGCTTATTTGCTACTTTATTTTTTAGATTATAATCATAATTTCTGTTTGATCATAATTTTTCGTTCTTTCAAAGAAAATTGTACTACGTATACAAAGCTGTTTTATACACAACTACTTTTAAAAAAGTTACTTTCTTCACAATAACTTTACAACCACTTTTATAAAAAAAATTGAAGCCGTCCCGAATCGATACCGAGTCTCAAAATTTTTTTTTCTTTTTTTGTATTTTTGATCTCATTTAATGAATGTTATATTCATCTTATTGGGGAATATGAAGAGGAGTAAACACTACAATAACGAAACAAACAAGAAAGTAAAAGCAACAGAAAAGTAAATGACACTATGATTTAACGTGGAAAAATTCAAAATAGAAAAAAAACTATGAAGTCACATCATATCAAGAAATCAACTATGAAAATTGGTAGAAATAAGTACTGATCTCATGTAAAATAACCCCAAGAGACATAACCCTTTAAAAAAATAAGAAATAAAATCGTCCAATACATCTCGCAGCGCCAGTTTGGGGGTGCTGCGGCGCTCAAGCCTCTGTCTCGCCGTATCTATACCGTTGCGGTGCTTGCTCTCTGTCGTTCAACATTGGGGCGCTCAGTAGCGTCGAGGTGCTTGATAACACAGCACAAGGGCGCTCGAGTGCGCAATATCGAGGTGTTGTACGAAAAAAAATAAATTTTGAGTGTAAAACACCAGAATCAAAGCAAGGTGTAAACCCGTGCATCCCCAATGAAGAATACAAACTTTGAGGTCCAAGATAATAGAACAATTAGATTCCACATATAATACATCTTTGTCATCAATATCATCCTATCGAAAAATATGTTGGCCAATATGAAGGCCGAATACTTCAGGATGAACATATGTCATCATCATCGATCATGTTTTTTATTATTCAAATACATGATCTAACTTATTAAATTACCTTTTATTAAAAAAATGCATTATGATGATATTAATAATGTTTTTAATAATTGAGTTTTAACTCTCAAAGAGTGTTGCATGTAACTCTTTATAATTAAGTTTTATTTTTCATATACAAAATATTTGCTCAATGAAACTCTTAATGATTTATACATTGTCATGACATCAACAAAAGACTTTTTTCTCTCAAATAATTAGAATGGCATGTCCCTTGATATAATCTTATTTTATTTTTCACATATAAAATTTTTGCTTAAATTTATGCATGGCATAATCTATTAATACATGCTATAGTTATAGAAAATGATATTATTTTTAATAAATAATATATTCTAATTGAATAGTTTTAAGTAAGCTAGACTAAATAATTTTCATATAATTTTTTTTTTGTATCTCTTACACCTTTTGAGAGCTTCTCTCAATTTGACCATAGAGTACATGATTTTCATTCAATTCTTAGATTATATAAATGCTATATTTCTATACTACAAATATTCCAATGCATAATAAATACATTATAATCTCTAATTTCTCTCTTAGAATATATTTGAAATTGCTACAACTTTTTATAAAGATAATTGTAAAAATGGAACGTAGAAATCAATTTTTTTGACAGCAGCTTCGTAGTATATTTTTTTATCTAAAAATATAAAAAAAATGGAGGTTAAAATAAAAATTGTGATTGCGATTTGACAAAATAAAACAGTAAGAAAACTGTTCAAACGAAATCTTAATAAAAAACAAGAGTTTTAAATCTCAATTAGTTATATATATTTTGCTAAGGGCTATAAGCAAAAGATAATATTCTTTCCAAGAATTCTACTTTTAGGCTTTCTTAATTTTTTTTTCATTTTTAAAATTCAAACATCTGACTTGATGATCAAAGGCCCTCCTAAACTCTTTAGAAAAAAAAGGAAGGGTGCAAAACATGCCTAAGGAACATACTATCAAATCGTCAAAAACATGGTGAGTAATTTCAACCTACAATATTTTTCAATTAAAAAAAAAAGGAAACGAAGAAGAAATGTGATCGGAACTCAGAAGCAAACAACACTAACTGGCACAATACGCGGATTATATCTATTCGTCGCACAAATGGCCTGCCCTGCTTTGCCCAACGGAGCTGATCTCCACCATGACAGAAGCTTCTGCGGGGCCCGGATTCCGTCAATCTCCACCAACGTCGGCGACTATGACTAGGATCAGACGTCCTTGACTCCAAAAGTTACGCCTTTCACGCGGCCGCCGAGCCGTTGATGGAATGCGGAAGAAAATTCGCACCCAACCGCTGCACTTCCTTCCTCATTTATCATCCCCTTCACTTGCCGCCGTCTCATCTCCCATCGATGCCCACGCGGCCCCTAACAGCATCTTCCTCGATTCGATTCACCTGCTCGGGGAAGAAAAACTGCAATGAATTCGAAAAAGGAGAGATTTTGGAGCCGTGCTTGGAGAGGGGTCAAGATCCTCTTTTTCGTCGCCAACATGCTCGCCTCTCTTTTCCTCGTCTGCGCCCCTCCGCTTCTCGTCGTTCTCGTCGACCTCCTCCTCCCCTCAGCCCTCCTATCCGCCGCCGGCGACGGGTCAGTGTTCTCCGTCGAGGCTCTCGCCTCCCAACTTAGAAGCTACCGGTACCGAGCTTCCCTCGTCGACTTGCCTCTTATATCTGCAACACGATCAATCGTTATCCTGTGTAAGCATCGGAGCGGCTGCGTTGATTGCTAGCTGTTCGATGAATTGTCCCTAAGGAAGTTTTGTTTGGCTTTTGCAGGTTTCTATTTGTGGTGTGGTGGGCGCGGGCTATATCTTGCAGTGGCGACCCTCTGTGCATCGGCTTCTGCAGCGTTTGTGTCAATGAAAGCAATAATTATGCTCGGAGCTGACGCAGTGCCGGGGAAAAGGCACTTGCTTTCATTTGGGGAGAAGGAAGGGCCTGCAGTGGAAGCCCTGTTCTTGAGCTCTTTGGCTCTAGCCATGGCTCATGTAGTGGCTGCTTACAGGATCAGCTGTAGAGAGAGACGAAAGCTACTTGTTCACAAGATTGATATTGAGGCGGTATGATATCAATTGAACCGATTTTCTTCCTTTCTCAGTTTTTGGATTTTAAAATGTTGAGATTGATGGATATGTATCTAATTTCCCCTTTAGAATTTTGATAGATGTTTTTAAGTTTTTTCTGTTTTCTCTGTGTCGTTTTACTATATTTCAGAGCAATCACAATATAGGAAATTTAGAGGGGTCTTCTTACAGGTCTTTTGCTGAACTTGGAGTTGAAAGATAAGAGGAGAAAGCCCAAAAAGAAAAATTGAGAAAGAACTTTTTGCAGGATTCATAGGGGTAATTTAGAGCTCAGAAATCTAATCATATAACATACAGAAGAGATTGAGTGCCCGATTCAATGTTATTTTGTCTGTGTAGGCATTCTTATTGAAAACTATGAATTTTCTTTACATAGTTCAGAATAAACTAAAACCCTTAAACTTAATTGGGATTCTTATTTGCAAATTTGATGGTGTGTTCTTAGGGACTGTTTGGCAGTAAGTAGGATTTAGTCAATCATGTAAATCCAGATTCAGCCCAATTCTAAAAATATAAAAAACTTGAAACTATTTGGCATGATAATTGATAAATTTTGTTAGACTTTTTAACTATTTGTTCCAGAATTTAAGATTTGTGACAATGAGAAATCTGTAAATCCTTTGAATGGTAGGATTTATAAAATTTTGGGTTTAGCCAATAATAGACTGAAACTGGATTCATCAACAAAGTAGGATTTTAAGTCCAAAAATTTGATTTGGCGTAAATTCAGCTGAATCTTGCTTAAATTTTGCTCAAAATGGAATACTAAACAGCCCCTTTTAGTGAATCTGAGCTTCATTTCAATTGAGAATTCGTCTATATAATCTCTGACCAAAATTTTTTTTTTCTGATGCAGGTATCTGCTTATAAGAGTGAGTTCTCCAACTACCATAAGATTGTGCTAAGCGAGTAAATCATGGTGGCATCGTTGAGATGCAAACATTGTATCCTGTTGCCACCATTGTTGTTTGGACTTTCAGGTAGGATATCAAAATTCAGTCAATCTCTTGCCGTTTACCTTAATTTTTTCATTTTTCATTTTCAGATTGCTTATCAAGCCTTGCACCAGTTCTATTCAGAATACATGGAAACTTTATGCTTTCTATACCACTTATCATAATTCTATCAAGCAAACTTCTACACCATTTTTTATTGAACCTCTCTTCAATATCATCTTTTTATGACATGAACAATAAATTAAGGGCAGATAGACTCTGATCAAATTATAGTTTCTCATTTAGAAACCTAAATGCGCACTGAATCACATGATAAACCGTTTAATTGAGGGCTCGTTTGTTTATCCGTTTTTACTGTTTTTTTTCCATTCTGGCAACGATAAAGCCTAAAAAATTTAATTTTTTGATAAAACTACTTTTCTTAACCATGTTCTAAATACCGTTGTTTTTGTCTAGTTTTCAAAAACTTTCTGATATTAACTTCTCCGTTAGAGAACGAAAAACTCCGTTATCTCAAACAACAGTTTTAAAACTACCTTTTAGAAAATGTACAAAATAATCAAACGAAGCCTGAGTGTCATTATGCTTAAATGATCTGTTTTTAGTGAGCAAGTATGTAATAATGTCTATATGACCTTCATATTAACCTAGAGATTATGAGTTTGAAGCATAAGAACACTCTCTCAGCCATACAAAGATAAATAAACCTTCAAGTGTGTGACTCAAACTTAAATGCCATTTTGCTCATTTTTTAACAGGTAAAAGTGCACTGAGTTCAGGCAACAAGAGCGAAAGAAATGCTGAGTTCTCATCATCATTGATCTATATAGGAAGGATCCATGGCTTTGTATGTAAATTCTATAGGATAAACATAGTTTCAGAGAAAATGGATGTAAATATGTGAGTTGGGGAAGTAGATCTTCTCTAACTATCAGGACAGTTAGAATGTAATATTAGATTGTATAGTTTTCAAATTCTAGATTAGAATTACTTTTTTTCAAAATCATAATGATTTTGAAAAATGATAATCAATCATAGTCATCCAAAATGAATTAGAAGGCTGTGATTAGAGAATGTTATCCTCCATTTAGCCATGATAATGGGAGAGGATCTAAATTTAGTGATTTGGTGAAGTGTATATATATTATTTTCCACATGTATTTCATTTTGAAATAAGTGTTTATTGATTATGGTAAAAAAACCTTGTTTTGAGGAAAAGTTGAAAATTTTATTGGAATAATTTGTATTAGGATGAGTTTGATGATTATTGAATTTATTTTACGATTAGCACGATACAAATTATTCATATGTCACATTCATCTCAAAATAAATCCATGATTTCCAAATCCATCATAATACAATTTTTATTAATTAAAAATATTTGTTTTCATTTTAAACGATGAACCTGTTCTAGATTCTTCCATTTTAGATTATTAGTCAATTTGGTATTAATTTCTCATTCGACATAATGATCATATAAATATAAATGCAGTCGAATAAGATTTGTCTTTTAAAATTTTTTAGGTGAGGGATTGAAAGGGGTAGTTGGTATTACTTTTCAAGATCATTATCTATTTGATGGAAGATGACTTGGTTTATCTTGGGATCTTTTCTAATGATAAAGTTATTGAAGATAAAATTTTTATAATACTAAATAAATATAGGCCTAATCTATTTGTCAACTTGCAAAAAAGGGGGGTTTTCTAACATTATTGTTCTATTTTAATTGACATAAGAACAACATTGTTCATTCTACAATCTGATTGAATTCTATTAATGGAGTGATTAAGGCTTCGTTTGGGACGGCTTTTTATTGCTTTCTAAAACGGAGTTTTAGTACAAATTTTTTTATTTTTGTACTAAAACTCCGTTTTAGAAAGCAATAAAAAAGCCGTCCCAAACGAAGCCTAAATAGTAATTATTAACACTAAACCATCTTTTAATTAAAAAGGTGGGTTGTCAATGATGACTTTATACTCTTTAATCAAATCTTTTTAGGTTTAGCTCGATCTTTTTTAACAAAGATCAGATATAATACATCTACTTAGCTAATTGGATCATCAGAAGATTGGTGTTTCATTCGAATGGATCTGAATGCCAATTTCAATGAATTAATAATCGAATAAAACATCCTGACGGGGCGGACGAATCAAAAGACACTAAAATTGGCTATTATTTGACAGGAGTACATCTTAATACCCCTTAAATTCATTTGCTCGAAAGATTTTGAGAACTTGGGATCTCCATATTGGGTAATTCTCTAATATGAGTTGAATATGAATAATTTGACATCAAGAAGGTATAAAGATACCACCCATTTGCAGAAGACTTTCTCCATCAGTGATTTTGTTGGTAGGGGAGATAACTGAGGGATCCATGCTTGCTGGGTAGACGAAATTGATGGGTGGGGAAAAGGAGTGGGCCCTTAATGGGCCAGCTTAGTTTTCCTAAACTAGTCTTGGCTTAACCAGGCTTTGTTTGTAAGCCTACTTAAGCATGAGTTAAGCAAAGACTAATCTTCACGATACGTTTTGGATAATCTTATGCTTTATTTGGACGGCTTTCTTAGTATAGATAAAGTAATTTTTTTGAAGTTATTGTAGAAAGTAGCTTTCAAATACAAAATTTTTTTGGGAGCAACGAAAAAAATAACGACAAGTAGAAATTATGGTTTTAGCTTGAAAAGCTGAGCAGAAAAAAGCTGCCCCAAACGACGTCTTAGACTTCGTTTGGGATAGTTTTTTATTGATTAATCTTCAAACCATAATCATAATTATTTATTTGTCAATTGCTTTCAAGAAATTTTTGTAATAAGAAACTACTTTCAACAACTTTTTAAAAAGTTACTTTCTGCATAGCAGCCTTATAACCACCTTTTTAAAAATTTATAGCCATCCCAAGTGGAACCTTAATTCATTGTTAATTAAGGCACACACGCTTCACATACGTAAGATTTAAATCCAAGACCTCTTGCTAAAGCTACAACCGCGATCATCACGGAAAATTATTACGTCAAGTGTCTGGATTCGTCCGGACACCAATCCAGACGAGCCACGTCACCTAGATACACTTGGGGCCTGGTGTGTCAAGGTGACGTGACGCGGCTGAATTGGTGTCCGGACGGTCCGGTGACCGGACGTAATAATTCGCTGATCATTACAGACAAAATAAAGATTAAAACAAAAGTGATCTCAAATAAGCGACTTCGGTCGAGATTTACGTTCTTCAATGATATTCTATAATTTTTAAGTAATAAATTCGGTTGAATTCTATTACTTTTAATATTTATTATTTGATTATATTCATAAAGTGTTATTTCCAACATTATTTAATTTTATGTAAGTTTATAGTAGCTTTATAATTTTTTTATTTGAGTCTGGCTTAGCTCGAACCTGATGTTTTAGATATTTGATTGTACATCTTGTTCATAAAAATACTCCAAAGGTTGCCTTAATTATGAATAATAAGCGGATGAGCATTGGTGGCTATGGGTACTTTTAGGCTTTGTTTGTGATAGATTTTTTGCCGCATCTTTATAAAAATTATTTTAGAAAACAGTAAAAAATATGTCATAAATAAAATCTTAGTTTTAAGTAATTGAGTAAAATATACATCATGTACATAAAAAATTAGTCAATATCTCACAAAATTTCTATTTTGGAGAAATAGTTCACCAATTGGCTAAAATTTTCATGAATATTCATATATAATATTCTTAGAAATTATTGCAATTTTAATAATTGCTTTCATCATAATATTTATTGTAACATTTGATAATAGTTTTCTATTATTTCCAATCTATGATGCAATGATATCTATTGTATTAATTTATTTGTTAGCCTTTTTAATAATTTATTTCTTATGTTAGTTTCTGATGAATTTCAATTAACTCATTTAATTTATTTTAATAATTATAATTTTTAAATATTTATTTAGTACATAAATTTTCATTTTATCACACTGCGGCACCGTGCAACCTGATCAATGACTACTATTTTTTTAACAAAAAGAAAATGACATTAAAGAAAAGAAAGATACAGCACAAGACCCCGACCAGGTCACATCAATAGAGGCACAATCAACAAAAAACCAGAATCAGAATCGGATCAACACAGACTCAGACCAACACCAAGTTGCAAGGGAGGGCCATCCAGTGTGGATCCAAAAAAAGCATCAGTAGGCCACTACGGTTGCCAACCCTGGCCATCACAAGTGCATGCAGAATAAATGCTTCCTCATCGTCCAAATCCAAGCTAACGAAGTCAGTCGAAACCATAAAGTAACCAAAAGGGCCCAAGAAATCATTTATTTTTCGACTTGTGTTTACAGTGTCTAATAACAGTACCTAGCAAACCAGTTTCCAAACCACTATCAAAAGTATCCTCCCCTTCATATAACAAATCATCGTGTAACTAATCACATTGTCATCAGACATTGTTCCTAGCTAGATGGGCTTGTAAATTAGCATTTGAAATAACCGAAATAGGCACCTCTACTAGCGAAATCAGTCGAAAGAGGAGGACGACATTTCCCAGACGCATGCCCAATATACTTACAAGACACACAAAAGGAGGGGAATTCATCCAAAACAACCTCCTGCACATACCAAAAATTCTCAGAACCTAACCAAACTCGATTTGGATAGGATTTAGTTATATCAAGCTCCACTAAAATATGAGCAATGGATGGTCGGGATCCCACAACAGTAGCCTCATCAATTTTCAGAGGTTTACCAAAAATAGCACCCAACCCATGAAGAACACAAGGGGTGTACAGATGGGGACGAAGATGCAAAAAAGAGATCCAAATCGGTATGATAGGCGACTCAACACCAACATCCAAGCATGGAGACCATTTCGTTAGTTTCATATAACAATTGAAAACAAGATAGGATCTATGACAAAATACCCTACAATAGTCAATATCATTTGCCAATTTGATCAGAATATGCGAAGGATCAAGCAAGGTGACAGATACTTCGCCATTTAGCTTTAGGTTAAAGAAAAAATTGCGAATGGAATCAAGAGAAGGCTACTTAGAATGGAAGAATCCAACTAAGGAAAACTGAAAAGGGATAGCTAACTCCTTGATTTATTGGTCGGAAATCCAAAGAGAGGGCAAGCCACGGAACGTAGAGGTTCATAAATCCGGAAAAGAAGAAATCGAAGAAGAGTCATCAAGCACCTCCAAAAATGAGCGCGAGTGAGACAAACCCCCTAAAAAATCAGGGTCACACAACTTATTCGACGCCATACCGGCAACCGCCGGAGAAAGACTGAAAAAATCTAGAAATCACCAAAACAAGTATAAAACAAAGAGAAGAAAAGAGCTTCCTTGAAATCCACGAGAGCACCGACATGGAGGCCCCAACGGGGCGGGGGAGAACCCCGGCACGTCCCAGGGAAAGAAAACCCTAGCAGAGGGAATTGAGGGAGAGAGCAAAATAGGGAGTGACTACCTGATCAATAGCTACTATGTTCTGTCTCCTTTACGTTCATTTTGTCTTTCTATCATATTTAAATTTGATAACATTAATTCTGAAATGAAATCCAAAATTCATTGAATGTTATTCAAAATAAACAAAATGGCTCCGTTTATATAAGTCAACATAAAACAAATATGAAAAAGATCATTGAGTTCTATTTAGGCTTGAAGCTATAGGATAATATATATATATATATATATATAGTAGAAGAGTAAAGATCTCTTAAGTACGCAGCTCTTGATTTGTTGGTCAGGAGTTTGACTCTCAATTAAGAGGTTATGGGTGGGTTCAGATTTCATATATGTGTTGTGCTGTAGAGGAAAGGATTTATAAATAAAAAAAATACTAAATGATTCATCAGAGTCCTAGGAATTATCCACCAAACTTCAACAAGGAATAGAGCAATTACAAAGCCTATTCCACAATATATGTACAATCAAAATATAATTTTATTAAATGGTGCTCAAGGGTAGAAAAAAGGGGGTATTTTAAAGCTTTTTCATACCTATGATCACATAAGACTTATGTAGAATCCTTGCTCTCTAGAGAGGAAGAATCACTTCCTTCATGAGCTTCTTGAGGAGGAGGAGAGGGAAGAAGAAGAGAGAGATGCAAAAATTCTTTATTTCTTCTTGGCCACTTTGCCTAATACAAACTAAAGCCTATTTATAAGCAAACAAGCTACACAACTAGCTATATTAATGGCTATACATGCCATACAAGAAACCTAAACAACCTAAATCTATGAACAATATCCAACAACTTATTTAGAAAGCACTCATAATGAAGGATGCTAAGGAAATGAAAGTAACAAAAGAAATTTGATAAAAATGTGTCCCTAAAGAAGTCAAACCAAATGTAGGAAGAAAGAGTGGCCTTATGAGCTTGCAATCTTTCAATATTTTTGCTTCCATGCTTAGTGTGGTTGATCCTATCAACAAGGGACTTGGGTTTTATTTGGGACAATTTTTTCACTACTTTCTATTGCAATTTTTTGGCACAATTTTTTTTTTCTCAAAAAATTTATAACTAAAAAGTTATTTTATAAAAGCTGTCCCAAACGAAGCCTTAATTTTTAACTTTTCATTTAGTTTCTAATGAATATGGATGGAAGAGGGGGCAGTTCTGTTTTGTATCAGCTTTAGCCTTCGTTTGGGACAGCTATCTTATTGCTTTCTAAAGTAGCTTTCTATTCAAAAAAATATTTGTATTATAAATCTGTTTTAGAAAGCAGTAAAAAAGCTGTCTCAAACAAAGCCTTGTTTTTAGGCCAAAAGCACAATTAAAGCAAGATTTCATCATATTTGTATAAATTTATTATTGCAATCATGAAAACCAATACAAGTAAACAGTTCCTGCAAAGAATTACCTCTACCTATTAACATTCAAGCAGGAGAAACACCTGCTTATAATACATACATGACCAGTTAATAACTTTTAACACAATAAAATTCTTTTAAAGTCCCAAACTAAACCTAATTCCTCCACAGCTCCAAATGTATTAAGCTATGTGATCAAAGGGCTTTGAGCTGTCTAAGGTTTATGGGAGATATGTACTTAGTGTCTCCATCAACAAGATACTTTCCGATTATCAAATTTGCAGCTTCGCTAGGGTGATACGGATCCCAAAACACGTATTCCGATCGATTATCGCACATCGACGACGTCGGCCCGCACGGAATAAGTCCCGCGAATCGGCCTCCGTTCCCGCAACACGCAGAGCTCGAAGTCGTGAATCCTTCAAATCAACAACAAAACATATGTGAATCATTTCATAATTCCAAAGCTTAAGATCCAAAAGGAAAATTTGGCTGATTGAGCTTACCATATCTTTTATAATTTGTGATGATTTCGAAGACTAAATCATATACATTTGCAAGGCAAAATTTGGCTCCGGGAAGGTTGTCATTTAGCTCAGAAAGTAAGTCTCTCAAGCGGACATTGTAAGTTCTTGCGAGTTCATTTGGTAGGCTAACACATTCTGTCTCTGTGAGCCTGTTGATGCTTCTCTGATAGGGAATACAGCCAATGGGTCCAACGTTGGCTACCACAAATTTCCGAGCGTCCAATGAATATAATCTCTGGTTTAGAAAGAAAAAAAAAACAATTTTAGTTTGAAATTTCAATAAATTAATGTTATATTTTTATACAATTTAAATATTTAATTATTACATACATCAATATAAAGATTTAGTTGTTTAATGTAGAAATTGTTAGTTTTGGGTGGAATCTGATTGTGTCGATCAACAGGATTGTATTGTTCACTTAGACCTCAATTAAATCAGTCGAGCTCATTGGGTGTTGCAGTGGGCACCTCCCCTTGATTTAAGTTCAAGGCCTCACCCTCAAAAAAATCTTTTTTTTTCTCTACAACTGTACAAATCTCTAGCACTGCACATGTGCAAGTTGGAGATAGAGAGTGGAACGCCGCGATGCTTCAAACCCCAGCGCTACAGCGCTATCAATCAAGTTGAAGACAGAGAGTGGATCATTGCGGCGCTCCAAACCCCAGCGTCACAGTACCGCGAGTCGGATTTTGTAGTTTTATTTCTCATTTTTCATATTTAACTTGAAGGTTTGCATCCCTTGGGGTGATTTATATAAGTATCTTTGTAAGATCTGTGGAGAACGCATGTGATGTTTATTCAAAATATAAATACATAAAAATTTTATGATAATAATATAAATCCTTCAAAAAATATGAAGAAGAAAGTGATTTGTTCAAGCTGAAGTAATGAGTCAAAGCTAGCTCGAATATATCAAAGGTGGTTCTTACAGGGTAGGGGTTATGAACATAATTAAAATAATGCAATGCAAAGTTTAAATTTTAAATAAATTTGCTCCAACCTCCCTCCCAATATCAAAATTATGCACCTACCCTTGGCTCTAAACAGATCAACTCATCAAAGTTCCTATTTAGGATGAATTATTCCCGTTCGATTTGTCTTTGTTAACAGTAAAAACACAGTGAAGCTGCACTTTTACTGTTCATGCTGCGCTTTTATTGTTCATATAGATAAAATCAGACGATTTTTTCCTATTTGGTGTCCGCACAAAATAATCTCTCCCTATTTAGACTATCCCATTGCTCATAAGGTAGATAAGTAAAACTCAAAAGTGAACCATTTATCATTAGCAACCTCACCTTGAACAATAATTTTAATAAAAAAAAATCATATCTAAACATATTTTTATTATATACTATATAATATAAAAATTTTTGAAAAAAAAAAATGAAATTACAGTCATAACCTTCTCCAAGAAAGAACTTACAGTGAGTTGAGCTCTGAGGGTGTTGATCAGTTGATCCACAAAGGTGTCAGGTGTCTCATTTATTCTCACCCCAGCAGAGAGGAAAGGGAAGAGATAATTGTTAAGAAAATCATTGGATCCTATGGTCATTGAGAATATTGTATTCTTCATAAGAAAATATTTAGCTTGAGATTTCCCCATTATTTTGTCCAGTTCTTGCCTTGTAATGTTGAAGTAGTCCACTTGGATTTCCAGCCCAAGTCTATTCACCTGTCATTAAACACAATCAAAAAATAAAAATAAGGAGCGAGCACAATGCATGCAGTTAAAGTTTTCATTTTGGGACGGATATAATTCTTTATAAAAGTGATTATAAATCTGTTTTTTTAAAAGTTCTCGTAAAAAATAGCTTGGAATAGCATTTTTTTTTACTGTTTTCTAAAACGGCATAGCTTTTTGGTGCAAAAATTTCTTGAACTAGAATTTTTTTACGAAACCAAATCTAAGACTTTGTTTGAGACTGTTTTCTTACCGCTTCTTAATCAAGTTTTTTAGTACAAAAATTAAAACTTTTGTAAAAAAAAAGTTGTTTTAAGAAGCAATAAGAAAACTTTTTCAAATAAAACCTAAGTTATAAAAAACGAAGTACAAAGGAAGCCAAAGACTTTGTTTGGGATGACATTCTTACTGCTTCTTAAAACGACTTTCTAGTTATAAAGTTAAATTTTTGTACTAAAAAGCCGCTTTAAGAAGCATAAAGAAAGCCGTCCAATGTTTCTATAGAAAAAGCGGAGGGGGCATACAAATATTTGTCCTGTGCCGTTCAATATGCCACCGCCACCTGATGCATAATTTACTCCATTCAATATAGCATTTCCTGTTGTGTTTGGGGCAAGAAATGGCGGTGAAAAACCTACTTGTCCCAATTCCTCTCCTTCAGGAATTAAACAAAACAAAACAAAATTAGGACTTTGTTAGAGAAAAAAAAATGAGAAAGTTGAATCAGCTTAGGCAAGTAATTCTGCAATATAAAAACAAACAGATTGGCATTTGAGTGATGTGATTACCAACAATATCTGCAATAGTCCTCCCATTAGTATACCGGCCGGTCGGCTCCCCGCCGGAGGCGGTGAAGTCGATGCCGTTCGGCCTTATATCGGCCTTCGACAAAGTAGGAAGATAATTATTGTTTCCAGCATCGACGAGAGAGTCGCCGAACACGAAGGACGCCGTTAAGTTATCGATAGTATCCCCGCCGGCGCCGACGAAAGCTCCCATTAGAGAACAGAACAGCAAAATTGCCAAAGCCATAGCCATATAGCATCGATCAGAGCCTTGTAAGCTTCAGTTATATTGAGTTGGAAGGAAATATGTATAGTTATGGTTGGTGGTCCTTTTAAATGATTTGTTGGCCTCATGAAATTGTTTGGTTTGTGTTGTGAGGGGTGGTTCATCAACATTTTACCTCCCTAAATAATTTGGGTGGAATATTTGAGGATTGGCTGTTTGAACAAGTAAGAGTAGATCACCTATATTTACAGGAAATCTGGCCTGGAATCATCTCCTTGATCGGATTTGGTGCTAAAATGGTTGACTCTGTTGAGCTTTTAAAGGTTTATAGATGAAGAGTATAAGCATTTGCAAAATGCAAATTATTATTTTTTTGTTTATTTTACTTTTTGTTATTTTGTTATTTTGTTTTTTTTAATGTTAAATGTTAATTAGGGATATGGTATTTCAATTTTGTGTTAATAGATAATTTAATTTAAATATTGAAATAAAATGTTATTATAGATTTTGATTTTAGTTTTTGGGATTATTATGGTTTGAAGATTTAAAAAGTAGGGGGATTAATATGTATAAAAATTAAATTTTACCTATTTATAAAATTAACTTTTTTATTTTATTTCTAAACTATTAAATTTGTATTTTTATGAGTTATGCAATCAAGCCATGGGGAATTTGGGATAAGTGAAAAATATGGAACATTTGTTTATTGTTAATTTTGATATTTGTGTGAGAATTTAAAAATAAGTATATAAGAATCAGAAATATTGATCTTTTTATCACTTGTTTATTTAAATATCATGAAATTTTGTTATTTTATATTTGAAAATATTAGTATAATTCAATTTTTTGTTTGATCGATCTACAAAAGCTAATAAAAAAAAAATTTTGAACCCCCAATTTTAGCTAACTTATAGTCAAATTGAACGTTTAGACAAGACAAACATATCGACAGTACAAATGATCCAATCTAACTCCAAATGAGCTCAAATCAAGTACTTGAATTGTGGTTGGAAACTTTGAACATAAATTGATGGACCAAATGATCTTCAATTATAACATGGTTATAGTTAAATCGAGCCATTCGACGAGGTGAATCTAAGAGTCGAAGGTTACTTAATTATGATATTATTATATCTTTCAAATATTTGATAAACGATCGATGATCAATAGAATCAAAGGAAGCAATAGATAGTCCTGATGGTGATCTATGGAAGAGGGTTATGGAAGCTACTTGGAGGTTGGTGAAGTTTCCTCAAAGAAGAAAAGCCATTTGGTGCAAATGGATGTGTGCAAAGAAGAAAAGATCTCATAGAGCTAATGTGCAGTATAATGCTAGGTTGGTTGCAAAAGGCTATGTGCAATGGAAAGGATTGCTTATGATAAGTTGTTCTCCCCAGTGGTTAAGAATCCCTCGTCCCGTGGTTACTGGGCACTTGTAGCACAATATGGTCTGCTTTTAGAGGAACTCGATCTAGACATAGCACAAGCAGTTGGCGTTGTGAGCAGATTTATATATGATCCAATGAGTCATTGGCAAGCTGTGAAAAGTGTCCTAAGGTATTTGAATGGTACATTTGATATATGCTTAGAGATGTAGTCATCACAGCAGTGATCCATGTATAACGACCCAAGATCCGTGTAGCGAAAGGATTCATCTGATCGTTCTATTGTCTCTTTTCTTTTTCTTTCTTTTCAGTTTCTTTATCCGTTATTCGTATCAATACATACATCCAGAGCCAGAGATAATTACATTACAGAAAAGAAACAGCAGCGGATACTATAATTCACATATAATACAATCAGAGAACAGACAAAAGAGTCCAAAAGAAATATCTACACTAGCCACACAGGCTACAAAAGAAAGCCCACCAAAGGCTGCAAAACTAAAAGCTGAACTCGACAGAAAGATCTTCAGACTGGAGGCCCTGCACATGAAATATTAACCACATATAATGAGCTTACAAAGCCCAGCAGGTCACCAAAGCCTACAACTGAAATCAAAGCACGGCGATGCTATCAATATGCAGGTCAATAAAAGCAAGTCAATCAATGGTCAATGAGTCTATGCAATGCGGAAATCCATCGTCAAATCAAATCCATCAATAATCAATAGTCAATGCAGCGGAAATCAAATCAGTAAGTGCTTCCAATTACTATCTATCCTCGTAGCAGTAGCAGTATCTATCAATCAATACTATCAGTTCAATCAATCGTGTCGTCTAGTCCGTATCGTCTAATCAATTCATTGTATACATATCATCAATCAAATCAATAGGATGTCTGTACGTAATAGCAATCAATAAGGGACTCGTGTCAGAACGTATTCTTGCAAATCAGTCAATCCAATTATGTTCAATGACACTATCAATAATGACGACGTACGATAAAGCACTTTCCAGTCAATTATATCTATCGACTTCAAATCCCAATAAATGATCAAATCAATACGGCGAAAGATCAAATCAATACGGCGAAAGATCAATTGAAATTAAATCACTACAATCAGCTCCATAAAGAAATCTATCCTACGATAACTCAAATCCATACGGCAACAATTCATTCAATCAAACAATCATCGGCACGACGAATCAATGTATCACTATCATGTCAGGATCTGTCGTATCAACAATATCATATCTATATCAATATCAATGTCGGTATCTATCAATCGGTACAATCTATATCCATGTCGCTGTCGATATCTATGAAGCAGAATCCATATCAATATCGGTGCCGGTGAATCAATACAATCTATATCAATATCAATGTCGATCTCTATGAATCAATACGCAGAATCCATATCCATGTCGGTGCCAGTATCTATGAATCAATCAAGTCGATAATATCAATCGAAAAAGCAATACGATAACTCAATAAATCAATAATTCCGTCAAATCAATCAATCAATCAAATCAAGTCTATACGATCAAGTCGATCAAATCAATCGGAAAAGAAGTACGATAAATCAATAGCAACGAGTTAAATCAATGCAGGATCAATAGTATCAATGAATCTATGAATCTATGCCGTCCATGTCCATATCAATATCAATAATCAATAGTCAATAATCAATAGTAGTATCAATGTTCGATGATCAATCAATGAAATCAATGAATCCGTATGATAAGAAATCAATTCAATAAATCCAATCAAGATCATTAATCAGAAATCGATAAATCAATGCACATCAGGAAATCCATACGATGTACACATGCAAATCCATACAATGGTCTTAGTCGACAAGCACAAACACTGGTCATGATCAATAGTGCTGTTGTAGAATCTATATTGCTGTTGTAGATATCCGCACGTTGGTTCTATCAAGAAGAGTCGTCACTCTTTTGCCCGTCGGCCGCCCGTCGGCATATAAAACTCCTTATAACTCCCAATCGTTATATCGATGATCTATGGTCTATGATTTAAAGGAAAGCCCGTCGGCCCACCATCCTGTACAGGTCAATATCTATCTTCAACCAACGTTCAACCAGGTTCCCACTTGTCTTACAGTATCAATCAGTCAATGCAATAATCAATAATAAAGAAATCTAAAATGATCATATCAATAGTTATACGCATATCAATTCAATCCAGCAATTCCAGAAAATTCGGAAATCATACGAAAATCGGGCAGCGTAACGGCAGTCGGTCAAATTTACACAAAAATTTCCAAAAATTACAATTCACCAAATTAATACAGAACGTGCACAGCAACATTATAAGACTATTCTCCTACTGCTCAAACCAGTTCGGACATCATAATAAATTGCAGTCAAAATAAAACCCCGCAGAATCAAAACGGACCGGACGAAATCTGCCAGAAAATAATCAAAACGTGTAGAATAATCACGTCCACAACATACCAAAAGTTACGCGGTGAAATCTTCGCCAGTACCAAACCGGGTACGAAAATCACTTACAAAAACACAAATCTGAGCACCATTTCGCAAAACCTCAAAATCTTCGAAAACAGAAGTAGGGTTCGGAGTCCTTACAGCGAGACAAACAAAATATCCAACAGCAACGAACGACGAAAATCGCTCCGCGGGCCCCGAAATCGGACTTCTTCCTTTGCTTTTCTGCCCTTTCTCTCTCCTCAAAATATCTGTTTTATAAAAAATGGTTTCTCTCTCCTCAAAACGAGCTCATTTTCTTATATCATTAGTGGGATCGGCCCGGCCGATCGCTACATCGTCCCGGGACGATCAGACCAAAAATCGATCGTCCCGATCGTCCTGGACGGTTCCCAGAACTTGTTTCAGGCCGATATTTTCTACAGTACAGATCGGCCTGGACGATCTCCAATCGGCACGGACGATCCTGGGAAAAAAAATCACTTTTCCCAGCAGCTACAGCAACATCAAAGGAACGAGGTCTCACACCATGACTCATGATTGTTTATCCATATTTTGATGAACTACACTTGGCTTGATCCCTTGGGAGGGGGATACGTCGGCAACTATCTGGATATAGTCGTTTTGATATTAGAGATGAGTTAGAGATTGTTGATTTAGAATTATATTCAAATTGAAATAAGCTTTTATTTTGAAAGCTTTTAATGGCTTATTATTGTAATTGATTAGGGAATAGATTATTTCCCTAATTAAATTGATTTGATTGAAGATTTGATTGATGCATTAATTAGGGGATCTAATTATTGCGTTACTTAGATATTTGATTGATGCATTAATTAGAAGATCTAATTATTGTATTCATTAGGAATTTGATTATGATTAGATTATGAAGCATATTTACTTTAGCTCAAATCTATAAATAGGGCCATGAGGGTTGTTGAACGTAAGAGATGAGAGGAAGAGAGAGCTCATTGTAATTCCCTATTGTTCTCCAAGTAAGTAAAATCAACTTCACTCCCTATGGACGTATGCATCTTCACCGAACCACATAAATCGTCGTATTTATTGTATTTTTGTTGTGTGATTTCGTTTCCGCTACGATTGTTGGCACAACACAAAACCTTCACAACATATCAATCATGAGAGAGCTCCCAATATTGATCATTAATCATTATTCACCAAAAAGAACTTTTTTTCCAATATCATAAATATCATTCATCAAGTATATGCTCAATCATATGAAATTAGCATAGAAGTCATATGATTTTGAACTTTGCTCTATCATGATAAAAGGAAAAACATACTTCTACAAGAACCACAATCACATAAGCCAATATAACTTTGAGTCTTTGAAACAATATTAAGATGATTTCCCCAACAAGCAGGCATGGGTTTAAGCATGCATGGGTTCGGGTGCTGGCGCGAGCGCCTGGTCAGTTTCGGGTTGATTTAGTGTTTTCGGGTCAACCCGAATCCAACATGATTTTAGAAACGGGTCGTATCTTGAATCCGAACCCAACCTATTTGGCAAACGGGGTGACCTGAACTCAAATTTTCTGAGGCAGGTCCGTGTTTGATTTGGATTCGGGTCAATTATTTACACCCCTATATCACTCTATTATTAATATTATTACTATTATTATCATTTTTAGTTACATTTAACATTTATGTTTATAACCTCATTGTAATTTTTTTATACCTTAAATTTGAGAGCTTTAAGGTTTATTTTTTAATGAGATTATAATCATATTTGGGGAAGGATATATATGTTCCTCTGCTGTCTTCATCTATATACGTAGATAATTTTTCTGTAATAATAAATCAAAGCATCTCGCATCATCAGTTGACAGAAGTTTATTGTATGACTTTGAAATCTTCTATTATTTTAAATTCACTGGCTTCTACTAGAAGCATCAGGATAGAGCTAGTTGTTATTCTTTGGCACGTGTAACGTGCAACGCTGTTACACGTTAATGAACTCGACGTCTTCTTTAGACTGTAACGTGGCATGCATGTAATTTTTTTAATGTTTAGGGTTTAGAAATAAAGAGTTAATGATGTTAAGTTGTTAACTAATATTGGTGATCTATTTGGGGAAAAATTATTGTGTGTCGAAGCCGAACCTCATACGGATATCCAAGCCAGCGGCTCGGTGCCGCAGTACCGCCAGGGGGGGGGGAGGGGGAGCACGTGCCCCCCCTAAATTTTCGTGCCCATCCTAAATTTTTATTTTATTTTTTATTTTTATGGCTGCATGTGAGTATGTGACAAGATAAAGCTTTTTTTTTTTTTTGAGAAAAGGAATATAATTAGGTATAATTATTTAGTCACCATTTTTATTACATATAGTATATTCATAAAAAAATATTTATCGAATTTATTGATCAAAATTTTTTTTGTCAAGATGAATCTTAAAAGTATTGTATTTATTTTAAGATATGTGTAATATACATTTTAATTGAATTTTTTTATGTTTTGCACTCATTTTAAAGCAAATTTAAATGTGGAGGATTAATTTACATAAAAAAATTAGCATTATGTTTATAAATAATAAGACCTAACAATTCCATAATTTAGCATGCAAGAATATGCCTTAGGTTTTGTTCGGAATATTTTCTTACGAATTTTCACAATAATTTTTTTATAAAAATGTTCACGCTTGCAACAGTATCATATCACAAGCCCAACTGAGAATGCTTCCAAATGGCTTGCTTTCCCTCGACACAAACTGATTGCTTCGTTTTCCCCTATGCTCATCTCTCGCAACTCACAATCTCGAGCACATATTTCATTTTCTTTTTAGCTCCTCTCTCGCCATATTATTTGCATTCTTAATTTTGATCATACAACTCCTCTTAGCTCCAGAAATTAATATGACGGAATACGAAACTATTTTAATGTATTTTGACATTCAAGATGAGATGACAAACCGTCATAAAATTGATCGCCGGAAAATAAACTGTCAGAAAATTGCCTGAAAATTCTGTCGGTAATGGGTGATTTTCCTGTAGTGTTTAATTTAGGCCCCCCTGAATAAAATTTCTGGCTCCGCCACTGAGTACCGCAACACAGTACTGTTCGGCACAGGGGCTTGGTATATCTTACGTAGGTTGGTATCCGGATATAAAGCTGCGTTCGACATCCGTACAAAATAATATCTGCTATTTGGGAGGGTTGTATGTTATAATGTTGATTGTAAAGTTAATGTGAAGAAAATAATTTAGCTATTTTGATTGCAAAATATAATTCTCAAACAAAATTATTGTTGTTGTTTGAAAAGCATGAAAGTGAGAACACTATCCCAAACAGTCCCAAAATGTCATAATAGAGAGTTTGTCATTTGTTGTTTTGAAATAAAATACACAAATGTTTGTAAGGGGTACGTTGGCACAGGGTCGATGAGCTCGATGAGCTAATATTAAGCTTCAACAAGACTTTTTAGCAAGTGTGTTGGCTCGTTTCATATTTACTAAAATAAAATATATTTAAAATACATTAAGTTTTAATAATTTTATTATAAAACTATTTAAAATATTTAAAGATATAACTCTACATCTCATTTTAATTTTTTTAAGTAATTTTTATTATTCCTTATTAATTTCTAACACGTTTTATTTACTTGAATAAGAATGACTTTCGCTCTTTCTTAATAAATGAGTTGGCTCGGAGTCTACTCAAATCTATTCATACAAAAATATATATGAAAACGTTTGTTCTATAATCAATCTGTAATCAACAAACATCCATCGATAGATTGTTGCCCTTTGCCACCGACAAATATTTGTTAATGTCATACACGAATGTTCTAATTCCGACACTGATCCTCATCCTAAAATAGTCTTTCTTTCTATAATCAATCAATGAAAATTTAAAAATCTTTATTTGCTATAACTAATTTAGAAAGAATTTATTTAATGTGAAAAAATGCTCAACATTTAAAAAAAATATTATTCTTAGTAAGAATAACCAATTTAGAATTTTAATAAATTTTTCTTCCCCGCATCATATCTTCAAGAAATTAATATATTAGCACTCTACATGTTGAAAACTAATTGGAGGTAATACATCATCCCTCTCTTAGTCCTAATACATTAATATTTTCTAGAGCTATGAACTAAGGGGGATTATGCAACATTAATCAATTGCTAGTAAATATAATTAAATAGTAATATTGTAAATAATTAAATTTTGAATACTTAAATGAAAATCAACCTTAATTAAGAACATGATGCCCAAATGTTGAATATGATGTCAAGGAGTAATTCTTCATTCCTATTGTAATATGACATTGTTGGTGAGTTTTAGGTGTGATGTTGTTGAGATGATAAAAGTTTTCCAAATTATAAAGCATCATCTTTGATCAAACAAAGCTATTTAATATGTAAAAAAAATTCTTTATATATATATATATAAACATTAGAATTAATCACAATCTAATTTTTGGGAAAAAATTTTGTTTTATAATGCAGTAAGAAAACTGTCCCAAACGAAGCCTTAATTCCACTCCTTATTATTCCAACATATTCAACTCTATAAGATTTGTGATATCTAGATTGAGATAATGTTTGGTTTGAAAGGAATTGAAAAAGGAGGAAGTTGAAATGATAAATTAAGGAATTAAGTTGGAATTAGTTTTCACCTATTTGTTTGTTGAGAAATTGATTGGTTTTTTTTTTTTTTGGGTTGATTGATGAGAATTTGTATGATTATTTCTTATTAGGAGGGGATGTAAGAGTTATGATGATGATCCAATATATTTTCTTCACATTTTTCGTTACAAAGGTATAGGGTATTGATAAGTAAAAAAAAAAACATTGGCTGCCAAGTATTTGTGATCAGAACTTCTCATCAATCACAGCAATAGTGATTGTAATTTGTTCAGTTATTTTTTTGGCGGATGGGTACTCAAACCTGACTTGTTAGGATTCTCCTACTTGTTTCCAATCAGAGCCGCTACTAATAAATTAGGTTTTTACAACACTTTTGATGGTGTGGGTGGGTTCGACGGGGAAACGAGCGAATGCCATCCAAATGCAGCTCACAGACGGGCAGTAAGATGAATCATGCAGAAAATTGAGTTAGGTCGTCGAATGGGTGGCCAGGCTTGGAATATGAGAAATATGTATATTTTTAGTAACGATAAAAACATATGCGTATATTTATTTAAGATACGAGTTATCTAACCTCCAGTATTAAGTGCTATGGAAACTCCCTCTTTTTAGTAGTGTGCTCTATGAGTTTGAGTTATATATTAGAGATTTTGTAGTGAGAAACTCTAAGAGAGAGAGAGAGAGAAGAAGAACATGTTAATTACTCTCATTAAAAAAGACTAAACTAAAAAGAATAATAAATAATTACTAATTATACATATTAATGTTGTAAGATTGAATACTAGATAAAGAGGCAGACCTAAAGGTAAAAATATAAGTACTTAAGAAGGAAACCCAAAATTACAAAAAAAAAAAAAGTTAATAATTAAATTATAAAATAAAACAAAACGATTAAGATAATTTTGCTTTAAAGCCAAAGATTAGATTATTAGATCATTATAATCAGTATAAATTAAGTAGAAGTCGTGATATATCTAAATATTTAACATAGAAAATAAAATAATAATAAATAATCATATGTTTATATAATCAATCGTTTGTTTGTTTTTTTTTTCAATTTCTATATTTCTCACTCCATTTAATTCTCTAATTTAAAAAGATGTACTAATGGGCTTCGAAGAGCAGTTTAAATATTAGTACTTGGGCCTATTTTCAATAAAAAAAAGGCCGAATTAGGCTTTCATACCTAATATGCCAATTCTGGCTTAACAAACCTATCTCTAATCCTCTGCTCCAAATGTTTGTTATAATATAACAACTTCTACTAACTCTTAATACGCTATTCAACATATAATTTAAGGAGCTTCCAGAAAGTTCTATTAAATTTACATTACTATTTTTAATTACCATGCATAAATATTAGAGGTCATGATTAAATAATCCTCATTTTTTTTCATTTAGGACTCGGGACCTGACAACTGCAGTGAAAATTTGATTCTTAATAAGACACTACGGAGAAAAATGATTCATGTAACCAACCTCAGGTACTGGGATAAATACTTGATATTGTTTATGTTGTTGTATATACTATTTTTCTTTTTTTTTAATTTTAATTTTAATTTTAATTTTAAGCTGAGTGAGAATTATGTGCCTGATAGTTTCATTGCTCAGTAGTAGCGTATTTATCTCTATTAAAATAGAGATAAATTTATGTTTCACTTGGGACAGCATTCATACTAATTCTAAAGTAGCTTCTAGCATAAAAATTTCTAGAAAATTTTGTACTTAAAAGCTGCTTTAAATGCAGTAAAAAGTTGTCCCAAATGAAGCCTAAAAAAAGAGCACAACTTGGCAATAATACAATTTGATAGTTTATTACATAACTAAAAACAAAAGTTTGGAGGCATTTCGATTGGTAATAAATCCAACATGCCTATCATAAGAATCTAATAACCTTCCTTCCAATTAAGAACTATCAGAAAAATAAAAATTAAAAATAAATAAAAATATGAAGGAAATTTTTTTAAGTCAAGAATTATAAGAAAATACTCATAACATTGGTTGCATATATTATAGTTTTACAATACATCTATATTTTTCCGTAAGGCTTTATTTGGGGCATTTTTCTTACTGCTTTCTACAATAACTTTCAAGCACAAAAAATTGTTGAAAGCATTTTTTTCTAAGAGAGCAAGCGACACAGGACAAGGATGGTGCTAAGCCTTTCCTTTTAGATCCTCATCTCCTAGCCATGGGCGGATCTATAGTGGGGGCCCTGGGGGCAGGGGCGGCCAGAATTTTTTTTTAATGGGGGCACAAATAAATACTAGTCATTAAATTTCTCTCAAAATATCAAATTTCTTTTATGTAATCTCAAATCATGAGATATATTTTTAATAAAAAAATATAAAAAATGCAACCAACATTATATTTGATCCCGTTAAAAGAATATATATATATATCACTCTCTATCTTATTATTCATTAAGAAATTAATATTTTTCCATAAAAATGTTAATGAATTAAGTTGAAAAAAATTAATTTTATATTAAAGATTATTTTATTTGAATTAATTGAAATAATTCTTAATTTTAAATTATATTTTGATTAATTATATTTAAATTATAAGATAATATTCAACCTAATTCTAAAATAATTGCTTATTAAATTAATTTGACATAAAAAAACAAAAATAAAATAAAATTAAAAAATTAAAAAAATTAAAAAAATAATAAAAATAAAATAAAAATAATTAATTTGACATAATGATTCACATTTTGTTAAAGAAAATCATAAATAATAAAAAATTATAAAGTTAACCTTATTAAATTAATTAATTTATTCTCTAAGATTTATTAAAAAAATTTATTAGTTAATTAACTTATTGCAAAATAATTCAACAAAAAAAGAATGAAGAAAAAGATAGCAGCTGGTATGCCTAATTCCTAAAAAAAAAAAAACCTGTAATGAGGGCTATAACCTTGGGCTAATAGAAAGTAAGAGAGAGAAAGACAGAGAGGAAAATAAAGAAGAGAGAGAGAGAGAGAGATACAACACATAACAATACCGCAACACAGAAGTCCTGTGGAAAAAATTTTTGAAACGAATTAAGTATAGGCCTGTCAATATTTGACACGACACGAAAACCCGACCCGGACCCGACCCGGAAAATCCGGGTTGGACCCGACCCTATTCCAAAACGGGTCGGGTTCGGGTTCCAGAAATTGACCCGTTTAAAAAACGGGTCGGGTCCGGGTTGACCCGGCGGGTTGCCGGGTCAACCCGCCAACCCGTTTAGTTTAAAAAATTTCGAAATCCCGCCCTGCCCGCTGACCCCGCCCCCTGCCCGCTGCCCCGCTGCCACGCGACGCTGCCCGCCCCGCTGCCCAGCGCTCGCGCTGCCACGCGTGATGCGCCGCTGCCCCCGCTGCCCCGCTGCCCCCGCCGCGTACCGCGCGCTGCCGCGTGCCGCGCGCTGCCGCCGTCGCCTGCTGCCGCATGCCGATCGCGCCGCCGCGTGCTGCCGCATGCCGATCGCGCCGCCGCGTGCTGCCGCAGTGCCGGGTCGTGTCGGGTCAACCCGGCAACCCGCCGGGTCGGGTCCGGGTTCGGATTTTCGACCCGTTTCTCTACCCGGGTCGGGTTAGGGTCGACCCGTTTTCCACCCGGGTCAGTTCGGGTTCGACCCGAACCCGACCCGTGACCCGAAATTGACACCCCTAATTAAGTATATAAGAGTTTGAAAAAAAGTGGTAGTATGGAAATTTACATATCATTAGCAAAATTAAACACTAAAATTAGAAATCAAGCACAATATTTCACAGGTCAACTAGGTCTTTAAAACATTCAATATACAACAAATCAAATCCATATAAATTAACAATAGAAAGTCAACGTTAAAAAAGGGGGGATTTACATATAAACCACCATATAATACTTTATTCTCACATCTAACATCTAAAACTTTAATATTACATACATACCACTCATAGTTCACTTTCATATCAAGTATGAGTTGTAGAAATGAAATAAATGGGTGGTAGGAATGAAATATGAGTGACATATTTGGTATTAAAATAATATATGGTGGTATGTATGTAATATTATAGTTTTGGGCATTAGATATATAAATATGATGGTATAAAATGATATGTATTTAGCATCACCGTATGTAACAAGCTATGTGTGAAAATGACATTAGCAGTAAACGAATACATAACTATGTGCACGAAAAAGGAAGAATGAGAGAAAAGCGAGGGAATATATATGCTTGTGGAGAGAAAAGAGAAGAAGGGGTATAGCTGAATTGATTTCATTATAAATAATGGGAGAAAATTTGAATCAAAATATATTCATTTAAATTTTTTAATAATTATATATTTAAAAATTTTAAGTGTGTCATCGAGCTGATAAAAAAGTTCCATCCACTTATTTATATATATATATATATATATATATATATATATATATATATATATATATATATATATATATATATATATATATATATATATATCTCTTAATTGACCTAAATGTTAAAAAAAAAAAATCATTTCAGCACTTGTCTTTATTTCCATTTTTCATTTATTTACTAATTATTAGAATATTGCTTTCACAGAGTCATTAAGGAGACTTGGTAGTCAATTGACTTGGGAGTTGGGGTCTCTCATCAACTTAAAGTAATTAGAAAAAAAACTTGACTGAATATTCCCATTAAAATTTAAACATTTTCAAATTTATTGAGATAAAAATTTATTGATTTATTTATGTATTACAATCAACATAAGTTAACATTAAAAGTTTTAAATATATTATTAATACATTTAAATGAACATATTTTGATTCAAATTCTCTCTCATTATTTATTATGAAATCAATTCAATGAGTAAAATTTTTGTACCAAAATGAATATATTTGAAGTTACAGAAGTCCACTCTTCTCTACATCTAGAGAAGTCCGATTTTTAAAATGATGAATACTTGCTCCGTCTACTATGGTGATTGTGTGAGAGATATTAAATTTGAGATCATTCGAATTCCAATCTTAGCAAACTTATAGTCAAACTAAATATCTCGGTAAAACAAACACAACGACACCAAAATTGATCCACTTCGAGCCCAAATGAGCTCAAATAAAGGGTTTAGAGCATATTTAGAAGTTTCATAGCATTCATTAGATGATCAAATGATCTTCAAATTAGACATGTTTATAGTTGAATCGAACAGCTCGATGAGACGGATCCAATGAAGCCAAGATAACTTAAATTTGACATCATTAAGACATTTTAAATGCTTGACGAATGCTTTATGATCGAGAGAATCACTACATAAGAATAAGGAAAATCTGTCGCAAATTCTGATTTGAGGAGGATTTCTGGTTGATTTCTTGTAGTCGCAAAAAACAGCGTCGCAAAATTATTTGCTACGAAAAAGAAATTTACCGTATTTCTAACCTGACTGGTTGCCCACTACGCGAGCACGACTGCCCTCTTGACCAGCTGCCCGCTCATGCCTAACTGGCCCGCTGCCTGAGCCCGGCTTACCGACTGCCTGACCGGACTGGCATTCCACATATATGAACTGTCCAGGAATTGAACCTGCTCCTCTTGCAAACTAACCCCCTTCTCCACTCGACCACGCAGACAAAATACAATATAAAGTTTTTTTTTATTTATATTATTAGTCAGCTCGCGTCGCAAAAAAAAATAGTTGAAAATTTCTATCTCAAATTCATCGCCATTTTCAACATAAAATAATCCATCGTAAAGTCTGCAGAAAATTCGTAACTTTCCTGTAGTGAATGAATGCGGACGGTCGTTGGAGCACTCCAATTTGTCTCTAGATCATTTTCATATTTACAAATATTGTCACTCTAAAAAATTTATAAATAGACTATCATTATCATTCTTCACATGAGGGATGTTGGAATAATAGAAAGAACTAGAAAGAGCTCTCTTATATTTTCTAACCATCAATGTCGATGGCCACCATAGCTATTGGCCCCAACAATCTGCAGGAATCACCACCACCACCAAAATACTAAGAAGAATTGATTAAACCAATTCTACTTTTAAAGAAAAGTTGATCATTGTATCACCTACTACATAATAGAGTATTCAACTAGGCTAGACCCAATGATTTTTTTCTTGATTTTTAACTTAAAAAATTTATAATTTTACTAATTTTATTTATGCGTGTTAAATTTTTATACAACGCTAAGACTAATATACGACTAACTCAAATTTTTTAGCACCAGCAATACTAACATTGACAAAAAAAAGTTTATCATATTTTAAAATTTATAATTGTTTTTTTTATTATATAAAATTTAATTTATAATAAAAATCATTATTGTTCGTAAAATTTAAGAACATCTAATTATTTTTTTACAAAAAAAAAGTTTTTATCTATAGCTTCTTTATGCACGCCGTGTTTTTTTATAATTTATTTAATTCATAGGAAATTATTCTTTCCGAAGTCAAGTTGTTTTTCTCTCACACTAGCCGCCACCACTGAGAGAAACTCTCATGAAAAAGTGTTACATTTATAAAAAATATGGCTGCTTCAAGACCGTCAAATCTATTCCAAGATTTGTAAAACCCTACGATGATCAAATTCAATATCATTATCAAACAAAAGAGAGGTGATTAAATATATGATACCGCTTCTTTTACACAGATAGCATGCGTAAGATCTTCAACTCGGCATCTGCCTTTCCCTTCCATCTTATTGCCATCCACTTGGCCTTCCACACACTCACTTCCACCTTCCATGGCTGCCGAGCTTCTGCTCGCCATCTTCGTCTCCCTCCTCTTCTTCCCTTTCTCGTCCTCCTCCTTCAGCTCAATCTTCCTCTCCTGCGGATCATCCTCCTCTGTCAACGTCGCCAATGATAATCCTCCCCGCACCTTCACTCCCGACGGGAAATTCCTGATATCCTCTTCCAACTCCAAAGCAGACTCCTTTTCTTCTTCCTCCGTCACCCCGCTCTACTCCACCGCCCGCCTCTTCACCTCCGTTTCCTCTTACAGCTTCAACGTCGACGTGAACGCTTTCTACATCCTCCGCCTCCACTTCTTCCCTTTCAACTCCACCTCCAAAGCCCGATTCGATGTCTCCGCTCTCAACCGCTACCTCCTTCTGTCCTCCTTCTCCCCTAGTACCCCTTCCAAACCAGACGTAAAGGAGTTCCTTTTATGGGTCGAAAAATCGCCTCTTCTCGTCACTTTCTCCCCTTCCCCAAATAACCTCGCCTTCATTAACGCCCTCGAGCTCATATCTTCCCCTCCCAATCTCATCAACGGAAGCAAACCTACTTACATAACAGCTTCCGGTAGCTCTCAAGAAGATAACTTTGCCCCCCAGGCGATGGAGACTGTATACCGCGTCAACGTCGGCGGCCCGCTCATAACTCCGGCAAACGACACGCTGTGGAGAACATGGGAGACCGACGATAATCAGTTCTTATTTAACAAAAACCTCTCCGTCGAAAAACGCACGACCGGTCAAATCGAGTATCCGACGGAGGCAGGCCTGACTGATGTAATAGCCCCTGAAATGGTTTACAGTACGGCGCGGAAAATGAACTTCGAGCCAGTGTCCGGCATGGCAAACCCAATCTTTAACATCACGTGGAGCTTCAACGTGCCGCTGGGATTCCAGTACTTTGTTCGGATGCATTTCTGCGATTTCTGGATCACAAGTCAGACCAATTTTTATTTCCAAGTCTACCTCGGCGATTTCATCGCGCATAAGGATTTGAATCCGGGAAATATGACGGGCTGGCGGACTATGATTCCATTCTATTTTGATTTCGTCGTCGACGCGCCAGGTTCTGGTCCTTTGAACGTTAGTATAGGGTCGGCTGCCAATAGCGTGCCGCCTGATGCTTTTCTGAATGGGTTAGAGATAATTAAGCTGAGCAATTCGCATCTTAGCCTCGCCGGTGAATTCGGCCTATATGATAGCGGAGCAGGAAGCCACGGAGGCCATCATTTCTTGTCTATTTTGCTCCCTTCCATTCTTGGCGGTGTTGTCCTGCTAATTTTCCTACTTTTCGTCCTTCAATTATGCTTACGCCGCCGCCGATCAAAACTAAATCTGGTCGAGGAACAGAAGGACACGACGAATGCATCATGGTTGCACTACAACGCTGGAGCTGGAGCAGCGAGCTTGGCTTTCAGAACGTCGAGCAAATCCACAACCGATCGAACACCGAAGAGCTCAGCTTCCCCGAGGCTTAATCTTGGCCTCCAAATATCCTATTCGGAAGTCATCTTCGCGACGAACAATTTTGATGAGAAGCTCGTCATCGGCGCCGGCGGGTTCGGTAAAGTGTACAAAGGAGTCCTCAGCGACGGCACCAAAGTCGCCGTGAAGCGCGGCGTGCCTGGTTCTCGACAGGGATACCCTGAGTTCCAAACAGAGATCGTCGTACTCTCCCGCATCCGTCACCGGTACCTCGTCTCCCTCATCGGCTACTGTGAGGAGCATTCCGAGATGATTCTGGTCTACGAGTACATGGAAAAAGGCACTCTAAAGAGCTATCTTTACGGCTCCAATCTCCCTTGTTTGTCCTGGAAACAGAGATTAGAGATCTGTATCTGTGCGGCGAAGGGCCTTCACTACCTCCACACCGGATACTCTCAGAGCATAATCCACCGCGACGTGAAGTCCACCAACATCCTCCTCGGGGAGAACTTCGAAGCAAAAGTCTCCGACTTCGGACTCTCCCGACTTGGTCCATCCTACGGGGAAACTCACGTTAGCACCGGCCTGAAGGGAACATTCGGCTATTTCGACCCTGAGTACTTCAAAATCCTGAAGCTCACCGAAAAATCCGACGTTTATTCATTCGGCGTCGTCCTCTTGGAAGTTCTCTGCGCTCGGCCTGCCATTGTCGACCACGTTAATCTCGCCGAGTTTGCGCTGCACTGGGTGAAAAAGGGCCAGCTTGAAAAGATTGTGGATCATCGATTGGCCGGAAAGATCAACGAGAACTCGCTGAGGAAGTTTAGTGAGACAGCGGCCAAGTGTTTGGCCGATTACGGCACGGATAGACCGAGCATTGGGGACGTGTTGTGGAATTTGGAGTACGCGTTGCAGCTGCAGGTATCGGGGCTGTTGAGGGAGCCGTTTGAAGATAGTGGGATTGTGGATGAGTCCGAGGCTGCGATGGTGGCGTCTGTTGGTAGGATGCCGTCGGCGACTAACGAAGGGGACGAGGAGGCGGAGGCGGAGGCGGCCTGGACTTATGAGTCAGGGACGACGACGAGCATGGTTTTCTCTCAGCTGGTGAAAGGGGAAGGGAGATGATTGGTTTCATGTTGACCGGAATAGTCATGCTTTGTGTCCTTTTTAACGCTGAAAAGTCTGCGTGATATATTCCTAAAGAGTGAAGTGTACTATATTGTAATTGTATTACTGTAATAAACTTTGATCAATTTTCTGATCGCTAATATTAATATAAATAAAATATAATTCATGGCAGTACAAAATGATAGGGCTGTAAAATAGTAAATCGTTTAAATTTTTCATAATTTAAAGTGAGACAGAATAACAGCCTTGAAAGATTAGGTGCGCATTAGTCCAATTAACAAATACTTTAAGATTAGAAGCTATGTTTATACAAAAAAAAATTGTTTTTTTTTGTTAATGGGCTTGTTTGGTTGGAATACAAAGTGATATAGAGGTTATTTGTTTGCTGGAAAAATGAATATGATGTAAGAAGAATGTGGTGTAAGAAAATACTTAGGGTTGTTTTGATAAGCGTAAAAGAGATGTATGATTTTTTTTGTTTGATTTGAAGTAAAGTGAATGCATATAAAGTGGTCGGCATTGTAGGGCGGTGGCGGCTATGAGCTACAGCGATCGACAATGGTGACAACAGTGGGTGATGGCGGCGGAGGTTGTCAGACGCCACTGTGACTACAGTCAATGGCAGTGGGTGGCCAACGACGACGGTAGCAACCGACAGTAGCGATGACCGGCAGTCGGAGGTGGACAGTGAGGGGTGGAGGTCGACATCGGAGTGTCGATGGAGACGATGGTTGTCGGTTGTTGTTAGGCAAGCTTTGGAGCACTATAAATAGATCTTGCTCAAAACTGGATGAGAATGATTGATCTCAAAAATAAACTAGAACGAAATACACATCATTTAATTTACTTTACCTTGGATTTTTTTTTTCATCCAATCAAGTACCAAAATTTTCAAAACCTTACATTCACTTTATTTTACATTCATTTTACTTCCAACCAAACAACATTATAAAAAATTTCAAATGCAAAGGTTTTAAAATTTTGGAGTTTGGTTGGAATACAAAGTGGAGCAAAGTATAGCAAATATAGTGTAAATTATTTTTTCTTCATTTTTTAAGCAAACCAACTTGCACATTTTAAGCATGAACAATTTACATTATAAACAACCTCATTTGACCGTCGCCCACCACCACCACCCACTACTTCCACCACCCATCGTTGGTGGCCACCACTGCTACCTTACATTAGCCACCACCACCGCCCGACCACCACCACCCTGCTACTGGCCATCACCATTGCCTCCGACGTATGCCACCATCCCACTCGTCGGACCACCGATGGTTGCCCTGAAAACCACCGTCATCGTCGCCGTCTGCCACCACTTTTTTTTGACTTTACACTATACATTCATTGCTTTAAACCAAAGAAAAAAAATATTTGCTTATATTTACTTTATATTCATCAAAATAACTCCAAAATAATTCTTTTACATTGCATTTGTTCTATATTGCATTCCTTTTTACATCGTATTTATTTTTTAGCCAACCAAACAATCCCTACTGTTTTCTAATTTCTATATATATATTTTTTTCTTTCCAAGAAGGCCCAAATTATGGCTAAAATGCTCTAGAGGCTAGAGTATTAATTAGAAAAAAAAAATATGTGAGCATACTTTAATTCAATTTATATTATGAATTTAAAAGTTAGGAAGTTTACATTGAAATTAATAAAAATATTATTTATCAAAATCTTTACGACGATAGAGAGATAGAGAATCAATATTTTTGCTCTAAACAGGGATCTATCACACACATGGATAAGAAAAGAGTTGCAAAAAATGTTTATATTTTTATGTTGAAAACCCATAATAGTGAAAAATCACAAGGTCTAGCCCACATAAAATGATTCCATTAATATTTTTAAAATGTTACAAAGGGTGCCATTTTTTGTGATTAAGAAAGATGTTGATTGAACGTGCTAAACACAAATCATATTTATCGAACTACATGGTGGAAGTTGAAAGTTCTTTGTGACATGGGACCTGTCTTCAGGAGTTACTTACATTTTATTTTTTTATCCTCTTTTGAGGAGAGATATGCAGCATAAATATTGGTATTGATATCAAGAGATGAATTAGTATCAATGGAGTGTGTTGTCATTGTTAGCGATAGATGCAATGAAGTTAATGAGTTTTATTATCGTAAGGTGATAATTATCAGAGGATTGTACAATAGAGGACCATAGTCAAGGCGATGGTTAGAGGGTCGTTGTCGAGTGACAGTAAGGATTATAGCTGGGCAATGATAGTTGGAGAAATAAGGTCGGATAATAGTGATTAAAAGGATCTGTAGTTGGACGAAGGTGACCAGAAGGATTATAGTTAAGAGATAATATTCGGGAAAAGGTGACCAGAAGGATTATAGTTAGGAGATAATAGTCAAAAAAACTATAGTTTGACGATAGTGATTGGAGAGCTATATTCAGACATTGTTTGTCAAAGGGCCATAATTAGGTGAATGTGGTTGGAGGATCATGGTCGAGTGATAATGATCGAAGGATCATAGTCATATAATATAAATTAGGAGGCCATAGACTGGTAATGGTAGATTGAGGACTATAGTCATTCATTCGTAGTCTGAGGATTATAATTTGACAATGTTGGTCGGAAGATCATAGTCGGTCGATGGTGTTCAAAAGGATTATAGTAAAGTGATGGTGGTTAAATGATAGTTATCAGATGTATCCAGTCACAAGAGCATAGTCGAGTAGCCATGATTAAGATGATCATAATCAAGTGATGACAGTTAGAAGATTGAAGTCGGGTAATGAGGGCCGAAAGATTGTAATTAAGCAATGTGGACCTCCGAAAGAGCAACGCGCGAACGGGTCAGTTGAAAGGGACAGATTGGATCATGCATACGACTAACCATTGAGGATAGAGACTGTCTCCAACACACTCCAATGGGTAGTAATATACACGACCTAATCACGGGTTTTCACCACCCGATAGAATAGTTCGAATGGGGTTTAGTATATGTGGGACCAAGTTTCCCACGGGCGCAAGCACCCGTGGTTAATTACATCTCAAGCTAGAGCTCGAGAAAACTCTCGATTAAGGATCATACATTATCCTCTCCTAAAGTGGGATTGACACAAGGGTATAGACTAAGATGTCCTACTCAAAAGGGAAGAAGGGTCTCAAAGAGCTGAATCAACATGCGTGGCTCATACCAGCATTCGGAGGCTCTAGGGTACCAAAAAGAAACTGGATGAAAGAAAATCAGGCAATCAATCACATGCGTGAGAGAAGGATGGAGATGATGTCATCCTGTGACGTAGATAAGTAGGATTTACAGTCCCTGAAAGGGAGGGATCTACCTACTATTTAAGGCATACTAAGAGACCGAGTGTAGTAGCCTCGAATCCTAAATTTAGGTTGGGTTTAGTGTTCTATATAACACTAAGACCCGTGTCTTAGCTAATGTAGTGCAAAACCTGGACTTACCCCGGCCTGGATTGGGGAGCCAGCTAACCACCTAATCGATTCAAAACCATGCTGTCAAGTCAAGTTTGAGAGATGGGTGAGTGGTACAGTTATTAGAAATAGGACCGACATCTAGAGAGTTTTCTAAGTGATTCTGGACTTATGTGGGTCAGATGCTCCTAGCTAATGCAATTAAATTTTATTTAGTTGGTTACTAATGCAATGCATGCTAGTTGAAAAGTCAGCTCATGAATGCTATAGAATTTTAAAAAATAGGCTTATAGAAAAATAATTTTTTGAAAAGATTGGGTTTCCTAAGGTCTGACATTTCATCCTCATAGGCCAGATTATTCGGACTTTACCCGCAGGTAGGAAGATGTCTTATAACAAGGAAAGAAGAATACAATAATATGCATGCGACCCCAGACAATTCCAGTAGTTCTCTAAGTTCGTTAAGTTTCTATGTTATTTAAAACTTAAAGTTTTAGATATTAATTATGAGTAGAAAAATTTTATCATCCTTAGAGAGCTTAACGAAATTCAGGCTAAAACAGAAGTGGCATGCAAGAAAGAAACTAAGAAAAAGTAGTTAATTTCTACTGTGCAATCAGGTAAACACATCAAAATAAATCCAACAAATTAAATAAATGTCCATAAGCCAACTGCTCTTTAAATACAACCCAGGGTATGTAGAAAAGTAAAGTGGCCGGGCACCACTGCCAATAACCTGAATTTCTAAGCCTATGACAGACGCCAAAGACTTTGAGTAGGATATTGGGTCTTCAATTCTTCAGTCTTCTAGGTATCTCCTCCTTGGACTCCTTGGATCACTCCTCCTTGGACTCCTTGGATACATCGTGACTTGAATATCCAAACGAAGAGACAATTTTCCCTTTTAGGGAGTATTGTCTTTTCTATTTGGATATCTAAAGCCATTCAACTTGGTCTTCCAAATGGAAGAAGACGCTCCCCTTTAGGGATGCCTTCTTCTTTTGGAATCTGAGTTGGATAAGAATATCCCAACTCGAAGTTATTTTCACAACTCTTAACAGATTATTACAAATATTACATTCAAATGAGAAGCAGAAAATAAATCTAAAGAACGTGCAGGGTTATCCTAATAAAACTCCCAAGCAGTTATATATGGAAATGAAAATAATTCAAACCATTGACCCTGTGCCAAGCCATGCTCTTAATTATGAGGGCTAAGCGATCCACCTGTGTAATTATAATTATTAATTTAGCCCTTATTTTTATTTGTGGGGAGTTGAACAAGCACCTGCACAAACCATTATTGAAAATCGTGATAATGCTCCCCCCTTTTATTAACTTGAGCATGACCACATGCACAGAAGAACAATATATATATATATATATATATATATATATATATATATATATATATATATAGCAATAGTAGAAAAATAAAACCCAACGGCCTAACCAAGATCTAGAAGTGTTGCCCTAGCAAACAACTCTATATGTGTGTAAGGCTGATGTGGCTGGGATAGATCCTAATTCGGATAGTTAGTTAAAATTGCCTACATTTCAGGTTTGTTATAGGCTAGAAAAGAAAATTTTAGTTGAAATTCAAATATTAGTGAATTTGGCTCCATTTTAATTATTTTAATTTATTGATCAGTTTTAAGAGCTGAGGATAGTGATATTTAAAGTTCAAGTGATATTAGTCAATTTTGGAAAGTTCCGGGTTCTCCTAGGAACTAAGCTAAGGGTCAAAAAAGTCACTATAGGAAATAGGTCGGGTTTGGAATTCCTAACACCTTAGAAAAATACTAGACCTTGAGAAGAGTAATTAGCCAGGTAGTACACTGAAATTGGACTTTTATAGGCAAAGTTATGAATTTTCTAAGTTTCAGGCCCTAAATGAACTACGGTTGACCAAAAATTTGACTTTCTAATCTAGGTCATTTTCTGGAAATCTAAGATTTTTAATAAATACTAGACCCTAATAGGAGTCTAATGCAAGTAAGTTTGCATAATTTGAAATTTTCTACAATTAGTTATGGATTTTCTAAATTCAGGTTATTTAAGGGAATTTCTAAATTTCCTAAAAAATGATTATTTTTATTGTTTTGATCAAAACAAGCTCCAAACTGATTGGGATCACTCCCAAAGGTCAGGAATGACCTGAGAAAGTGTTCTCAAGTGTTTGGAGAAGATTTGAGATTTTTAATAATTTTTAATGAATTATTAGGGGCAAAATAGTAATTTCCACCTATGGTCAAATTAAGGGTCAACCTAGAGTCAAAATGAGGAGCCCTGTTTATCTAAGGTCAATGATCAGATTCTGGTCAATTCAAGCTATTATGAGTAATTTTTTGACCTAAAATGTATTTATTGTAATTTTTAGAAGGTCTTGGGGCCTTATTTAGCCGTAAATTAGAGTTGGTTAATTAAGGGGTCTAACAAGCCCTAAAAAAAATTCTAGAAAATTTTGGGAGATTTATAATGTCCCTAAGTTCAAGTGTTAAAGTTTTCATGTCAATCAGAGATCTATCCTAGCCTCTAGAAAATTTCTAAGTTCGTTAGATGGGTACTTAATTATTATCCTTAAGGTGTCACTACGTTATATGGGTTTAAATTGAAGCTTACGCTAACCCTCGAGATAATAATACATGGGAAACATATAAAAGCAATAAACACACCATGTCCTTAGATCTAGGAGAGCTTAAACTAAATGCTCGTGGTGCAACCTACACATGCAAACTACGTACGAATAATAAGAAATTAAGTACACCTAAAGAAAGGATTAGTGAATGAATGGGAATCAACCATCCACTAACCCACTCCCCCATGATTGCTCTTCACATATGGAACCCATGCCTAAAATTTCATGAAGTAGCGAGTCTCCCAAAATTAGGATTTAGTTATATGTAGTTTTAAAATAATTTAAAAGTACTTATAAATATAAATATATTATTAGAAAATAAAATAATTAAAAATAATTTAATTCATAATACATAAGTATAGGGAGACCCACTGACTACCCTAACGAGGTTTGAAAATAATTTCTAATTTGAAAATAACTATTATCATAATTACTTAAATAATAGAAAAATACTCTCATAAGCATATCCAAACATAAATATGTCCAGACAGCCAAAAATAATTTCTGAAAATAATTTTAAAATAAAAAAGATATTTTTCTGAAAAGATCGAGGGGTCGCACGTCAAAATCCAATTTAAAACGAGAAAATTATGATTTTCTGAAGTTTAAATGCAATAAAAGGCTATTTAAAGAATAATTATAAATAATTAATGTTTAAAAATAATTATTGAATAAAATAACAGTAAAATAAATAAGCTTCTAAATTTAAAAATAGTTTAAAATATAATAATAATAATATAATATTTTAGGTAATTCAAATAATTACAATAGTACTTAATTATAAAAAGAAAATACTTTTTATATTTAAATAATTATAATATTCATTATAATAATAATAATAATAATAATATGATAATAGTAACAAGGTAAATAAAAAGTAATAATTATTAATATTATAATTAAAATAATAATAATAATAATAATAATAATAATAATAATAATATAATAGTAATTATAAAATAGTATATAAAAAATTAATGGTATTATATAAATATAATTAAAATTTTTGAATAAAAATAATTTTAAAATAAAGAGGCCAATAATACGAACAAAATGAGATATTGCGCGTCTTAATCAGATCAAAAATGAATTTTCTATGAATTTTTAAGTGAAAATAGGCTTAAAAACAATTAGAATAGACAAATATCCCTGAAAATCCTTTGGCGTGACATTTGGCATCGTCGGGTTGGATGACAATGATTGTCGCATCATGCAGCAATCAAGGCGCCACTCACTTATCCACGTAGGCGTGGATTTAGAGCCGTCCGATCTGCAAATCAACGGTCAGGATTTCATCTAATTTTTCGCTTTGTTCTCACTCGATACTTAACGAAACGTCTTGAAATTTTAAACACAAGTTCTATACATGAACTGAAATCGTGGGGGAAAATTCGTTTGGAAAATAATCAGCTTTTCAAAAAGCTATTTAACCCGAAGCGATGTGCTCTTTTCTAAGGGTTTTTGAGAGATCTAAACGTTCTTGGGCTTGTTGGACTCATGGAAGCTGCAGGAGTATTTTTCTAGTTGACGTCGAGATCCAAAGCTCGCTCGATCGGCCGGGATTCATCCTGGAACGTGAAACACCTCGGTCTCGTCGGAGGATCGTCGCCGATGGGGTTTTGGCCGTGGGTTTTGATTGGAAAAGGTGAGGGGATCTCTCTGGAGCTCTCTCAAGAAATTTCAGGCCTTGAGATGGTCTCAAGAGGAAGCAAAAGCAAAAAGTCCAAAAAAGATTAAATTTTTGATATTTAAAGGCTCTAACCCTATGGCCAACGGCTAAGATCTAATCCTGAGGTGGTTTGGAGGAAAACTAATCAGATTTGGCCGTGGCTTTCATTTGAAATTCAAAGGGAATCAATTGGAGCTTTAAATCCCATTAATTAGGCTCATAATAGGCTCTAATAGGTGATTATGACTCATTATTGGCCAAATTTGACTAAGTCAACATTTTACTTAGTCAAATCAGTCAATTAAGTCAAAAGGGTATGAGGTTTGAGTCATGAATGAGATTGGATTTGATTTGGGCTTTTAGTGTGCTTAATGGGTCAATTTTAATTTTGACCCATTAAGACTTGGGTTGACCAAGTCAAAGATTGACTTGGTCAACTCAATTTACCATGCCCGAGTTTGGGCAAAATCGAGGTCAACAAGCAATAGTTGTTAGATGGGCGAAGCTAGATAGTGGCAGTCAGTGGCAGAGCTAGAAAATATATTTAGGGGGGGGGGGGGGGCTAATTTTTTTTTTTTTTAATTTTCCTTCAACTTTTTATATTCAGACTTACAACCAATATAATCAATATTAAAAATGATAAAACTTTGGTAGTTAATTAGTTTATTTTCATCCTTCACAAAAATGACTTCAATCATCAAATCACTCGATTTCTGCTATAACATATTTAATATTAACTAAATACGTGATATTAAAAATCTTTTTGCACAAAAAAAAATCGTAAAATCTCTTTAAGATCAAATCAATATAAGATTAAGCTAATATCAATCAAGAAAAAAAAATGTAAATGAATAGGAAATTAAATTGGGAGTGACTTGAATAGATGACCGATGTTAAATTTCTTGATCGTGGACCATTTATTGAGCATTTAAATGTCCTAGTGATATCAAAATTTGGCGATCTTCTTGGGCTCGTTGGATTTGTCTTGTCTAGCCGCTCGATTCGACTATAAGCATGTCATGTTTGGAAACTGTCTGGTAATCCAAATTATGGTTTGAACCTTCCAAATATGCTTCGGGTCTTTGATTTAGAATCATTTGGGTTTGGATTGAGTTAAATTTGGTGTCGTTAGGTTTGTATTTTTGAGACGTTCAGCTTGACTGTAAGTTTACTGAAATCGAAGTTCAGATGGTCTCCGATTTAATTTTTGAAGTTTCCAATTTGATTTTGTCTTGAGAGAAAAATAATAAAAAATTAATTTACCCCCCCCCCCCACCATGGTGGCAGTCGAGTGGAGCTTTAATAAAGTTGATTGGGCTATGATTTGATGATGGTAGTCAGGCAATGACCCAACCAATAGCAGAGCCAGTTTTTTTTATGTGGTGGCACACATTATAAATACTAAAAAGACCCTCAACCTTTTTTCATACGGGTTTGAGACTGATATCGAGAGTTTTTAAAATATTTTTGTTAGACTTGTTATGTAAAAAAGATAAATTAGATAATAAAAACACTTACAATCAAAAACACATTATATTCTTATTCTTCTTACATGACACTTACAGTTTCTCCCTCCAAGTGTTCATATTTTGAAATCGTTGAACAATCAAATCATTATCAATGCTATTAAAAATATCTTTTTCAATATATGTAATCAAAGCAAACCTCCTCTCGAACTAGTATAAAATTATAATTTATTAAACTATTTTCTCTAAAATTTCTGTCAAAAGAGATTAGAGATTATATAAACATAATCATCTCATTTGTTACCAATTAATAGACATTTTGATCATTTCTATCAAGGTACCTGATTCAGCAGCAAATTAAGAGGTAGAAGATGATGCTAAGAATGAGATTCCTGCTCGAAATCTATTACGAAAACATATTCATGTGTTAGAATGTTCCAAAATCCGCTTAGTTAACGGATCACATTTTTTTTGCACTTTCAGCCATGGAGGTTAAAGTTCCTAGTCACTATAAGGAAGTGGTGGATAATCCTCATGGTGAACTTTGGAAGAGGACTATGGATGAAGAGATGGAGTATCTTTAGAAGGATGCTATTTGGAGGCTGGGGAAGCTTCCTCCATAAAGAAAAGCCATCTGGTACAAATGGATGCAAGAAAAGAAGGAAGGATCACATAGAGTTGATGTGCAATACAAGACTAGGTTAAGTGGCAAAAGGCTTTGTGAAACTATAAGGAATTGCTTATGATGATGTGTTCTCCCCAGTTGTTAAGAATTTTTTGATTCGTGGCTACTTAGCAGTTGTAACATAGCATGATCTGATTTGGAGCAACTCGATCCAAACATAACATAAGTAGCAGACGTTGTGAGCAAGTTCATATATGATAAAGGAATGAGTCATTGGCAAGCTGTGAAGAGTATTATGAGGTATATGAAGGGTACAATTAATGCAGACTTGGAGATGCATTCACCACGAAAGTGGTGCATAACTCATGATTGATTGTCCACTTGTTTTGAAGAACTATGCTCGGCTTGATCCCTTGAGAAATGGGTATATAGGCAACCATCTGAATACAATCATTATGATATTGGATCATGGTTTGTCATCTTTCACTTTTTGAAGTGAAAGAAGAGGTGGATATTGCTGATTTAAAATTATTTTTAAATCTAAATAAGCTTTTATTTAAAAAATTTTAATGTCTCATTATTGTAATTGATTAGCGAGTGGATTATTTCCCTGATTAGTTGATATGATTGGAGATTTACTTGATGCATTAATTAGAGAATCTAATTATTACATAAGTTGGCTTATTTAATTAGCATGATTGAGAGATCTAATTGATATGATTAGATTTTAAAGTTTTCTTTATAGTTTTGTTTCAAGTCTTTAAATAGAACTTGAGTATTGTATGCAAGAGAGAGAGAGAGAGAGAGAGAGAGAGAGAGAGAGAGAGACTATTGTAATCCCTATTGTAATCTAATATAGTGAATTCATCATCATCTCCTCGTGGACGTTGGCATCTTCATTGAACCACTTAAATTGTCATTTCCTTTGTGTTGTTTGTTGTGTGATTTATTGTTTCCGCTATGTTTATTGCACAACACACCCAACCACCGTCATTTTATTATAATTTCTTAATCATTGTTGCTTAACTATGGTCTCCCTATCATTGTCACCCTAACTACACCTATGTTATTTAACTTTATAGAAAACTTTTATTAAAAAAAATTTACATAAAACTTTTATCAATAGCATCGAGCATGATATTGCTTATAAAGTTGACGCACATCATTGGCACTAACTCTTACTTCCTACATTAAAACCAAAACTTATGCCGAACTTCTTAGTCTTTGATCTCCCCCCTCAAAACAGAATGAACAAATTTACACCAAAAGCCCTCTTAAAGATAGTTCTCATGCCATAGGACTCTTCCAATTGTTATCATAGAATTCATCCCGTAAAAATTATGTAACCTATATTTGTATCAATGCTTCTCCTAATCATAGGAAAGTGCATCAATGCATTTAATCAATAAAATATACTAGTGGAATCATTTCATTAATTAGCTAGATCATGCCCCGTAATTTTTCCTTTTTTTTTCAAGTATATCACATAAAAACTCTAATATCTCAATTAACATCTCTTTTATCTATATTTATGTTGGATATTCTTACAAAATTAATAAGACATTAAATAGTTCCTCTTTATTGCTATGAATCTTCTGATATACATAACATGTATTAATTATTAGATGGATTTGAAATCTAATGGAGCTTCGCCTCCGCCCTTTTCCAAGTCTTTCGTTTACAATATTCTACAAGATGGGCTTTTGTGTGAACTCTCTCTAAAATGAAGCACTTATAGTTCATTGCACCGTTCTGTAATGGTGTGCCAAAACATAATTAGTAGGCTAATTTTTCCCCATTCTCTTGTTAAGCATTAATTATAATTTAATTGATTTACGATGAAGCTTAATGTTTGTTTAGCTATAAAAACATAATAATAATAATTACTCTTGTGTCCTGGAATATTCGCGGCGGTAGAGAAATATAAAGTTTAACGTCCTAGCATTGTACGAAAATCCGGCATGCAAACAGATAAAGGGAGAGGATGCATTTATGAGAGACACAAAGATTTTTACGTGGAAAACCCCTGAATGGGGGGAAAAACCACGGGGACTGGCCCAGTATAAATGAATCCACTAGTATTGTAGTTGGTTGCAAAGGAGCTCCTTCCTCAGGGGAATGCCTTAGCTTGATGTACATCTTATAGAGTACATTACATGGTAAGAATACATAGCATCATTGTTGATGTGTTTGTTTGGTTTGAAAGACTGTAGTCGGTAGGCGGCTTAAATCGAAAAGATCGTAGTCAGCGGGCGACGAAGGTCAGAAGGACTGTAGTTGGCGGCGACGTAAGTCTGAAGGATCGTAGTCGGCGAGCGACGGAGGTCGGAAGAGCCGTTGTTTGACAACGGAGGTCAAAAAGATGACGTCTAGTAGAAGACCATCAATGGAAAGAAATCCAACATTAGGTAGATGTCTGGTGAAAGTCCGATAATTGGCAAAAGTCCAGCGTCATGTAGAAATTTGGAGATGAGCGGAGGTCCGGCGTCGGGTAGAAGTCTGATGCCAGTTGGAGGCCGAGGAGAATTCTGACTTTAGATGGTATTCAGGAAGAACTCTGGCGTCACTTGGAGGTCGGATGGAATTCTGGCGTCACTCGGAGGTCGGGCGGAAGTCCGGCGTCACTTGGATAGAATTCCGAAGGCGGCTGGTGGTCGAGGAATTCTTCCCTCCTATCCTTCTTCTCTTGCTTAGGCCTCCCTCACAAGAGAAATGAGGGGTCTATTTATAGATTTCTGTAGTGGCATGACTTGTAAATAGGTGAGAGATTAGGGGCGAATCGGGAGTGGTTTGAATAGACGGTCGATATTGAATCCCTTGATTGTGGACTGTTCATCAGACATTTGAAGGTCTTAATGATGTCAGAATTTGACTATCTTGGGCTCGTTGGATTATTCTCGTTGAGCCGCTTGATTTGACTATAAGCATGTCATGTTTGGAAACCGTTTGATAACTCAATTTGTGGTTTGAACCTTCCAACAATGCTTCGGGTCTTTGATTTGGACTCATTTGGGCTCAAATTGAGTCAATTTTGGTTTCGTTGGGTTCGTATTTCTGATACGATCAGTTCAACTATAAGTTTGTTGAAATTGGAGTTCAGACGGTCTCTGAATTAATTTTTGAAGTTTCCAACCACATTTCTTCCTTGAGATTCGTGCTCGATCAAGATAATTTTATGATGACATATCAATTACTATGCCCCCTTGCAACCCCTTATATTTTATCATACAATTGATCATGTATTGTTGATTCTATTTTGATCAAAGATCAATCACAAATATGATTCTATAATTAAACTCGCAAGGCTTAAAGATTGTACGGACTAGAAAAAGCCCCAGAACCTCAAGCGGGTGGAGCACTGCCCCCTAGCGAACTCGATCGATGGTATTTAGGTTTGAGATAATAGTGCATCCCAGTTGATCGATAAAATTAGAATCCACACAAAACTAACATGAATACTCTGATGGGCATTGTGGCTGCATGTAGGATTCAAGAAATTCTATAAATTTGGATTTGCTAAATTTTCTAAGATAGTTAAGACTCTGAAAAAGTGTTTGGTAAGCTACACATTAAATTTGTTTAAATTTTCATGAATTATTTGACTATTTATTTCGGGATTTAAGTCTGCTAGTCTGAAACCAATGGTGGAATCACATTAAATCGAGTTTTACTTATAAGACAATTTTTTTTTTTTTATTTTCTTTAAAAAAATTTAATGCAAATTAAATTTCTCGTAAAAAAAGTTTTCCACTGTTTAAAAAGCAGTAAGAAATTTCTCCAAACCAAACGAAAAGCTTTGATTTAACAACATTTTAAACAAAGACTGTATGGGCGGACTTATACAATATGCTATATATATAACATCTCTGTAGCTATTTAGAAAAAAAAAACAAGAGATTGATTGTTCATACCACCATAACGTTATTCTCTGAATATGACAATAGATATTTACATTAAGATTATTCACCTTCTGCTGTTCAAAGCTGAAGAAAAAATCTTTAAAAAAGCTAATCATTTTCTTCTTCCTCCTGAGGATCATCCTTTTCTTCAAGGATTTCATATGCTCGATCCAGTAACATATCCATATACCGAGCAAATGCGTCTTTGCGTACTTCCAGATGCATCTCTACCTGTAAATGATTTGCCAGAGATTGCTATACATAAAAATTTTAAGTCCTCCAATGATTAATTTGAATGCTTATTTTGTCATATTTTTCTGAGTAAAAGGAGAAGAACAATAACTTTGTTATTGCAGATCTTCTACGCTTCATCTAGATACTTGAAAATATAAATTTTTATATCTATATATGCGCCTTAAATCCTGCAGGAACAGCAATTTTTGTTCCGTATGTAAGCTTTTGCAATTTACATGAAGAGAGAAAGAGTGAGAGATCAGGAGGGGATGCCATTGCCATCCCATACGAGCTGCAATTTATACGTCGAAGATTGAGAGAAAGAGAAAGATAGAGAGAGAATGTGGAGTGCCTCTGCGTAATGCTTTTGCAGACCAAAAAAAATCAAACACAGTCCCAACGCATGTGTATGCATCCTTTCATAGAAATCTGATATTACATGAGAGGGGGACCTCTCTCTCTCTCTCTCTCTCTCTCTCTCTCTCTCTCTCTCTCTCTCTCTCTCTCTCTCTCTCTCTCTCTCTCTCGATCTGTGTGTATCTATGAAGAAAAAAGCCATCAGATAATGATGAAGAGAAGGTAGGTCTAAAGTTCAGGTGTACCTCTGATTTCGACTGTTCTATCTTCTCCTCATCAGAACTATATGCATCCATTCTTTTCCTCTCAAGATCTGAACTATGTTAGCTTCTCCTTAGACTGTTCAAAACTAACTCGTCTATCTCCAAATATATAAGCTAGAGAAGTCAAAAGATAGAAGGTCGTGCAATTGGTCAATCATGGCGTCCATGCATTAACGGACACGGAGTAACAAACTAAAGCAACAGCTTGTTTTTTCTATCTTAATTAGTTCCCTATCGTGAACATATTCGTAGAACAAGCTCCGGCCATGGCCTGCAGAAGAAGAAAAGCCAAATCATCTCCTTTCATAAAGTTCAAATCAAGCCACAATCAAGCTGAGCTTTTTCCAAATGGAAACTATAAATGTCTTTGTTACCAATGGATAAACTCCAAACAGGATCTGGGTTAGAGATTTTTACTTCATATGGGAATCCATAAAGGTTTGGGTAACCGTTCATTTTATTTAATCCTTATACAATTGTGTAAATGGTTAGACTAATCGCAACTATGAAGCTAAATAAAATAAAATATTTTTCATGTTGGTTAAAGTGTAATTGGTCTTATGCTTTGTTTCATTCCAAATTGAATTGAATCAAACTTAGTTTGCCTGAGGTTGTCCAGAATGTTTAGTTTAATATGTCTAACATATCAGAGTACTGGTAGATCTGGCCAAGGCTAAAGAAATTGGGTGTTGCGGAGAAGTAAAATACGTAGCAAAATAAATAAGAAATAGAAAATGCAACGGAAAAGAAAGAACATTAGGATTTAACGAGAAAAAATTTTGAAACCAAGACAAATTAAACCACGGAGCACTATACCAAGAGATCCACTAGAACAAACTAAGAGAAATAGTATAGATCTCTCTTCTCTCACACTCTCTCCTTGCTTCTATTCTTTTTTGAACCATCCACACACTAGAACATACCATAAAAAAATATAATAGTAACTCCCGAGGGCTACAACCCTTAATTAAAAAACGAAAAAGAGAACTACCTAGCCGGCCTCTCAACGCTGCGACGCCAAGTTGGAGCACTGTGGCGCTTCCACTATATGATTTCAGTCAGCACAACAATGCCATAGAGCAGGGTCTAGAGCGCTGCAGAGCTCCCTGGAGCGTCGTAGCATCGAGGTTTGTAGCGCCGCATAACCCCCCTTTTTCTGTCTTTTAGCACCAAACTATGCAGTGCCAGGGCGCTTGGGTACATAATGTCAAGGCGCTCTACACTCAAATGCAATTAGCTGGGGTCATCGAGCACAACAGACTAAATTGAAGTCCAAGATATATAGCAGTACAACTTTATTTATCAACAGAATCATATTCCACACAAACTAACAATGGGTTGCAATGACTTCATATGGAGGTGTGTGCAAAAATCTCAATGAATAGCTTGGAATTTGTCCAAGGCTCATGTATATTTACTTTAATACTTAAATAAAATTAACCTCGCAACATATATTAATTATGAGCAAGTTTGAACGTTTACAACTTTACATTCAGTAGTATGTTGTTTAACGAGCAACTCATTAAAACTTAATGGAAGCTTATACCATTATAATTTACGCTTCGTTTGGGACGGCTTTTTTACTGTTTTCTAAAACGGAGTTTTAGTACAAAATTTTTTATTTTTGTACTAAAACTCCGTTTTAGAAAGCAATAAAGAAGCCGTCCCAAACGAAGACTTAGTCATTAGTGGACTAAACTGTTTTCATTTCAATATATCTACTAACTTATACCACAAATTGCTCCTACTGCGCTCAAGTCAATCCATCTAGCTCATTGAATCTTTGCCCTCTTTCTTCCATTTTTTCAAAGAAGATTTTATGGTGCAGCTTACAATATATATTAGTGCGCATTGAACTTCGATCAGTTTAGCTCAAATTAAAATATTGATTCACATTTTATGATTTGGCTTAGCATCCGCCACCATAATATATATATATATATATATCTTCACTTCCACACTGAGGAATAGAGTTTCTTGAAGATGGTGGAATTGGTGTGGATATAAATTCTAAACTTTTCTCATGAATATAGCAAGCATAGCAGAAGCAGAAGGTTCTGATGAAGGAAAGCTGCAACTGTGAATATGTAGATCTAATTCATGATCTGGAGCAATTTCTTCTTAGTTAGGGACTTGCCTCTACAAATAAGTATATGGGTTGTTTGTTTAATTTTCTGAAAACAGAATGCTATGGAGTTTTTTTGTTTGAATGTAAAGTAAATGCATGACTACTTTTTTTATTTAGTTTGAAATAAAGTGAATCAATATTAATTGCAAGAAAGCTATGACCGGGGTGCATGGCTGGCAAGGAGGTGTGGCTGCCAGCGAGGTGAGGTGCTAGGTGGCGGTGGCCGGCGGGGAGTGGTGACCGGCGGCGATGTTAAGGGCGGTGGCTGGCGGTGGAGAAGGTGGCGGTGCATTTGTTGTACTTGAAAATCATTTAAATATGAGGAATTTCAAATACACTCAAAAGGCATGCACTACCTGGAGTATTGGGAATGCACTCCTTTTACACTTTACATTTACTTCAAATTAAACACCAAAATTTCTAAAATCCCTACATTTGAATTTCTTTACGCCATAAATGTAGAAAACCAAATAACCTCTTAGTAAAAAAAATAAATATAAATCTTAGTAATATGTTGGTAAATTCTCATTATTCCTCTAACTTGCTATTTTAAAAATGATATATTTACATAAATATCTCTAAATTTTGGCAAATTTGATTTTTTATGCTCTTTGTTTATCTTCTTAGAAAAACATTTCTGAAAAATTATTTCGGATCAAAATAACCTCAAATGGATTTCATTTTTCGGCCCATTGCTTGCAATATTAGTTCAAAAATAATTTAAACAATATACATACCAATTTCTGAAGTTTTCCATTAAAATATTAGATAAAACGTTGTGATTGATCGAATTTAAAATTTTGAACAAAACTTCTTATACCTATGAGGAACTATGATCAAAGTATCTTGTGCTCATAAAATCTATATTTTGAAGATATAATTTATTTAACATTTTATATATAAGATGAATATTGTTATTATGTAAAAATGGGGGAAAATATACTAGTAGATACTGGACTATCATTGAAATTGTATAAATTATGCCACCAAAAATCTTTTTTATTGGACACAAATCTCGATGCAAATATGAATCATAAATTTTCAAAATTAAATTCGGGATCATCCAAACTCCGATTTCAGCAAGCTTATGGTCAAATTCAATATCTTCAGGAGCTAGACGAACCCAATGACATCAAATTTAATCCAATCCGAGCCTGAATGATCCCAAATCAAATGATAAAAACCCATTTGAAAGCTTCAAAGCATTAATTGGATGATACAATGATATCCAAATATGTCATGCCTACAGTCAAATCAAGCTGCTCGACTAAGCGAATCCAACGATCCCAAGATCACTGAATTCTAATATTATTAAGACATGTAAATATTTAAAGAACACTCCATGATCAAATGAATTGATTTCAGCCGTCCGATGGAATACTCCAAATTTACCCTGGATCTTTTCCATGTTAACTAACCATGTCATTCTAAAAATATTATAAATAGACTCACATTCTTCACATGAAGGGACAGGAGGAAGAAGAGAAGAGTTCTAATTCTTGAAGAATCCTAAAGCTTTACCCCCAGCACTACCATCGAAGAATCGCGCCATGAGACAACCACTACTAGACCTTACCCAAACATCGTTGTTGAATCTCCATTCGACAACCATTGTTGGGCCTTCCTCTGATCACTAATGCCCGATGACTAATGTCCATTTGAATTCTGTCGTCTGAATATGATCCTTCTGACCTCAGTCGTCCGCAGACTACGATCCCTCCAACCACAGTCGGTCGAATAAAATCCGTCTAACCTCCATTGACAGCTGAATGTGATTGCTCCGACCACCATCGCCTAACTATGAACCTTCCAACCTCCATCCTCCACTGCATATGATCCCTCCGACTAGGGGTGTAAGTGAGCCGACCAGGCTCTAGCTTAACTCCTTAATTATCTCACGAGCTGAGCTTATCAAGCTTCAAGCTCGAGCTCTAACAGAGTTTCGAGCTCAAGCTTGAGTAGAGTTTTGAGCTCGAGCTCGAGCAAAGTTTCAAGCTTATAGGATTATTAAGCTCGAGTTCGAGCTTAGGTGATGCTCGACTCGATTACTCTTGAGTGGATCGATTAGTACGAGTGAACCATGTGTGAGAACCTCGGGCGACATCTGCATTTGCAAATCGCAGGTGCGTGCGACTACAGAAGGTGTATCGATGATGGACTTGCGGACTGTCGAAGGCTTATGAGTGCCTCGTCGAGTCTGAGCTCAAGTTCGAGCTTAAGATTTGGCTCGCAAATTGAGCTCAAGCTAAGCCTGACTCGAACACGACTCAACTCATTTGCACCCTGACCACCGTCACCAGACTAGGATTCTTTAGACCTCCGTCGCCCACCAATTTCTATCCCTTCGACCTCCGTCATCAGCTAATTATAGTCCCTTCTACCATCGACGCCCGACTACGCTCCTTCTGACCTCCATCACCTATTGCCTATGGTCGCTTCGCCCACAATCGCATGAATAGAGTGCTTTAAAGCCACTATAGTCTGACTACAATCCTTCCGGTCTTCATCATGCACCGACTACAATCATCTAACCATTATCGCTCAACTACTATCCTTCCGACCATTGTCGTTAAACTACGATCCCTTCGACCTCTGTCGCTCTAGCACAATCCTGCCAACCAAATGAACATGAAATCACCCTCTTTAGATCAGCTCTCATGACATTGAGTTTTTTCATCCCCAACCATGTAGAATGCTTTATTTAATGTATATTAGCTACATTGAGCAACATCTTTCCCTAAGAAAAGGCATTATTTGTAATCAATATAAAGACTAATGGATTGATTCAAACTAGGCAATGGCCTGTGATTTTTCCTTCTTTTCAGGAGTTTCTACTTAATAATTTTGATATCTCTTATAAATGATGCACCCAACTATCTTATCTATTTGTGTGTTGAATATTCGTACACAGATAGGATGCTAAATTCATATATGTGCATCATAAGTCGAAAGTAACATTTTTATACATAATTTTTTTTGGAAAATAATAAAAATAATATCCTAATAAAAATTATGATTATGATGTGAGAATCAAAGCAGTACAAATGTCAAGGAAAAATATCGCTTGTTCTCCATGCCCGCATATAATTAAATATCTTCCTCTTCCCTCCCCGTTTTCTCCTTATTCCTGATCCAATGGAAACCTTTGGAACCCGAAACAGAATCATTTTATTCTCTGTAAATCCTCACACGAGAAAGTCTCCTCTTTTGTTGATTTCGCACTAACATATGCTGCCGTGTTCTGTGTTAATTATTCTTCTTAATTTTCTCCTTTAAATTTCATTTCTTTTTCAGCTTCTGGCTTTATGGACGGTGGCGAGTCCTCTGACGTCCCGCGGCGATGTGTCGGCGGCGGAGGCTGGGAGGCGGGCCTATGTGGCGGAGCTAACAGAGTTTGGGGGAGTCGGTGACGGCGTTACCAGCAACACCAAGGCGTTCCTCTACGCGGTGGCAAACCTCAGCCGGCGAGCCTCCGGCGGCTGCGGCGGCGGATCTATGCTTGTGGTTCCGGCAGGGCGGTGGCTCACCGGTCCGTTTAATCTCACCAGCCACTTTACCCTTTTCTTACACAGCGACGCCGTCATTCTTGCCAGCACGGTAACGCTTTTCATGGCTTCCTCTCTTCTTGGAAAAAATTTGGGATAAAAATTGGTTTGGTGAATTTTAAAATTATATATTTTATTTTGAGATTAGCTAAATATAAAATTTAATTTATTAGTCATATATTATGTTTGTTTTCAAAATAATTTTAAATTTTTATTCAATCAAAATTTTGGGAATAATCTAAATAATTTTCTCATTGAAAATTTTAGCTTGGAACAATTTTCTTAGTACAATCTACATCAATTTTCTAGCACAATTTTTTTTTAAATAAAAAAATAATTACAAAAAACGGTCTCAAACGAGATTAATTATTTTGTGCGCCGTCCTGAGGCAAATCAGATCACGTCACGTCACCTCCTTACTATATGCCACAGCTGTATACCTGTAGTGCACCGGGCGACGTGGTGCACTCTGATTTGCCTTCGGACACAGAATTACATCCGGTGTCTACACCGAATAATTTCTCCTCAAACTAAGCCTTAGTTGGGTGGGTGAAATGCTAATCCTGTTAGAAATTAATTGCGAGCAGAGGAGGGTGAATGTAAATAAAAAAGATAAGAGAAATTAGGCTGAAATTTGGTATGGAAATTAATATAAGATTGATTATTTTGGACTGAGTTGAGACAATTAATGGGGCTTGATTTGAATTTTCCTTAGATTTCTCTTTCAGTGAGGGGCTGCTCATAAGTCAAATTTAATTTTTTAGGTTCAAATGTTCGTTACTCATAAATTTAAAAGAAAAAGGGAGACCTTCCATCTCTCCACCTAACTTTGACCAAGAGCCACTATAGCCCTAATAGGACTCTTAAGCTTTTGATGAATTCAACAGATAAACAGATAATGAAGATGACAAGAGAATATCAAAACTTTTTTAGGTGGAAAATTCAAAGAGGAAAAAAATCATGAGGACTTGTCTGGATGAAAAAATTTAATTATATTCATGTAGATTGCAGAAGCCGACGAGTCCCTAACTTGAAGAAAGTAAAATTGCAATAGTTTGAAAAGTTGGACACGCTTCGCACAGAAACTCAAGAATTTGCAATAGTCATGATCGAACAACAGACATGAAAAGTCTAGTGGTGATGATCGGGAGAAGGTTTAGCAAAAATTTGTTAATGAAGGTAGCCTACTAGTCGGACTGAGTGGCAACAATCATGAAGAGATTCAGCAAGTGTGGCGGCACTTGAGAGGAGATCTCGCAATAGTCAATAGACAGACAAAAGCCCGAAGGCATTGATGGCCCAAATGACAACTTACAGTGATGGTGGATGGTCATGAAGAGATCCAATAGTAGCCAACAAATAGGCGTAAGTATGGTGATAGTTGAGAAGAGATCCGATAGCGGACAATGAACAGACGAAAATTTAGAGACCGCCGCTAATCGGGATAAGATCTGGTGCCAGCGTTGGCTGGAGAATGCAAGAGAGCATCTTAGTTCTCTCTCTCTCTCTCTCTCTCTCTCTCTCTCTCTACCCCTTCATGTGAAGAACATGGATTTATTTAGAGTTTTTTGGGAATAGCATGCCCCCATAAATATGAAGAAATTTAGAGTAAATTCAGAGAGTTTCATCGGATTGCCCATATTGATTCCCTTAATCATGGATCATTTTTCAATCATTTAAGTGTCTTAGTGATGTGAAAATTGAAAGATATTGGGCTCGTCGGATTTGCCTTGTCGAGCGCTTGATTCGGCTACAAACCTGACTAATTTGGAGGTCATTTGACTATCCAATTAATGCATCGAAACTCTAAAACATGTTTTAAGCTCTCAATTTTAGCTCATTTGAACTCGGATTTGATTGATTTTGGAATTGTTGCGTTCGTCTTGCTGAGATGTTCAATTTAATAAAAAGTTCATTGAAACTGGAGTTTAAATAGTCCCGAATTTTATTTTAAAATCTTTTGATTCAAATTGCATCGAGGTTCATATCTGATCACAGCGATTTTTTCTTGGCATATCACTTATTATACCTAAGGTCACAATACATATTCGCAATGACAATTTATTTATTTATTTCCAAACTTTTGGGCTGATGAAAAAAAAAAAAGGGAATTTTCTTCGTTGACTGGCTTTTTAGTTTGACCATAGACGGTCTTGCTCATTACCCCAACAGCCCAACCAATTATTTCCTTTTTGCCACGCCGTCTTGACTTTTAAAACCATGACCACGCAAACTCGTTAACTAATTGGACGTGACTATAAAAATGGTCCACCATAAAAAAAACACATTATTATTTATTAATTTCATATAAATAATTTAAATCAAAATATTTTCATTAAATTTTAATTTATTAAACTTATTTTTACTATATACGTAAAACATATTAAAAGACTAATAAAAAGTTTCATTTCTTTCAGGACATAAATGAGTATCCAATTGTCGCTCCCCTCCCATCCTACGGAAGAGGACGAGACTTACCAGGTGGACGATACAGCAACTTCATTTGGGGTTCTAATCTCACTGATGTCATTATAACGGGTATTTCATATCTTAACCTTAAACTTTCGCCTAAATATTTTTGAACAATCAAAATAGTCCTCAGCTATATAGAAGTATCAATTTGATCTCTCGACTTCTTAAAGAACGATCAAATAATTACTCTTGATATTTAAAAAATTAAGTGAATAAAATGAAACATTTAAATAGTTTGAGATCATTTTGATCCTTCGTAACTGTTTAAATGGAAATCAAACTCTCTCATCAATTATTACATATTAATTCTTTAAAGGAGAAAATGGAACTATTAATGGACAAGGGCAATTTTGGTGGGATAAATTTCATAAGAAAGAGCTGAATTCTACTCGTGGACACCTCTTGGAACTTATGTACTCGAAGAACATTCTCATCACCAATCTCACCTTCATCAACTCCCCGTTCTGGAACCTTCATCCCGTTTATTGCAAGTTAGTATTTGTTTTTTAGACATTTAGATCAATTAAGATAAACTCATACGCTTAACACGTACGTAAGACTTAAATTCAATATCTCTTGATTGATAGACAAAACTCTCAACCAACAGATCAAGATGAGCTTCATAAAGTTAGTTCTTTTACTTGGACTTTATTTGGAATAGCTTTCTCACTGCTTTCTAAAACAGCTTTGTAATACAAAAATTTTTACTTTTAAATTTGTTTTAACTAAAAACAGCTTTAAGAAGCAGTAAGAAAGTGGTCTCAAATGATGTCTTAATTTTAAAAAAATGATTTTTTTTTTTAATTTATTAATTGGGATTAATTGAACTTTAATATGTAGAAATGTTGTCATAGCTAACATTACCATACTGGCTCCAGTGGACTCTCCCAACACCGACGGCATCAATCCAGGTAAAATTATAAAGCAACAAGAGCTTTTTTTTCCCCAAAACTCTTCATAAAAATTCAAACTTTGATGTCACAGACTCATGCTCCAACGTCATAATCGAGGACAACTTCATCATCTCCGGCGACGACTGCGTCGCCATTAAAAGCGGCTGGGATGAATACGGCATCCGCGTTGGCATCCCGAGCGAGCAAATCACCGTCCGCCGCCTCACATGCATCTCCCCCACCAGCGCCGTCATCGCCATAGGCAGCGAAATGTCCGGCGGAGTCCGCCAAATCTTCGCCGAAAATATAACCGCCATCAACTCCGAATCCGCTCTTCGCATCAAAACCGCAGTCGGTCGCGGCGGCTTCGTCCGCGACGTGTTCGTCCAAGGCGTGACTCTTCACACGATGAAGTACGTCTTGTGGTTCGCCGTTAGCTACGGAAACCATCCCGATGATGGCTGGGATCCGGCGGCGTTGCCAGAGATTGAGAGGATAAGTATTGGTGACGTTTTTGCGGAGAATGTGACTATGGCGGGGAGATTGGAAGGGATTAAGAAGGTTAGGTTTAGGGATATTTTTCTGTGGAATTTGACGGCGAGGCCGAGCGCGGCGGCGGCGGCGAAGAAGGTGCAGTGGAATTGTAGCTATGTGGAGGGGGCAGCGTACAAGGTGAGTCCGAAGCCCTGCGATGAGTTGGGGAAGGCGGGTGAGCCGTTCGATTTTCGAGGGGTGGATCTGAACCGCCCGTAGGAACGAACTTTTATTTGGTCCGGTGCAAGGACCTAGAGGAAGGTTCGGTTTTGCCTAAAAAAGTGCAAATACCGAGTTTTTTGAAAAAATACCGAGTTTTTCAAAAAACTCGGTATTTGCACTTTTTGACCTATTTTTGCCTAAAACCGAACCTTCCTCTACATCCAGTGAAAGGACCTAATAATTGAACAGAGGCGTCGAGCACCGAACATAATTAGAATTCCTAATTGAAAAAAATTGGGACCTAATTTTAATGGGATAAATTTTAAAAAATTATTATGTGTTGTGGTTTTTTAAATAGCATGAAATAAAATTATTTTAATTTTCATATTAATTTCAAATTTTGAAGTTAATTGTCATAAAATATATGATAAAATAGCGAAATATTAAGGTATTTATATGTAATTAGTAAAATAAAAAGAATATTTTTATTTATTTATTTATTTAAATAACACAAATTTTAAATAAAACAAAAGGATATCATTCATATAAATTTCTTTTCAATGTAAAATACATCTTTCTATGCTTATATTTTGATGTGATTGAAATACTAAAAAGTTATATAAATAAATATAAAATTTTAAAAATTAGATTTATAAATACAAGAACTATGGATATATATGTAAACGTTGTCTAAATTTGTGAGTTTATTTTGATAAAAATTGAAAGGATAAATTGATGCATTTTTTTCCTTCTGAATTACAGAAAGAAATTTTTTTATAGAATATTTATTTCATCTTAAATTTTCATTAAAATTAGTGCAAAATATGATTCATAAATGATAAATCTAAATGCAATTTTTTTAATTTTAATTAATTAAAATAAATTGAACTTATGAGAAGGGGAAAAACAATATAATATTCTCAAAATTTAGATTGGTACAACTGAGTATATTTTAAGTTCAATAATTTCATATATTAAATACTTAAATTTTTATATTTATTTATATTACACTAAAATATCTAAATCATATAAAAAATCATATTAATATCACCTTATTTAAAATAAAAAATATATATATTTTGATATGATTTTAAAACTAAAATTATATAAATAAATATAACAATTTATAGATTAGACATATAAATATATAAAAATTCTATGATACATATTTTTTTTTTATTTTAGGTTAAGACAATGTCCCATGCCATGTTATTAATGCATATATCAAATTAAGAAATATGTGCTCCTTAGGCTTCATTTGGGACAGCTTTCTTATTGTTTCTTAAAGCAGCTTTTTAGTACAAAATTTTCAAACAACAGTGTTCAAATACATTACTTTAAGAAACAGTAAAAAAACCGTCCCAAATGAAGCCTAAGCCTTTATCAGAACAAATGGTTACTGTGAAAACAATAAGATAATGAAAGGATAAAGCATTAAAATTTTGTGAACCTCACTTAGGCTAAGTTATGAGAGGAAGAAGAAAACATGCAGCCAGTTTCAAATTAAAGTAATGAGAGCTCAATACATTATGAATAAATCTTGCCACTATTTTCCAGTTACACAAACATAGCCAACAAAACAACAAGAAGAAATCTTTCATAAGATTTACAGATGAGAAGAGTTCAATCTAGTGAACTGGATCAGGATTGTAGTTCAAAGACTCTCTGTAGATGAGTAGTTTGATATCTTCTTCAGTCACTGCCGGCTGTTCGAATTCGAAACTAAAGGGAGTATGGCTGACAGGTTCATCGTTTATGTCATGAAGAGAAGCTAAATATGGGTGAGAAAGAGCTTCATCAACTGAAGAAAGAAGAAATCTTTCATCATTTATGTAATCAGAATGAGAACCAGTATAGAATTCCAGAAAAAAAATAGTTTCATACCTGTAATTCTCTTGCTTGGGTCGAATACTAGCATTCTCTCAAGTAAATCCCTGGCTCCAGGAGACATGCTAGGAAACCTGAGGGAAAATTGCTGCTTTGGATAATGTGGAAGCTGTCTTACGTATCTCCTGGCGTTATCACTTCGAAGAAACCCAAGGCTAGAGTCATCTGGGGAACCTATCAGCTTTTCAATAAGGAAAAAAAGTGAGTTGCAGAGGGAACCTGTTAAACTTTTGAAATGTATGGGGTTATATAGCATCAGCTATATGAGCTGATAAGTAGATTATCTTGAATGTTATGGTCATCATCATTAGCCTTGTAACAATCACATAAGGTTGGGCTTTATCAATCCCATCTTCCATTCATGAAAATCTTGTTAAACAACTTCTAATCATGCAAAGTTTAGTCTTGTCCTTTTCCTCCCTCATATTTCAACCTTGATTTACTTAACCGCCTCATAAGTATATCTTCTAGCTTTTGTTGTACATGCCCATACACGTTCATTAGGTGCTACTTCAACCCTCTATAATTTAGGCTTCGTTTGAGACGACTTTAAACTATTACTTTTTCTCAACTTTAAAAAAAAATTTTGTACTGAAAAACAGTTTTACAAAGCTATAAGAAAGTCATCCCAAATGAAGCCTTAATCATTTATTAATCTATCACATCTATTATTTTACCACCATATTCATCTTAAGATTCACATCTATGTCAAACACAACTTCACTTCATTTACTTCTTTAGCACCAACGCTCAAATCCCTCAATAGATTTTTAGCTCTAGCATCTATAAAAAGACTGGTAACAATCCCATAAAAAGCATCCTATTTGGCAATCAGTTGTAGGTCAGGAAATGAAAAGAATTACATTAAACTGGTAACTAAGGCTTTGTTTGGGATGGCTTTATAATTGCTTCTTAAAGCGGTTTTCGAGTATAAAAATTAAAATTTGTGTACTAGAAAGCTGTTTTAAAAAGCAGTAAAAAAGATGTCCCAAATAAAGTCTAAATCAAGCATCTAATAAACCATAATTAAATAAATGTTACATGTACCATATTTGACAAGATCACAATTAAATACACACACCAACAACTAATAGCAAGGACAACGATACAAAACACCTAATAGAAGATCCAAATCTCACGACAATACAAAGAGACTCGCTGCTATAAGTAATCTTCAAAACTTGCAAAGCACTTCTAGAATGTATATCCAACACAACACACCCAAAAATTAACAAAAGTTTGAAATTTTATTTTGCTACTCAATGAAAAATTTTTGCCTCAAGTTCCTATTTATAACCCAAAGAAGACAAATATAGTAGCTTTTCAAAATCCATCAAGATTTGATTAAATACAGCAAGTTTCAACACATCATATACATGCAATTCTGTAAGTTCTCAAATTTTACCAGAAAAAATAGCTCTATATTTTCAGAAAATAGTTCAAAAAAAATTTGTGTGCTACAATACCAGTCAAATAAACTGAAAAAAAAGTGAAGTGTCATCGTAGAAAAGTCACCAGTATGCTAAAGTCTGCAAGATCGCTGATTGCTATGAACTACAATCCTTGTTGAGTGCTATAGTCCCAGGAGATCACTGATTGTTATGATCCCAAGAGTCAAGAGCCAAAGAATGAAACAAAGAGAAATCACATGCTATAATTTCGAAAATATAAAGCCGCGGAGTTCTACAGTTCCAAGAAATCTTCCTTACATGCATGAAAAAGAAAAATAAGACTTCATTTGGGACGGCTTTCTTACTGCTTCATAAAGCAACTTTTTAGTACAAAAATAAAAAAAATTGTAATAGAAAGCTGCTTTAAGAAGCAGAAAGAAAGTCATCCCAAACAAAGCCTAAATCTTTGAGTGGTTGTAGAGTTGCCACCCTCCACTTTGTAGAATGGCATGAATCACATGGACGAACTTTTTAGAAATATTATTTCCATGTTTAACATCAAAAAGCTCCTATGTTTTACTATATCAGCCATTTTGGTTATGATACTAAACTGGACAGATTTAAGATTTAAGATTAGCCTCATTCCAAGGGGAACTAGAATTTCATACCTCCGTGATCAACCTAAGTTGATGTACATAGTCCTTTCCTGGAAATAAAGGCTCTCTGGTGACGATTTCCCCAAGAATGCACCCGACGGACCAAATATCGATGGCTGCAGTATACTCAGAACAGTTAAGGAGCAATTCTGGAGCTCTATACCAACGAGTAACAACATATTCTGTCATGAAGTCTGCTTCTGATGTTGTTCTAGCCAAACCAAAATCTCCAATTTTAAGATCACAATTTGCATTCAGGAACAGGTTATTAGGCTTAAGATCACGATGTAACACATGTGCTGAGTGTACATATTTTAGTCCTCGTAGTATCTGATAGAGGAAATACTGCAGGTATAAAAGATGACATCAGAAGATGATAAGGTTATAACAGAAAATGAAATAGCTTTGCTTTGGACATGCAAAAGCCAAAATAAATGAACTAGGAGCTAAATCAAAGTTTTGATCTGGTCAAAAAAATCATATCAAATAGAAAAAAAGAAGCAACATTTGGATTCCAGAAAAAATAAAATGCTGATTTCAAGAAGACTAATATTTTGTCGATCCAAGCTCCTCGGAGAGCTTATTTTCAATCCAGACAAAAGAAATTCGCAAACGAAGGCCTTCCGATGACCCGGTTAGGAAAGTTGAGATATTAGATTTGACTTATGTTAAGAAAGGTAGACGTAGAACGAAAAAGACTTGGTTAGAAAATATTAGAAATCATCTTTCTTTATTAGATTTGAATAAGAATTTGACTTTAACATGACACAATGGCGAAAAAAATTCATGTAGCCGACCCCACGTACTGACAAAGGCTTGATGTTGTTGTTGTTGTTGTTGTACAAAAGAAATTCGCATGTCCATAGAGAGTCTACAAACAGGAAATAGCAAATGTAGTTACATTTTACTTTAGAACCTAACCGTAGCACAATCATATCTTCATAACATAACCATTATCTTTAGAGTATGAGCTGAACAAAATAAGCCTAGCAGTCTAAACTCCAACTAAAAATCATAATAATATGATTTCAGATTTCAAATCTGCAGTACTTGTAGTTCGAGAAATTATTCTTAAATCTATTATTATGATAAACGCAAGAAATTAGAGGACTTGAAAAACCATATTAACCTGTTATGAAAAATTCATGTACAAACCTGACAATGATCATCATTCAATGACTGGTTGGAGCGAATTATTTGATGAAGATCTGTATCCATGAGTTCATAAACAATATAGACATCATTGAAAGTTTCCTTATTTGGAGGGCGGATGATGTCCTTGATGGCAATTATCTAAGAAATGGAAAAATAGCTTAGTTCTTTCAGGTATGGCTTGATATCAGAAAAATGACATTAGAGCTGAAAGGAATGCAGCTGAAACATTAATTAGAAAAAATGAGGAAAATAATTCCATCAAGAAAGTTGCAGTCGCTTGTAAAGAAAATACCTGTGCAGAAGTTTTCATGCCATTGTGAATATAGTGGATCTATGAACTATTTTAAATTTCATCACCATTGTCACAATCATCATCAAGAGTCTTGATGAAAATATCAAAGAGCATGCTAGTTAGAAATAAAGAAAAAGAACTTCAGTTTGCATTGTTTCTTTGTTTTGTTAATGATTAAACATGCCTATGATGTTTATCTTGTTGAGAATAGATTGTGTTCTCTAATATTTTAACTTCCTTTTTAGGTTTGATTAGTTGTTGTTAGCATCCCAATTCAATCAAACATTATCATGAACAATCCTGGTTTCAACTTTTAGGGTTTCCTACTCTTCAAGATTTAAGGATTTCTATTACTACAGGTTTCCTATTCTTCCTTACAGTTGTTGTTTTCTACCTGTCATTGCTGAAATTCCTACGAAGTTATTGATTGCCACGGTCAAGAGTTTACTTGATTTTATTCATTGCTAGTCCTAGAATTCTTATAGTTATTGATAAGTATAGTCTATAAGCTACATTTGTTGCCTCCTGGTTTTCCTTTATGGATATAAATGTATGGAAATTCTAATGAAAAAACTGCTTCCGACGAAGAGATAAGAGAATTGGAGCTTGAAGATTTTTTGTATGCTCGTAGAACTAATAAAGCATGCAAAAGCCATTGAACTGTTAAAATCTCAGCCATCCCTTAACACTTGATCTCACAGTTAGGATGGGAATCCAGGGGAGGCTCACTTGGATCATGCCGATCTCTGTTAAATCCCAGACGTCGTCCCTTGACACTTGATCCCACGGCCAGAATGAGAATCCATGGGAGGCTCACTTGGATCACGTCAATCTCCTTCTATATTTGGGTGGCTGATTTAGGAAATGATTATATTAATGCACTTATGCATGATTATATAGTTATATGTTTCTTTATTAACAAATCTTGTATAAATTTATAAATATAGATAATTTTTTATAATAAAATTAAGCTTTTCCCTCTCCAATTTTTTGAATTTAACATGGTATCAGAGCCTTCATTGCCTTGGCCGGCATTCTTAGTTTTTCTTTACTGCCGGACTTTTTGAGGGAAGGCCCGACCTTCCCTTCAGAAATGAAAGGGAGCATATTCTGGCTTGTTTGTTCCTGCATACGTCCATCCGAGAGGGGGAGAGTGTCTCATCCCGCGATCTTTTTGTTTGATCGAGAGAAACAAATGCCTAGTGCGTTTCATCTGGAGGAGTCAAGTGAGAACCCTACGGTCTCTGCGTTCGATCGAGAGAGACGAATGTCTAGTAAACCACTCTGGCATGCGCACGATCGAACGAGACAATATAGGCTAATGGCCAGAAGATTTTGCAAGTGTCTGGGAGCTGATTGAGCGGGATTGACCTCAATGTGCGTGTGATCAAGGGCAAGTCGGTTCTTGCGTTCTGCTTCCTACTCGTGTACTACCAGAGCAGCCAAGCAAGTGAGAGGGCTTCTCCTTTCGATCTTCTGTGTGCGGTTAGAGAAGGCACACGAGACCCCTCTCATGTGTGCCTTCCTAAGGGCCGAACTGAGTGAAAAAGAGGATCAAGAGAGGGAGAGAGCAGGAACTACGTACGTGTGTGCCTAAATAGGGAAGACAACCTTCGTGCGTATGCATGAGTCGAACCGAGTAAGGAACAAGCAATTGAAGAGCTGTTGAACATGCCATCAAATCCTCCACTCGAAGAGCCTCTCCTTGCCCCAAATCCCAACTGCTTCTACATGTTCTCGATCTACTACCCTCAGATCTAGAAGATGTACAAGAAGGTCGAAGCCTCCTTCTAGATAGCAAAAAAAAGTCAACCTCTATCAAGATCTACAAAACTAGGATCAATCCCTCCAATTGGACGAACGCCACTTCATAACCCACGTTCTCGCCTTCTTCACTATCGTTGATGGAATCATCAATGAGAATCTTGTCAGTCAGATTTGGACTGAAGTCAGTTTGCTGGATTCGAAGCTTGCTGATGGAACGGTCATGATATGTGGAGTTGCCTAAACGATGCGCGCGATGGGGAAGAAGATGGATTTCTTGGTCGTAAGGCAATTCACTGTATGGTCCAGTGCATGCTTATGGTGACTGAAGAGTTGGTGAGCACGCAGATCGTGAAGTACGCTACTTCCCTAATTAGAGACTCAATTATGGATATCGAGGGGGAGGCTACAGAGAGATTAGAAGCACGTTATCCTACCCTGAAGGAGCTAGCACTTCCTGGTTCTCCAAGTTCCCACCATCGGCCTTCATTGCCAAAATTTTGAGGAATACTGGATCCCATTGACGGCCTTCAAAGCAAGAATTCTGAGAACCTTCGTGCATTCAAGACCGAGTAGAGATCGAGCAGAAGTGAGTGCAGAACCTCCTTCTCTATGTGTTTAGAAAGAGCCGAGAGTTCCCTCTCATGCGGGAACAAGGACAAGAAAAAATGCAAGACTTGCACTCTCTCTTACAATCAAAACAGAGGAATCAGAGGCTTTGCGTGCACCTGTACTGGCCTATCAAATAGGAGTCTGTTCAGGTGGAGTCGGATGACCTGCGAAGGAGGAGATCTGTGTGTTAAGTGTTGAGTCGCTTAAGATGTGTGTTTCTACTCCTATCCTTGAAGCTTGTCGCAGCCATATTTTTTTCCATTTTTACTATTGTGCCTTTATTGCTAACCTTCTCTTGAGAACCAAGAGGGAGACAGACCCGAAGGACGATTAATCCACTTTCCCAGCTGTCCCACCACCGGCCTTTATTTCCATTTCCAGTATCTTGAGGGCTACTATTCAACACAACCTTCATTGTTGCCCCGCACCTTGCAGGCTTGATTGATATAGCCTTCACTGCTATCATTTGCTGCTTTCGCAATATCTGAAGCTAATTCCTCTCAAAGTTTTGACCAAATGGAGGACTTTATGGTGCACCAAGGGACTTGATAACCCTACTTTTCTGTGACTAATTATCAAGCTGGGAATAACATATCTATATTCCCCGGCTTGAGGGAGAATTTTTAATCCTAGTCATCCATTGACACTTGATCCCACGGCTAGGATGAAAATCCATGGGAGGCTCACTTGGATCATGTCAATCTTTGTTAAATCCCAATCGTCCCTTGACACTTGATCCCATAGCCAGGATGAGAATCCGTGGGAGGCTTACTTGGATAATGTCGATCTCTTTCTATATTTGAGTGGCTGATTTAGGAAGGATTATATTAAAGCAATTATGCATGATTATGTTGTTATTTGTTTTTTTTTATTAAGACATATTGTATAGATCTATAAACAGAGATAGATTTGTATAATAAAATTAATTTTTTCCCTCTCCAATTTTTTGAATTTAACAATCCACTTTCCCTGTTGTCCCACCACCGGCCCTTATTGTCGTTTCTGGTATCTTGAGGGCTATTGTTCAACGCAGCCTTTATTGCTACCCTGCACCTTGCTGGCTATTGAGATAGCCTTCATCGCTATCATTTGCAGCAACAATGTTTAAACTAATTCCTCCCAAAACTTTTACCAAATGAAGGACTTTATGGTACACCAAGAGACTTGATAACTCGACTTTTCTGGGACTAATTACCAAGTTGGAAATGTATGATATGTATTTCCCAACTTGAGGGAGAGTGTTAAAATCTCAGTCGTCCCTTGACACTTGATCCACGGCCAGGATGGGAATTCGTGGAAGACTCACTTGGATCACATCGATCTCTGTTAATCTCAACCAATGTGAACTCCCGCACTCCAAGCAAACCTTGCCAACACATGCTCCATCCAAGGGAACTACTAAGGCAATCAAAAGGTTGTCGAAGAAAGCGGAAGCAGCATGGTATGAGAAGAAGCAAATGGATAAGATAATACCCACCTGAACAAGGAATGAGTCAAATAGAAGGAAGCACACCAAGAGAACAATACCTGGGAGGCAATTCCCCAAGCCTTCATCTCTAATACATGGTTGTCACAAATCCAAAACTTCTAGCGAAAAATAGCCAAAACCTAGGTAGCAAGAATAAGGATGATATGTATGATACCGGTCTATAAATTTTATTTTATTTTTGAACGTTGAGCAACTCTGTCAGGTCATGTGGATGCGGGTCATGTGTAGGCCTGATCAACAGATGCAACACAATAATGTGGCAATAATGGAAAACAAGAAAGAAAGTAAGGAAATGAATAACTAAATGGGTGACCTCCTCCACTAAGTGGGCCGACCTGAGTCGATCCCACATAGTGGGATAAAGGCTTGATGTTGTTGTTGTTATATAATATCTATTATAATATTATATTATATTATTATATCAAACTATGTTATTAACTTGCAATATTATATTTCAACATTATGAAGAGGAAAGTTGAGATATTAGATTTGACTTATGTTAAGAAAGTTAGATGTAAACCTAAAAAGACTTGTTTAGAAAATATTAGAAATGATCTTTCTTTATTAGATTTAAATGAGAATTTGACTTTTAACAGGACACAATGTCGAAAAAATATTCATGTAGCCGACACCATGTAGTGGGACAAAGGCTTAATGTTGTTGTTGTTGTTGTTGTTGTTGTTGAGGAGGAAGTACAACAACAGTGCAATGCAATTCATGCAAATATCATATAATAGTGATGTATTTTATTATTTATGCAGAGGTAGCCATTCAAGCTTAGTTATAGTCAACATTTCAAAGCGAATCACTTTGGATAAAGAATATGTTTACAACAGATTAAATAAGATGAGTTCAGTTTAACACTTTAAGTTTATATTACAGTTGATTGATTAAGATAATTGAGTTGTAATTTTGGATAAACCATATTTTTTGGCTACTTTAATTGGGAAAATATTCTAAAACAAGTTAAGCTCAATGGGGATTCGAGGGGGTTCCAGATTTATGAAATTTTTATTGAATAAAGGTTTGAGTGAACTCTTCTTAACTCATTGTAAGTTGATATTAGTTTATTATGTTAGTCTGAGTACTAACATGGTCGATATTAAATGATGAATTCATAATTTTATCATTTGGAGTTTATTACATGAAATATGTGTAGTAGAATCAATTTTTTTATAAATGGGTATGTTCGAAAATTATAATTTCAAGAGCATCTTTAAATATTAAAATTGTTGCTTGTGTTTAGTGTTCATGTCCTAACTCTCTCTAATTTTTATTTTGAGTATTATTTCAATTTTATGATCTAGAATCTCCTAAATCTAGAGTTTATACAACACTGTTGTCTTTGGGCTAATAGATTTACTCATTGATCTAATTTAGGTTGTTGACACTTGCTTATTGAGGGATGAACATTCCTTCTTTATTAGAGACATTTTATTTAACATTACTGAAATTAATATATATTTTATATCATGCTTTATTTATTTATATTTTTTCCTATGTTCATATTAATGTGACATGACATGTGATGCTTAATTAACTTTACCAAGTTAATTGCTCTATAAATTTAATGCCCTTGAAATGAACCATATGATGGGATAATTTATTAAACATGAAAAATATGCTTATTGCCATAAAACAAATTTGTTCATACTAATTATGGGTTGAATATAGTGATATGAAGTCTTGTCGTGTTATTAATGAAATCATTGTTATAACACCTAGCACATGACATAAGAGGCATATAAGCTATACATATATGCTGAATGCATATAATTGTTACTAATGGCCTTTTGTTCATAAGATTGATCTGCCGGGTTACGACCCTACAAGGGATAGATGAACTACATTATGTTGGTGTCGTGAAAACCTTTGTTTTTGTTTTAGGATATTATGAGGGATCGAGATATAACATAATAATCAATAATTTTAATGAGTCATTAATGGATACAAAAATAAGAATGATACAGGCGCATGTGAATGCTTTAACATTTGTATACTATGTGTCTATGTCATAATGAGTGGGTTTCATCCACTGAATTTGTTTCTCGGAAAGTCACACATTAATTTTTAAGATTTCAAATTATTATTTTGCATCATTCAATAAAGAACTTAGATTTATGCTCAAACAACATGAGAATGTTTTAAGGTTATATAGTTATCTATGTGATATATCAGCAATTTATATCTCTACTTAGATGATTTCTTACAATGGATACGATACTTGGATGTCATCCATTTTCATACTAATCTTATTCTTAAAGCAATTAATGGAAAATAAACTTATCCACTACTAATAGTAAATATCAAAGATATCTTATAAAGAGGAAAAACATGATGAGATCCATATATTTTTCTATAAGAAATGCAATAAATAAGCCAAAATCTGCTTGACAAATATAAAAAAAAAAACATTTGTTGAGATAGACTTTCTCATTTCTAAAAGATTGATGTGAAATCCATCAGAGCAGTTATATAATTTAAGTGATTAGAGATATACGGCTAGATATTATTGTTGGAGCTTTGTGATTGGATATGCTGAAGTTCTAATTCTACAACAATGTCTCGGTGTCTCCTTTCGCATCTGAAAATTATGACTAAATTTTCCATTAGATTTTCATTCAATGGTTGCTTTGCTTTTTTTCTGCAAAGGTACTGGAAAGGATTAAGGATCTATTACATTACAATTAAGCTACTCCAACAAGTTTTAAGGTGGAGTGTAGTTGGATGTAGAAATAATACTTATGTCCAAAACTCGAAACTCATTTGAAATTTGTTTGAATTTTAATTGGTTTAAAATTGAAAGAGATTTACTCTGACTTGAGATTGATGGTTCAATTCAACTTGAGATCATATATATATATACATATACTTGATTAGTAATTACAAAATATTTATAAAATTTACAAACTTAATTTGAATTAGCTTGAAACTCAACTTGAACTCAATCACTCTGACTCAATTAAAACTTTAGTCAAAACCAAAGTATCTGATTTTGAGTTCAGGCTAGCTCACTAGAATTCCACATAACACCACACCTATTTGAATGGTATCAAGTGGTATGAAGCCCTTGGAATTGTTTGATCAAATATTCCCATAATAGATCACAGTTGTGACTCATCTTGAATGTGATCTCAACGATGAAAAAACTATAGGATCTACTGACTGATTCATTCTTTTAATGAAGGGGACATAATGATTATAAAAGTGAGTTTTAGTTACATTAAAAAAATTACTCTTAACTATTTTCTAGTAAACTGACGGTTGGATTTGATGTCCCTTCTAGACTTCTCCTTGATTGATTGAGAGACTAAAGATTCATGGAAGTGGTTATCTTCTTGTACAAGTGAGTGGCATGATTTGGTGACTTCTTTACCTTCCACTCAATTTTTGTTTTCTAAATAGTAGTTTTTATTAATTTAGTTTACTTGTGTGGTTGATTTTTGCCAAGTTTGACACTTTGTATTTTTACAATGGTTTGATTTCCAATTGAGTGTATGGCTTACATGTTTTCAATTTTTTGCGCATTAGTTTTGATAGAATGCTATCAAAAGCTAAGATTTGTGCAAGTTTCTTCATATTTCAATTTTTTTATTAAAGAAAATACATGTTTTCAAAATTAAAGTTTGCAATATGTAAATTTACATGTGCTTATGTGATTTCATAAAAATCATAACAAATTTACACTAGCAAACTCAAGACTTTTGTCCTTCATCACTAAGACATGTATTAAAAGGTTGCTTGTAGCTAGTTAGATTGAATCAAATATCACGCCAATAAAAAGATCTCAAATTTGCAGGTGACAAGAAAATTTTCCATATGCCCATCCATCCCATGCAGGTAGTGTGAAATTTAAACACAACTTCCAAATTGTTTGGATGTTGGAAGAAAGTTGCCAGCCTTTTTAATGCCTAAGCATCATTTGAAGTTCATGTACTATTGAATATATGCTATGAAGATTGGCTGAACAATTTCATCTCTAAAAACATTTAAAGAAAAAAGCTAATGGATGATGAAGCTGCATATTCTGAGATATCTGAGCTCTGAATTTGATCATTCTTAAAGCATGACTTAGATCCAGAAATTTCTTAGACATTCAAAATGATAAAATAACAACGAAATCTTACATTTTCATGATTCAAATGACGAAGAAGCATTATTTCTCTTAAGGTTCTCTTAGCATCAACTCTATTGTCAAATGCATTGCCAATCTTCTTGATAGCAACCTCTTCACGTGTCTTTGAATTCACTGCAGCACTGTGCAAAAAATCATGTTCAGCCATAAGCATAGAAAGGCAAAAAAGAAATATATAAAAGATTCCAATCCAGTTTAAAGACTGCAGCTTCAATGTCAATTAATAAACAAACACAAAAACACTGAGGCTTAGGCTTTGTTTGGGACCGCTTTCTTACTGCTTCTTGAAGCAGCTTTCTAGTAAAAAATTTAGCTTTTATACTAGAAAACTGCTTCAAGAAGTAATAAGAAAGTTGTCCCAAACATTGTCTTATCAGGAACAGAAAAATTGCTTTTCTTAAAGCTCAATGCTTTGCTCCTCTCTAGAAATACTTCTAATGGTTCTAATCCTTAACAACCAACAGCAGCTAGTCATTACAAATTTGAATCTAGAAGCCAATTTATATAATTTTTTATAAGATTACAATTTTGCAATACAGCGGACTCAAAATATAGGCAACTAACTCCAATATATTCCAAAATATAACTCCGCAAAATAAATGCCTCCAACCTTACGCTGTCCATCATCCTGATATTCAAGAATGAGGTCCAGTCCAATATATCTCTAAGCCCATGGGAAAGCTCTATGCGCTAAGAAAGGAATGGTTTTCAGTTTTTCATTGACGTAGAACAAAAGAATGAGAAAAATTTATTTTGAAAGAAATAATTTTGAGAAGAATTATTTTAAAAGAATTAATTTGAAAAAATTGTTATGGTAGCGGCAGTAGCCCTTTAATTATATAAGAGTTTATTATTAATATTCATATGAGCTCGAAATGAAGATTCACTAATCAACCATACATGGGATGGCTATGGAAGACCAAGGTCATTTACCATTTTCAAAGCTAGAATTTTGGAGCTTTCATCAAGATTATTTTCAAGACTTCTCAAAATTTGCATAAACATGGAAAATATCCAAACTCCATCAAATTCCATGCAAGATGGAACGACCAAGAGTCGGAAATGGAGATACAAGCTAGCAAAATGAATATGGTAAGTCAAGCAAATTTTCAAACAATCAAAACAACAACAAAAAGTAATGAAATGTATGTTTTTATCCTATTTTCCTCTCTACTACTTCAAATGCTATTAATACCCATGTACTCCCTTTAAATGACATGGAATGGAATGGAATGCATTTGATGTAACATGAGTTGCAAATAACTTGGACTTGGTGGTCTACTCCTTTAGCTCTCCAAAAAAAATATTATTGGAGCCATAATTTCAAGCTTCCACACTTGAACAAAAGAATGGCTTTTACCTTTCAACTCTCACTACTCTCCCTATCAATAATGTTGCAGTCAATGTGGATGAAGAGGCAAAAGAAATATAGACTCATATGCATACGACCAAGCGGGTATAAGAGTCAGATCAAACAAGCCAAAAATGATCAAATTACTTGTATCTATCTCATTCAATGAAATCTAAATATGGTCAAACTAGAGGCATCTATTTGAAATTCTACTGACCAAGTCACGATTTTACCACCTCTTTGTTGCGAAGCTCTGACAAAATGGGCTCCAAGGAGTTGGAAAGCAATTTTGGACAAAGGATGATAGATACTCATCAATCTCAATATCAAAACATCTATATACAACCAATAAATTGATCCCCCAAAACCCCAATTAATCTTCCCTAATAATGGTCGTTATAACATCAAATCTCAAATGGAGAGATTCCAGCACACCAACCAAATCAACCCTAGGGTTTCTCATCATGAGGTCTAGCCAAAATTCCAAAACTACCAAGAATATCAACTATAATGCCTTCAATTCTTGGCTCCAACAAATAAATGTTTTTCACAAAAATGACCCTATAAGTATCTTCCCAAAAGATTAAAAATAAAATATCCCCAAATTATGAAAAAGTGCCTTCAGATCTTCCAAAAAAATAGAAACACAATAAAAATCTATAAAATATAAAAAACAAAAATTAATCCCTCTACGTTGAGTACGCTCAAGCTCCATCCTCCATATTAAACTAAGGGCCCAAAATTCAAATTCAATTCCAGCAAGCAGAGAAGTCAATATCACATAAAATGTTATCATGTAAATCAAGCTCAAATTTTTTCACCAATAAGAATTTGATGTATGCCCTCCAATCAAATGGTTAACTTGGAAAGCGTTAGACGCCATTATATTATGATTTTTGCCAAAGCCTTTATGTTCTCCAATCATAAACATTTGAGCTTTTGATTCTACAAGATACATTTGATAGAACACAAAACCCTTTATCAATCTGTGTCAACTTAAAATTGTCCACTCAGTAAGTCATGATCTTCCGATGACCCGGTTAGGAAAGTTGAGATATTAGATTTAACTTATGTTAAAAAAGATAGAGATAGACCTAAAAATACTTGGTTTAAAATTATTAGAAATGATCTTTCTTTATTAGATTTAAATGAGAATTTGACTTTTAACATGACACAATGGCGAAAAAGGATTCATGTAGCTGACCCCATGTAGTGGGACAAAGGCTTGATGTTGTTGTTCTTGTATGATGAAAAAATTCATAGTTGTCAACAAAACAAGTTGGATCAACTTCCTCTACTAACTAAAAGGAACACAACCCATGACCCATCTAAGAATAAGAGTGAACTGTCCCTTCTCTTACAAAGAAGAGAATCATTGCAATGACCAATCTATGAGGATTCTATACTACCAAGAGAGTCATAGCAATGAACACTCTATAAGAGAATCTAAATTGCTAACTTTGATTGAAAGTGATCTCCCTTATGGGATAGGTGATTAAGCATGGAGACTTATGCTTACAGAAACTTTTGAACCAAGAAAATGAAGTCCTCGTAAGAGAGGAATCTTTGGGCAATGTTTATCATCATTTTTCCTCCTAAAAACATAATTTTCACTCATCTTGAAGTTGAACAGTTAGCCCTCACATCCACAATATTTCTAAGGCACTATTTGATTATACTTTACAAACATAGCATGGTGACATGCGTTGTCGCAATGCATGCAAAAATAAAATTGCTCATGCATAGACAATCTTCTTTCCTTCCTACACACATCCGCTCTCCATTTGTATCTGCACACAACCAAGCTCCTCTCTTAAATCCTAAATGTGCCCACTCATGCATGCTAGAGATGATAGAATCAAATATTTCTGACCCTCCACTATGAAGTTTGCTTAAACGTAATAAGGTGACATATGCCCTAAGCTACACTCTATTCAAAGCTCTTCCTCCATCATCACAAACTAACATATATCTTGACCACTAAGATAGCCATTATGCCTATGTGAAACCATCTAGCCAGATTGAAATTATATCCCATAGTTATAACCATTTTCACGAAATAAAATCCATCTTCTTCATCAATCATACAGAAAATCCAATTCTTCTCCATCAATCATACCCGCCAACTATTCTCCATCAATCAAAACCTCCTATAACAGCCAATCAAAAGTTTTGGTAAGAAAAACATGAAATTGTAATTTATTCACAAAAATTTCCCGAAAGGAAAAATGAGAGGAACATGAAAATTTGTATTACATCGCACAACTCACTCAAGTTCATGTATGAATGTTATAAACATTAAAATAAAGCAATAAATTCCATTTTAAGTACTTTGAAATTCCAAATAAATTTTAAATATGAAAGATGGTGACAAACTATTTAAAGTTAAATAATCACAGATTGGAAGAACAGAAAGTGTTGTTGGATACCAAAGAGTGAGAAAAATGATATGAATGATAAACTTTATTGACATGTTGGCAAGAGTTAAAAAAATTAGACTGAATCTTTTGTTGAAATATCTAGTACCAATGTCTTGAAGCAATACTTATAAATGGTTGATTTCTATTAAGATGTGATCAAGATATTGTTAGGGATGAGGAGTAAACACCACAATGACAAAAAAAACAAGAAAGTTAAAGCAGTGAAAAATAAAGGACATCGGGATTTAACGTGAAAAAACCCAAAATTGAGAAAAAAACACGGATCCACACTACACCAAGAAATCCACTATGAAAATTAGGACAAATAAGTACAGTTCCCTCTTCTCTCTCACTCTCTCCTTGCTTCTCTTCTTACATGCGCCATTCTCAATGTCTGACATAACAAGAAATACAAGAGAAAGCCAGTTATAACCACCAAGGGACGCAAATTTTGAGAAAAAAAGAGAAATAAAATTGTCCAATCCTGCTCGCAGCACTGCGACGCTCAAGCCTCTGTCTGATGACGTTGTGGCGCTTAAACTCGCAGCGTTGCGGTGTCGAATCCAAAGAACTATGGTGTTCTGCTCTCTATCATTCAATATTGGAGCGCTCGGGAACACAACTCCGAGGCGTTATACAAAAAAAATATATCGGAAGAGGTCTAAGGCAATAGAACAATCTGATTGATCAACACAATCTGATTCCACATATAACAGATATAATGGCATGCACCGTACCGTATATTTTACAAGGTACTCACTGTAATTACGGTTGCACCAAGCGCCCATATATCCCAACCAACAAAGTATCATTCAAAATTTTCACTACACAGTCAAATTTCTTGCTCAAAGCTTCACCATAAATAGACGCACAGCCAAATAACTCTAGGAAATTTGTAAGGTTAGACATCCCAGCTCATGTTTCCATGCTCAAAATTATCGATACCAAACTCCGAATTGCATTTTTGAACAAAAATACCCATTTCATTGCACGCTATCAAGGATTTTTTCTCATAGTTCTTTAAATATCTTCTTTTTCCTTTCCACTTGTAACACATATATCCCTCAGTGCGAGTAAAGCAGGGGTTTCACTTTCCCTAAGCTCAAAAAACGAGTTCCTTCAACTCACAGAAGACAAACAACAAACAACATGGGAGCAACAAAAACTACTTCCATCAAAAAAATCAAAAGCTCAAAATTTGGTACAAAGAAACAAGAGCTTAGCATACCAGACAATGCCATAAGCACCTCTGCCCACCGGCCGTAAGGGTGGAACGTATTTGGTGGAGACCTCGAATAGGTTGCCGTAAATATTGTACTGCACATACCGACCGCCATGAGTAAGAACTCCCTTTATCTGCCCCTCACCGGAAGCAGAACCCGACTCCATTACCTCCCTTCAACAAACTCCCTCCTTTCTTCCCCTACTTGTCAAAATAAAGCAGGCGGATGGGGATCTACAGCTGTGAAGAACGGGAATAGATAGAAAGGAGGCGACTTGAGCTGAAATCCGTGAAAATGGGAAGGTTAACGTTGTTTTCCCTTTCTTTCGGCCACTTTTAATAAAGCTTTATATTTAGCTTTTCACCTTACCTTCCTCGCATCTCAGTGTTCAACACACGAGAAAGAGATAATAGCAAACCAAACTTTTTTGAGTTGAAAGCAAATTGAGAAGACGAGTTGAACGACTGCCAGCGAGCGTGGAAAGGTCAAAAGGCATGAGCTTTGCCTCTCTTCCCTTATCTTTCCCTAAAAAATCAAAAACTTCGCCTCTCACACAGATGCAGAAAACATCACTGTGGAAATTAGTACACGATGAGTCGATCAACCATCACGGCGGCACCCACATAGAGAAAGAACAGCTACACAACGTTTTCAGCTTATTTATTTTTTAGAAATGACAGAATTATGTCAGATTTTTTTTATTTTGATAATTTTTTTCTCTCTTAAAACAAAAGAAATTTTGATGCTCTTACTTATTTTATTTTTATAGAAATTTAACTAAAATTTTATATCTAAAAAGATCTATTTTGTTTTTCATCAATCTAATTATTCTATTTAATAATTAACATTTAAAATTAATGCATAATTAAATAGTAATAATTCTTAATAGCTATAATTAAACTAATGAAATGAAAAGAAATTGAAATGATTAGTTGGTATTACTTATTAATTCAAGTTATTTCAACCATTTCTTGTTAATGATAGTTACTTAACAATTACTCCAATAATTAATGAATATAATCATTTATTTTATGTATAATTATTATAAATAAATATTAATATATTAATAATGTAAATTTATTTATTTCATTTTGGTTAGATGAATAAATAATTAGTTCCTATTTCTTCGAAATAATAAATCAATAAATCACTTATACCAACCTAATTAAAAGAAATAATTATTAATAAGACCTTAATAATTGTTCTAATTAGTTATTGTCAGCCTATTTAATCTCTAATTAGTCTAATTAATCCAAAAACACCATATAAAAACATTCTTATAATTTTCATATTTTAGGAGAAAACTTGCTTTGCTTTTAAAAAAATAGAATTATAATACATTTTAGCTTAATTACACTTTAGAAATAGCATTTGAATCAAGTTTTAATTCAAATCAATTCGAGTCAATCTTGCTCACGACAAACTTTATAAACAATCCACAATTACAACCAAGATAATTTCGTCCAAAAAAAATTTTTAGCGTATTTTTCTAAGAAATAAATAACGGATATATTTGAATAATTTTGGCTATTATGATAGATAAAAAAAATCAAATTCCATATTTATAACATATCATTATATCTAAACATGGAAATAAATTAATCTATATTCTTACATTATTAATATAATATTTTTATTCAATCACGTTAGGGTTGGAAGCCAAAAAAAAAAAGCTAACCCAAACATTTCAATTTAAATATAACCTTAAAATTCCAACTCTTTTTAGACTTTATTTGGGATAGCTTCTAATAATTACTTTTATACTATTTAAAAAAAATTGTTAAAAAACAAATGTAAAAAATAGTAAGAAAACTATCACAAATGAAAGCCTCATATGGGACAACTTTCTTATTAATTTCTAAAGCATCTTTTTAGCACACAAATTGATAGTTCAAAATTTTTGTACTAAAAAACTGATTTAAAAATTGCTAAAAAACGTTGTCTCAAATTAAGGAACTTTTATTTGGTCCGGTGACCGGACGTAGAGCTACGTTCGGCCGGCACTGAGATCGCGCCACGTAGCATGCACAAAATCACGTATTTGTTGATTTTGTTCGGCAATAACAAGATTATGTGAAGACAAATACCGAGCAATACCGAGTAATACTGAGCAATACAGAGCAATACTGAGTTTTTTTAAGAAACACTCGGTATTACTCGGTATTGCTCGGTATTACTCGGTATTGGTCTTCACAGAGCGGTATTTCTCGTTATTGCCAAGCAATACCTAGCAATACCAAGTAACTCAGTGGTGACCGACGTAGAGCTACGTCCGGCCACAGGACGAAATAATTGTTCCAAATTAAGGCTTCGTTTGGGACGGCTTTTCTATTGCTTTCTAAAACGGAGTTTTAGTATAAAAATAAAAAATTTTGTACTAAAACTCTGTTTTAGAAAGCAGTAAAAAAGCCGTCCCAAACGAAGCCTAAGGCTTCGTTTGAAACTGCTTTTTATTGCTTCTTAAAGCACCTTTACAGTACAAAAATTAAAATTTTTATTCTAAATATCTGCTTTAAGAAGCAGTAAGCCGTCCCAAATGAAACCTAAATCTTAATATAAAGCCAACTTTAAAAGTATTTTTTTGCGTTGATATCTTTGAATTAACGTGTTTAAATTGGGGCTTCACATGATCACATCCCTTCAGTGATCCTAATCTACGCGACTCAATTTAAATCTAAAAATAATTAATAAATAAATCAAGTTGGGGTTTGTCGCAATATGGTCCTAACTTTTACTATATTCGCAAAACCTTTTCTCAAAATTGCAAATGTCAACAGCTGATGTAATCAAAACACGTTAACCTGTCGCCAGCATGATGTGGCTGCAAATATTAAATTTGATTACCTACTGAAGTCTGTCAAGTCGTCGTTAAAAAATTATTGGTGGATTCACACAGTATATTTTCTTATCCACCCACCAACCTATCATAAAAAAAAATTATATCAAAGAATTTTTACATAAATTATATAATGATAAATTCAAAATTATTAACTGTTTTTTAAGTTAATGGTTACTTAAGAGGCTGAAAAATATAAAATATAAAATATAATATATAATATAAATAAAAAATACATTTTATTTGAAATTATTTAAGCATGTAACACAATGTAAATACATATGAATATATTTTTATTTGAAACAAAATGAATACAATATTATTCTAGGCTGTGGGGATAAAGTGATATGATTTTATGTCTTTATAGTGTACAAAAATTCAATACATAAATAGAAGATAAAGTGACACCAGGTTTTATACATGAAAAACACTGAAAAGGAAAAAAAATCACAAGGACGTGCAGTTGAAAAGATTCTACTATTATTTGAATAGATTATAGAATTTGACTCACCATTCAACTCGACAGCGAGAATACAATGAATTGGGAAATGTACCAACCTTCAAATGGGTACTCTTGATGTAGATTGAATAATAGAGAATGTTTTACAAATGTCTGGCAATGGTGGGAGACTCAATTACAATTAACAAACGGACGGATCTCCGAAGACAGTCGGCAATTAGGAAGAGATCTGGTGGTGACTAACGAATGTGCAGAAGTCTAGCAACGATTGGTGGCTGGGAAGATATACAGTGGCCAACGAACGAGCATAAGTCTAACAATAATTAGTGCTCGAAAAGAGATCCAACGACAATAGAGCTCCCAAATTTTCTTCTTTCTTCATCCTCCCTCATGTGAAGAATGAGAGGTCTATTTATAGTTTTTTTGAAATGGTATGCCTAGTAAATATTGAGAAGATCAAGGGCATGTTTGGAGTATTCCATTGAGCGTCTCATATTGATCCCCTTGATCATGGAGAGCGTTTATCAAGCTTTTAAATGTCTTAGAGATATCATAATTGAGTGATTTTGGGCTTGTTTGATTGGTCTAATCAAGCACTCGATTCGATTATAAGCATATCATATTTGGATATCATTTGGTCATTCAATTAATGCTTCGAAGCTTTCAAATAGGTTTTGTTCTTTTGATTTGGGCCCATTTGGGCTCAAATTGGATCAAATTTGGCATTGTTGAGTTCGTCTCCTTGAAATGTTTAATTTGATTATAAGCTTGCTAAAATCAGAACTTGTACGACCCTTATTGTAATTTTTGAAGCTTCTGACTCTTATTTGCATCAAGATTATGTTTTGTGACATATCTATCAAGTATAAAACTCAATTGTTGTTGGCTATAGAGTGATGGCAATAGCCAGTAGCAAGGCAGGAATTGCTGGCCAATGAAGACAATGATTTTAGCTTGTGACATATTTTGGAATTCGGTTGAAAAAGATCGAGTTTAGAATGAATAAAAAATGAATTACATAGTGAATTTGAAATTTACAAAAAAAAAAAAAAAAAAACTCTACATTCCATTTTAATTTTTGAAGCTTCTGACTCTTATTTGCATCAAGATTATGTTTTGTGACATATCTATCAAGTATAAAACTCAATTGTTGTTGGCTATAGAGTGATGGCAATAGCCAGTAGCAAGGCAGGAATTGCTGGCCAATGAAGACAATGATTTTAGCTTGTGACATATTTTGGAATTCGGTTGAAAAAGATCGAGTTTAGAATGAATAAAAAATGAATTACATAGTGAATTTGAAATTTACAAAAAAAAAAAAAAAAAACTCTACATTCCATTTTAATTTTTGAAGCTTCTGACTCTTATTTGCATCAAGATTATGTTTTGTGACATATCTATCAAGTATAAAACTCAATTGTTGTTGGCTATAGAGTGATGGCAATAGCCAGTAGCAAGGCAGGAATTGCTGGCCAATGAAGACAATGATTTTAGCTTGTGACATATTTTGGAATTCGGTTGAAAAAGATCGAGTTTAGAATGAATAAAAAATGAATTACATAGTGAATTTGAAATTTACAAAAAAAAAAAAAAACTCTACATTCCATTTTCATCAAACGAAACACTTAAATTTGTAAAACCCTTGTATTTACCCTCACTTTTCATCAAATCAAACAACTCAGTGTAATGCAAATTTTTCATATGTGGTAGGAATTTCAACTAAGGTTTAATTTGGGACAGCTTTCTTACAGCTTATTAAACAGCTTTTAGTAAAAAAATTAAAAGGAACTTTTTAATTAAAAATTTAAATTTTTTCTACTAAAAAGCTGCTTTAAGAAGCAGTAAGAAAGCCGACCCAACGAAGCCTAAGATCGAATCGCTTGTGCTTTCTAAAGATCAGTTTGAAGCTTGAATCGAAAATGAAATCCTACAAGTTGTTGTAAGGATTTTTTTTTTTTCAACCGTTGCATTAGAATCTATGCCACAAACTCTCAGGTTTCTCGGGCATCATATTCAAGAAGATAATCATGGTGGTATCGCTGCAAGGTCTACACCACAATCATATCTAACAAAACTTGACTATCTGTAACAAATTTGGACAAGATTTATCATTAACCAAGATTGCACCATGATCACCTTTGAGCATGTAGTACTCTTTACCATCACATATATAGATTTACAATGTTCACGATCAATGCATGTGGAGATCTACTATGATGCTTTAGCTTTACAATCTACATTTGTCAAAGAGCATTTCATATTAAAGTATACCCCTCAAGTTATATTATTTTTCTATAAATAATGAAAAGTTTCTAACTAAGTCATGTCTTATAGTTTTTTTCTCTTGATACATCACCAAAAATCACTTTGATTGGGCGTGAATCTTGATGCATATTTGAATTGAAAACTTTAAAAATTAAATTTGAGATCATACAAACTCCTATCTTAGCAAACTTATAATCAAATTGAACGTTTCAGCAAGACAAACCTAATGACACCAAAATCAACCCAATTTGAGACTAATGGACTAAAATCAAAGGCTTAAAGCATATTTGGAGGCTTTAGTATGTTCATTAGGTGACCAAGTGGTATCCAAATATAGTACGCTTATCGTTAACTCTAGCAGCTCAACGAGATGAATCCAATGAGCCCAAGATCACTTAATTCTAACATCATTAAGGAATTCAAATATTCAATGAATGCTCAATGATCAAGATAATCAATATGAGTTGTTCAATAGAACACTCTGAAATCGCTCGGGATTTTATTTATATTTACATAGCACGCAACTCTCAAAATCTATAAATAGAATCCACTCTCTACACAAAGGTGCTGATAGGAAATACTTGACTTCGTAGGTAACCCTAAGGGAATACTTGTGAGACCTCGTTCCCTTACTGTACCTCTCTGATTTGGATTTTCCTCTCAGAATCGTCCGGGACGATAGTGGGATCGTCCAGGCCGATCTACACTGTAGAAAATATCGGCCTGAAAATAGTCCTGGGAACCGTCCAGGACGATTTTTTTGGTCTGATCGTCCCGGGACGATTTGGCGATCGGCCGGGCCGATCTGCTTAATGATATATGAAAATCAGCTCGTTTTGATGAGAGAGAAAATCATTTAAAATCAAAATATCTGATTTGAGGAGAGAGAAAGAGAAAAGGAAAAAGAGGAAACCTGGTTTTGGAGGCCGCGGAGCGCTTTTCGTCCGACGTCGCTGTTGGGAAAAGTGTAGATCTCGTGGTAAGGACTCCGAACCCTATCTCTGTTTTCAAAGATATTGAGTTTTGACCGAGTTACGATCTGTTTTGTGTTTTCGTAGTCAACTTTTCAACGCGATTTTGATTTGACACAATTTTCACCGCACAATTTCTGGTATGTTATAGATATGATTATGACACACGATTTGAGTATTTTCTACAACGATTTTACCGGTCGGAATTGATTCTACGCGATTTTAATCGAATAGAAAAATATCAGAACTTGATTTGATTTGATTTCTATAGGATAATAGTCTTGTATTGATATTATAGATATTCTACTGTAATTTGGAAGAATTTGGAAATCGTGTCTTTTTGCAGGATTTTTGTGTAAATTTGACCGACTGCCGTTACGCTGCCCGATTTTCGTATGATTTCCGAATTTTCTGGAATTGATAGATTGAATTGAGATGTGCATGATTATTGATATGATTGTACTGAATTGATTTAATATTGATTATTGCATCGATTATGGATTGATTATTGAACTGATTATTGATTGACTATTGATACTGGAACCCAAGTGGAACCTGGTTGAACGTTGGTGAAGATTGATATTGACCTGTACAGGATGGTGGGCCGACGGGCTTTCCTTTAAACCATTAATCATTGATATAACGATTGGGAGTTATAAGGAGTTTTATATGCCGACAGGCGGCCGACGGGCAAAAAGAGTGACGACTCTTATTGATAGACCAACGTACGGATCTACAACAGCAACGGATTCTACAACAGCAACATGACCAGTTGATTTTACTTGTCCAGTATATAGTATTGAATTGCATGTTTACTGTATTGATTTATAGATTCATTGTTTTATAGATTTCTGCTTTATCGATTTTGGTTGGATTTATTAGATCGTACGATTTCATTGATTTCACTGATTGATTGATGTGCATCGACATTGAGCATTGATATAGAAATAGATGGATATAGATATTGCATTGATAGCATGGGCATGAATAGTATAGAATTATTGACACTGTTGCCTATAGATTCATTGATTTCTACTTATAGATTCATTGTTACTACTACCTGTGGATTTATTGATCTCGCTTATAGATATTACTGATAGACCGTATTGATTTGATTTGATAGTGATTGATTTAACGGATTGATTGATTCGACGATTTGATTGATTTGACGGATTGACTGATTTTCTTCTGTGTACGGATTTCTTCGAGATTGACGTGAATTGATCGAGCTAGATTTATTGATTTGCCTGCTGCTGCATTGACTGGTTTTATTGACTATGGATTGTGGGTCTCCGAAAGGATTCCGCTCGTGTGGTTCGAATGCAAAGAGCACGATCACACTATCCCGTAGGACAAAATGGTCGTAGGCCTTTACAATCGACACAAGCAGGCCGATGGAAGAGCAGATGGAGTTATAGATACGATTAGCCATGAAGGATAGCGGGTTTTCACCTACGCACCTCGATGGATAATAATATCTATAACCCTAAATTCACGAGATTTCCCCTATCCGATACATCGGCTCGAATAGGGTTTATTTGATTGTGGGGATCGGTTTCCTACGGGCGCAAGCCCCCGTAGTTAATTACATCCTAAGCCTTGACTTAGGAAAACTCTCGATTAGGGATGTTAGATTATCTCCTCTAAGGTGGGTTTAGTGCAAGGGATTTCTAGGCTTTCCTAATCAAAGGGGAATGTCCCAACTTGGCTCGATCAGTCATACAGGGTTCAATCACCATCCGGTCGGCTCGAAGAAATGAAAACTAGAGAAAAGAAAGAGGGACAACGCACCCAGGCATGCACGAGAGAAAGAGGGAGGTGGCGTCATCTGTGTGACGCGGATGGGCAGGATTTATAGCCTCCGAAAGAAAGGAAGACTTACCCACCAATAAGGTGTGTAATGGTACACTCGTACTACTCACCTTTAGACCCTAAATCTATAAAAGATGTAGTGTTGTACAAACAACGCTAACATCTACGACCTAGCTAATGCGATCTGGACTTACTCCTTGTCTGACAAAGAAAGCCAGCTAAGACCACCTAGTCGTATAAAATCCATGCTGTCCAGTCTTTATGAAGAAGGGTGGGTAGTTAGACACTGAAATTGGGATCGACAACCTAGAGAAATTCCTAAGTGATCCCACACTTATGAATGGTACAATGCTCCTAAAACTAATGCAATTAATTCTTAATTTTAATTAGTTACTAATGCAATTTATGCTAGTCAAAGTCTCCAAATCAGTGATGTATGAAATTTTAAAAAGGCTTATAGAAAATAGTTTTTGAATGACTAAACTTCCCCAGGTCCGGCACTTCATCCTCATAGGCCAGATTATCCGGACTCTACCCGCAGGCGGGGAAGTTTGTCTAGGAGGTGAGAGAATGCATGTATGCCACCCCGGACGATTCCGGCTATTCCCTAGAGTCGTTATGTTTCTATGTGAGTTAATCTTAAATTTTTATTAAATAATTACGAGTAGAAAAATTTTATTCCTAAAGAGCCTAACGGTCAGACACAAGCACATGCAAGAAAGAAACCTATAAAAAGCATGCCGGTTCTACTGCGCAAACAAAGTAAGTAAATCATAACACAGAAACAAATCCCACGAAAAAGAGTGTCCATGGCAAGTGCCATACAATATTACATCTCAAAGTACAGTAAGTAAAGGTGGCCGGGCTCCACCGGCAACAACCCGGGAACGACGCAAATCTTAAAATAAGGCATTTTTATACTTCTTCAGTCTTCTTCTTCTCTTCCTTGATTCGTCTTTGGATCGTCTTTGTTCTCTTCGGGCTCCTCGTAGTGACTCTCCCAAAAGGACATCCAAATGAAAAAGGAAACCCCCTGTAGGAGTTTACTTTTCCCTTTGGACTCCTCGTAGTGAGTGCTCCAAAAGGATATCCAAATGAAAAAGGAAACCCCCTGTAGGGGTTTACTTTTCCCTTTGGATTCCTTTCTTTAAAAATGCCTTATTTTCAGATCTTCACAATAATCACTATCGAATACATCAAATCAGAAAATAGAAAATCTAGACTCTCCTGCAGGGGTTATCCTAAGCAGTTATAATAAAAATCCATCCAAGCAGTTATATATATGAAAATGCTGAAAAAAAATAATTCACACTTGGCCGTGCTCTGATTATTGGGGGCTAAGCAGCTGAAGCATGTACCTAAAGCAGTTATGATTGACATTATTAATTTAGCCCCCTTTTTAGCGCTGTATAAGCACGGCCACCTGCAGGAAGACGGCATTAGTATAAAAGAGCGTGCCTAACCTATGGGTATTCTAACGTCACAACCACAGTGCAGAAAAGAAAAGCTAAAAGAAAGCAGTACGAAAACAACACAGCAGAAAAGCTACAACAGGTAGCAAAAACAACAACCAGCACACAGGTCACATGCAGAGCGTCACAACAAAGTACGGAAAAGTAAAGCAGAACAACAACCTAACCTAAAGCTAATAGTCGTGTCCTAGCAAACTCATCTAAGTGTGTGAAAGCTGTGTGGTTTTGGTAGATCTTATGTAGGGTTAATTTAATTAGAGTTGTATGTATATTTGATTTGTTTGTTGAAAGGGACAAAGAAGAGTTTTTTAGTTAAAGTTTAAATATTAGTGTTTTAGAATTGATTTTTAGGATGTTTTATTTTTAATGTTTGATTAACTATCACCTTTGTTTCACACCGAGGCCGTGAGGTTTATTTCACCCTCCTTGGGGCTAACTTAATAGCCTCGTAGGCCTGGGTTACCCAGTGATAATTAATTTTGTTTGATTATTTTAGTTTGTTATTAAAAAAAAAGAAAAATGTGTATTAAATGTTTTATTAATCAAATTGGTTAATGGGTTTTAAGAGTTATTCTAAAGTTTGATATTTAGAAGTGTTTTATCCTAATGAATTTTTAATTTAGTATTTGATCACCTAATTAAATCTACCTCTTTTAGATTTTAAATGGGTTAGAAATTGATTATTAGATTAGTTAGAATTAATTTAAGTTTATGATTTAGAATTGTAATTTAATGATTATGAATGTTAATTAAAATTTAGTTAAGAGTTAAGTGTTTTAATAGATTTTTAAGAATTAGATTGGAATTAGTTGGTTGATTATTAGTAGATTAAGAAAATAAAACCTGAATCTAGGAAAGCGTGTCACTAAGTTTTTTTTGTTGTTTTAATGTCTCTATCCTATAGGGAGCATGCATCCTAAGTCTATGTTTTCTAAGACTCAGTCCTTAATTTTTATCCTTAGATGTCACTAGTGTTGTAGGATAAAAAGTTGTATTGTTTTTCTAATTCCTAAAACTTCTACACGGATGTCATAGGATTTTAGGGATCTAAAAAATAAAAATAAAAGCAATCCTAAATATGTAATTGAAGCTTCTAAGGCCCTAAGGGTGGGAGGCGTACAACCATCTAGGCCCCTAAAAGTTTTCTAAGTTTTAGTAAACTTACAGCACCGGGGGCTACGACCCGGTGATTCCGCCCGTAGCGCCCCTACTAGATGAGTAGGGACGACTGATACTTGGATCCCACTGTCCTAGCTCCAGCTCCAAGTGTTCCTTATCCGTTGTTTTTCCAAAGTAGTACCTCGCAAGACACAAAAAGGACATGTATTAGAGCAGTTCTATGAATAAATGATAGTGTAAGGAAATAAAAAAAATGCAATAAAAAAAAAGCTAGAACGTACCTCTTGTTATTTGTCGGGCCATATGTCTTTTGGGTTCTCCTCAACTTGTAGGTGTACAGTACCAGGACGTAGAAAAAGTAGCAAAGAAAACTAACGGACGAAATAAAACACGGCTAAACGCAATGAAAAGAAAAAGAACGAAAATCCGATATATAAAAAGGGGTGTAGGCATCGTTGTTATTGGATACATTTCGTAGCAGTCAAATGCATCCTATGATATCAACAATGCCTTTTGATGTTCCCACTCCAAACGAGGTACTTGATACGTTTGACATACCTACCCACGACATTCTAAACCAAACCCAAATCAACGGAGGGAAATGGACTTCTAAAACTGAACTAGAACCAAATCTTCTTTTGTTTTATATTTTATCCCGAAATTTCATATTTTAGAAAACTAACACTAATGGGAGAAAAATCTAAGCAAGTAGAGACTAATCAAAGAAGCTATTAAAAGATATTAAACATCAATCAACATAAATTTCTCAAAATTTCAAAATCTCCCAAACTCATTCTTTTTTGGAAGAAACATTAAGAAAACTCTAATTCCAATAAGAAAGCACTAGTTGTTCTCGAAGGACACTAATGGACCTTGTTACACAAGTTTAATCTACCAAATTATAGTCCTCAAAACAATTTGTAAGAACTGCTACATGAACTACTACAAAACTTCCTAAAGGTTATCTATTGAAATCTCTTTTCCTTTCATTTTGTTTGGCACAAAAACTCTACAGAAAAAATCTTTTATCAAAATCTCTATTTCTACCCAAAACAACCCACAATCAAGTGTCTCATCTTTCATTTGGAGTGGGGTAAAAAAAAAACAAAGCTTTCCAATGAGAAGATTTTATAGAAACCCCTCGTTGGAAAGCATCTATAAAATTCATCGTATAAAACAAATCTGAAATCGCTAATAAATCGCTCCAACCAAAGCAAAACAAAACATCTTCGAATCAAACATAAATTCCCATAATAATCGCTCGTTCTCAAATGCCATAACACCAACACACTACCCTGCTTATGCCACATGAAATTTCTTTGAAATAGAACGAGTTTCAACCATAAAAAGAAACTTTCAAATTTTCTCTCAACATAACATATATGCACCTAAATCCCTCTCATATAATAAAATTCATATTCTCGTAACATTGATTTTTGCTAAAACCTCATGCTAACGATATGCTTCTTTTATAGTAATAAGAGAGATACAAAGCTCACAATCATTCAATACCTTCTCTAAACCTCACTAATGAAACAAATCAATTATTGTAATACCATGTAAAATCCTCCCAACTTGCTTATGAAACCAAAGTGTTGCGACAAAATAAACATCATTCATATCCTATCTTAACCCTTTGCCGATCAAGGTGCCAATGAAGGGAGAAAGTTATGCACCATTCAAAATCAATGTCAATGCTCATCTCAAAACAACTTAGAGAACAAAACAGCGATAAATGTGCACATAACTTGCTCCTAAAACAATTCGGAAGTTTAAAATCATAGAAAACTGCATAAATTTCATTCCTATAACAATACGGAAGCTTAAAACCACAAAAATCTGCACTTGTAACATTTCTACGGCAATTCGGAAGCCAAAAATATTAAAAACCAGCATGTATTTACTTCCTACAACCATTCGGAAGTTCAAACCCATGAAAATCTGCACATAGCTCACTCCCAATATCAACTTAGAAACCAAAACAGTGAAATTCTGCACTTTAACATTGTTTTCAGAACTATTAGGAACTCTATAATAGTAAAAAAAAACTGCAACTAACACATCCAAATAATTTTAGAACATAAAACCAGTGAGCGAGACAGCGTTTAACTCGTTCCCCATCAACTTAGCATTTAAAACGATTAAATTCTGCACTTGTTTCTTACCAAAAACAATGAGAAAGTTCATAAAAAAAACTATAGAAATTTTCCCAAAGAAACAATGATTGCCAATAATTCATGAGAGCTTTCACGTTTCTTAAGAAGGAGAACAATGCTCAAACAAATCCAAAAAGCTATTTTACCAAGTAACTTCTCACATAGCCACCAAACTTTCCATTTAAATTATGTAAGCATGAAATTGAAGCAAATAGAACATACGTGAGGGCTTGATAGAACTAAGCATCAAATGATTTGTTTCATGAAACGCGCACGACTCTCTCACATGTTCTTTAACAAAAACTTTGCAAATATAGTTACCTCCAAACTTAAAAAAAAAAAAAAACGTGAAACCTTATGACCAAATGTGACCGCCCATCCTTTAGTTTAAGTGACTCCAAATGCAAATCTAAGTTTCATAGAACATCAACCAAAATATCATAATTTTATTTTTCCTTAAAGAGCATCTCATCAACCACCTCATATGCATGGTTTGATGGAGGAATGACATAGTATCCTTATAAGTCTTCAAAGCTCACACCTAAAACTTCTACACCAAATGACATAAAGTAAGTGTAGGTTTACATGCTAATTACCCATTTCAAAACAAGACAAATCAACAAGTTGTGTAGAAATACAAATCAGCCCATGTTTAAGAGAAGATCTCAACCAAACTTATTAAAGGAAGTTTAGCAAACATAGCTATGTCCAAACCCACAAGAAACAATACAAAATCCTTACATATAAATATGTTCACCAAACATTTGGTTAAGTGACCTCATATGCAAGCTTAAGTTTCATGAATCACCAACAAAATGTCACAACAATCCCTCAAAGGGATTTCACCAAACACTTGAGGTGTAAGGTTTGCAAAATTATGTAAAACAAGTTAGGATAAGAGTAGCGGTTCACACCTAAATTTCATATAAGATTCTCTATATAATTTATCAAAGCTTTCTTTCTATCCATATGACAATCACTTCCATCAAAAGACAAGCATAAGGGTTAAAATAACAACTCCAAGCAATTTGTTCTCAGATTTTGTGAAAAGTTTCAACAATATCATGAAATTTACCATAGAGAATGTGGGCATTCACTTAGAAACCAATAGGGCTAGGAGTGTAATGACATATACACTACAAAGCCTCACAAAACCACTTAAAATTTGTGATAGCCATCCCAAAATACGCATACATGAAGCAAAAAGAAACAAAATTCAAACAAAATATATTCTCAGATTTTGTTTGTTTGCAAAGGGGAAGAAATAGAGAATGAAAGAGAGGTAGAAGAAGACCAAGAAAAGAGGAAGAACAAGAAGAAATGGAGGGACCAATAGAAGGAGAAGAGAGGAAAGATACTCACCTTGCAAGGGAGAGCTTGCTCGGTCCAGACGAAGACAGAGGAGGCGATGTCCGAGTCGGTCCGGGTTGGGATCGCGCGAACAGGGGGGGCGACGGGGGCTGGCGTCGGGCTGGTTGGAGCGGCTGATGTCGTGCTCGATCTCCCCTAGCGCACGCGAGAAAGAGAGAGAGCTGGAGACGGGAGTGAGAGGGGACTTCGGCTCTGGCTATGACTTCCGAACTAGACAAGGAACGGAGAGGGAGGTTCGGCTTTAGGATATGTCGCGAACTGCAGGGAAGACGAAGCTGGTCCGAGCTCCTTGCTTCCGAAACACAGTGAGAAATCCAGAGGGAGAGGGACGGGCTCGTCGAGCTGTGCGAACAGAGAAAGGCGAGAGAGAGGGAGGCGGGATCGAATGCCCTCGCCAAAGTCCTTCGTCTGAGTAAAATCAAGTTCGTCGTCGAAAGAGGAAGCCCGCCAACTCTCGTCATCGTGCTCCAGCATCCGATATTTCCTTAAACAGCTCTGTTCTCGCTCGATGTCTGCTCGAAGCGCAGAAATCTTCTGATCAGCGCGATTTTGGCCGAAACGAAGATTTCGCTCGATCGTGGCCGTCGAGGCGATTTTTTTTCTGATCAAGGAAACAAATTCAAAATTTTTTGGAAAGTTAAACAGGTTCAGATGTGATCAAATTGAGCTAATCCAATCTAATTCAATTAGACCAGATTAAATTCTGAGTCCAAAATTTGAGTCAATTCGAGTCGGTTCGGGTTCGAGTCGGCTCGACGAATTCAATTGCACGAAATTAAATTCAAAAACAACACTAATTTAAATCGAATCGAGCTCGACGCAATCAAAACAAAAGAATCGAGTCTAATCGAACATAGTCGAGTCAAATTCAACTCGAATCGGGTCGATTCGAGTTCAAATTGGACTCGACGACGTTCGATTAAATCGATCAAGGATACTCGAGCATATTCGAGCCAAAATCGAGGTCAACAAACGGACCCCCAACATATGCGGCGAACGATAAGTGAACCGTATATGTTGGCGTTGACCTTCCTAACTCTAGGAAGATACAACTCTAGGGTCAAGTAACAGAACCAAATCAACAATGAGAGAGAATCAAGGAAAGCAGCTCAACTTATCTGCCCAACCAAAGTGGAAGGATAAGAGATAGAAGAGAAGATATCATGCTCACATGGATAGAATTCAGACATGATCACAAAAAGTCCAAAGAAAATCCAACGATCATCTAGATAATAAATCTAAGATGATGCGGAGAGAAGGGAAACCAAAAGGAACTTGGAAATCGAAGGAACTATGAGACAGCAATAATAAAAAAAAAGCAATAAAGGATAGTAATTAAATATAGGGAAATCATCTGTCTGCCTGACCAGATCAAAACAGCGGAACAGAAGAAGGAAAAGGGAACCAACTGTCTGCCTGACCAGATCGAAACAGCAGAGCGGAAGGGAAAAGGAAAATCCCACATTCACCTGACCAGATCGAAACAGTGAATGGGGAAAGACTCAATGCTCACCTGATCAGATCGAAACAGTGAACATGAGTAGAAAAAGAGAAGAACCAACCGTCTGCCTGACCAGATCGAAACAGCAGAGCGGAAGGGAAAAGGAAAATCCCACATTCACCTGACCAGATCGAAACAGTGAATGGGGAAAGACTCAATACTCACCTGACCAGATCGAAACAGTGAACATGAGTAGAAAAAGAGAAGAACCAACCGTCTGCCTGACCAGATCGAAACAGCAGAGCGGAAGGGAAAAGGAAAATCCCACATTCACCTGACCAGATCGAAACAGTGAATGGGGAAAGACTCAATGCTCACCTGATCAGATCGAAACAGTGAACATGAGTAGAAAAAGAGAAGAACCAACCGTCTGCCTGACCAGATCGAAACAGCAGAGCGGAAGGGAAAAGGAAAATCCCACATTCACCTGACCAGATCGAAACAGTGAATGGGGAAAGACTCAATGCTCACCTGACCAGATCGAAACAGTGAACATGAGTAGAAAAAGAGAAGAACCAACCGTCTGCCTGACCAGATCGAAACAGCAGAGCGGAAGGGAAAAGGAAAATCCCACATTCACCTGACCAGATCGAAACAGTGAATGGGGAAAACTCAATGCTCACCTGACCAGATCGAAACAGTGAACATGAGTAGAAAAAGAGAACCAACCGTCTGCCTGACCAGATCGAAACAGCAGAGCGGAAGGGAAAAGGAAAATCCCACATTCACCTGACCAGATCGAAACAGTGAATGGGGAAAGACTCAATGTTCGCCTGACCAGATCGAAACAGCGAAACAAAGAATCAGCAGAAAACTCAACAACCCCCAAACAGGAAAATAAAACAGGGGGAATGAAGAGGTGGTGAAGTATGCCTCCCAGGGACTCTGTCGGGCACCCAACCAGAAAGGGGAGTCAACATTCGCCTGACCAGATCGAAACAGCGAATGAGAACGGCTCAAAATCCACCTGACCATATTCGCAACAGCGAATAATGAGCCCTCCCGAAAGTCTAATGTTCACCTGACCATAATCGCAACGGTGGGACAAAAGAAAAAGTCCAACATTCACCTGACCAGATCGAAACAGTGAATGAGGACAACCCAATGTTCGCCTGACCAGATCGAAACAGCGAGACAAAGGGGAAAGAGAAAGGGAGTTCAGCATTCGCCTGACCATATTCGCAACAGCGAATGAGAACAGCTCAATATCCACCTGACCATATTCGCAACAGCGAATAAAGAGCTTCCCAAAAAGTCTAATGTCTGCCTGACCAGATCGAAACAGCAAGACAAAAGACAAAATCTCACATTCACCTGACCAGATCGAAACAGTGAATGGAGAAAGACTCAATGTCTGCCTGACCATATTCGCAACGGCGAGACAAAGAGTGAAAGTCACCTCTACAACCACCCGACGCACATGTGCGCGGTGCTGTGAGGGAAAGAGAAGTAGGTAATCCATCGCCTAAGAAATCTCAAACTCATATTTCAATTACCCCATGGTAGAGGACAAATCGTCGTGGCCATGAATAATCAAAACATAAGTAGGACTTCTTTAGGTAAAGTTAAAATCACATATCATGAAGCAATCGATCGATATACATCTCTCTAAGAAGAGGAATATATATACGACCGTGTAAAAAGAATAATCTCATAATGAATGAATAGAAATGGCAAGGGGACACACTTGCCATCGAGAACAACAATCATCATCTCAAAAATTATTGATTATTAAAGAAATCACAGTGGTAACACCCATGCTAACTAATGGGACCCTGTGAAAAGTACAAGCAACATTTATGTATTCAAAAGAGACTGTTCTTGTAACTAAAATCAAGATCTCAATGACAGAATATATCATTTGAAAGAAGTAGCGGATCGACTTTCTGTTCGAAGATCAAAATCCACATAAGAAGTGATGTTTACATCTAAAGCCAGATGTACCACATCACAAATAAGGGAGAATAACATCCCTTTAAAAGTGAACAATCATAATCGAAGAAGTGAACACACAGTCATCTCCTAAGCAGTCATCGAAATGCTTTAGGAGAGACAGAAGGGAATTTGGGCTTTTTGAGCGTAGAACCGGGTTCCGCCTGTGACAAGGGCAACCGATTCTACTCAACTGAGAGCTTCCCTCTCGAAAGAAAAGATTTTTAAGGGACTTTGGGCTCTTTTTGAGCGTAGAACCGGGTTCCGCCTGTGACAAGGGCAACCGATTCTACTCAACTGAGAGCTTCCCTCTCGAAAGAAAAGATTTTTAAGGGACTTTGGGCTCTTGGAGTGTAGAACCGGGTTCCACCTGTGACAAGGGCAACCGATTCTACTCAACTGAGAGCTTCCCTCATTTTTTATTATTATATTTTTTTTATTTTGAAGAGAGGGGGAAATTGTTGGCTTTGATAACCCAGGCCATATTCGCCACATGAATAAAACTGGGGAGAGAGAAATATTACAACAATAATTTATAGGAAAATTCACAAAGTGATCATGGATCAACACCACTATATTTGACAGATATAGATCAAGGATGGACCCAGTATCATATTTCATTGAAATTCGAGTTAGTAGTTTTGGTATCCCAGACCACACTTGAAGGTGACAAGTGAAACTGGGGAGCGCCAACCCTTATAGGGGTTGGAGAGGTGATTTTGTGCAACAACAACAAAGTGATCAGTGAATGTGAAAGTAAGCACAAACATCTCTACGGCGTATTTACATACAACATCTAAAGACAATCTCATATTTTGCATGACAAACATCACGTGGTAGAGGACAAATCGTCGTGGCCACGGATTGTCGAAAAATACAAGAAATTCTTTAGAGTCATATCTATACAGAGGGATATTTACAAGTGGCGGGGGATGGCCCTTACGATGTGCAAACTCAAGCGTAGTACTTTCTCAAGTACTGCCCATTAATGACGGGCATGGGATGAACACCATTCGCATCAACTAGCAAGTAAGATCCACCCTCGTATACTTGCTCTACAACAAATGGGCCTTCCCAAATGGGCTCGAACTTACCACCTCGACGACGACGCGAGATGATAGGCCTACGCAAGACAAGAACTAACTCACCGACCTGAAAAGCACGAGGTCGGACGAGGCGATCATGGGCTTGGGCCATCCGGGCCTGGTACAACTTAAGGTTCTGATAAGCTTGCAAACGAAGCTCCTCTAAACCATCAAGTTCTTCCAACCGGAGTCGGGCATTAACTTCGTGAGAAAGATTATGGCTAACTGCTACACGTAACGAAGGGAGCTCGACCTCAAGTGGGAGGACGGCTTCAACCCCAAAAGCCAAAGCATATGGTGTACACTGAGTAGGAGTACGGTATGTAGTCCTATAGGCCCATAATGCTTCAGGCAATTTATCGTGCCATTCTCTTTTATTTGCCACGAGAATCTTTCTTACCAACTGGACTAAGGTCTTATTGAATGCTTCAGCCAAACCATTAGCCCTAGGATAATAAATCGAGGAATATCGCCAATTTATGTTATGGCGGCGGGCAAATCTAGCAATCTTGGTGCTTCTAAAAGACGGGCCGTTATCCGAAATTATACGGCGCGGAACACCAAAACGGTAGACAACATGATCGCGAAAGAAGCGCATCACATCTTCTGATTTAACTTCCTTAAGCGGAATAGCTTCTGCCCACTTAGAGAAGTAATCAGTAGCAGCTAGAATGAACCTATGACCCTTAGAGGAAGGAGGGTCAATAGGACCCACTACATCCGTACCCCAACTCTCAAAAGGCCAAGAAGACACAGTGGGGTGCAACGGATTAGGAGGTTGGTGAATAACAGTATTATGGATCTGGCATTGGTGGCACTTCCTAGCGTGCTCCATACAATCACGGATCATCGTCGGCCAGTAATAACCAAGGCGTTTAATTCTGACCTTCATCTTAGGTCCGGACTGATGAGCACCACAAAGCCCCTCATGTACCTCACCCATGACCTTACGAGCCTCCTCGTTGTTGAGGCAACGCAACCACATTTGGTCAAAAGAGCGTCGATACAGAGTTTCATTCACATAGGAGAAAGACAAAGCTCTCTTTCTAATCTGAGCGGCAAGAGAGCGATCGTCCGGAAGTTTACCACGCTTCAAGTACTCAACAAAGGGGACTCTCCAATCTGACTCTTCCTCAACAGCGCACACTGTGAGGGTCTGATCGGGAGAAGACAAGTCCGCGGGACACAGAGCTTGTCGGTACTGAACAACAACTGATACCGGATTTCCATTCGGGTCAGCCAACTCCTTAGCAAGTTTAGCTAGTGCATCCGCTCTACCATTCTCAGATCGAGGGACTCTAACTAAAGTTACTTCAGGGATCAAACACAAGAGCTCCATTGCCCTGTCGTGGTAAGGCAAGAGCTCAGGTTTGAGGACTTTGAAAATTCCAGCCACTTGATTAATGATTAGTTGGGAATCTCCAAAGATTTTCACCCGCACAATGCTCATCTGAATGGCCAACTCAAGTCCTACAATCAAGGCTTCGTACTCGGCTTCATTATTAGTACGAGGCTCAGAAAGACTGTAGGAGTAGCGAAGGGTGTGGCCTTCAGGAGACACAAAAATAAGCCCCAAACCTACCCTAACTACAGGAGTTTCGTAAGGACGTAGTGATTTGATGGAAGAGGCTCCATCAAAGTAAAACTCCCAAGTAGGGGACTCCTGCTCTTCCACACTCATGACTAATTCGTCGGGCAAATCATCATTAAGTGGGGAATCCGCAGGGATCGGGTGAGAAGCAAGAAAATCAGCTAGAGCCTGTCCTTTGACGGCCCGCTGAGGGACAAAGGAAATATCAAACTGCAGTAAAATCATGGACCAACGTGCTAAACGACCTGACAAAGTCGGACGGGTCATCAGGTACTGCAACGGGTTGACTCGGGAAATCAAACTGATCTTGTGCGAGAGCATATAATGTCTAAGCTTCTGCACAGCAAAGATCAAAGCCAAACACTGCTTTTCCATTGCCGGGTATTTTAGCTCTGCAGGAATTAATCGTCTGCTAAGGTAGTACAAGGCGTTCTCTTTGCCTTCCTCATTCTCTTGAGCTAAAAGTGCACCAAGTGACTCATCCAAGGCAGTAGTGTAAAGGATCAACGGTTTACCAGGGATCGGTGCAGCTAACACTGGGGGATTCGTCAGGTAGCGCTTTATGCTCTCAAAGGCCTCCTGACAATTCTTATCCCAATGAAAACGGGCATCCTTCTTCGCTAAAGCAGCAAAAGGATGACATCTACCGGCAAGATTGGAGATAAATCTCCGCAAGAAAGCGAGCTTACCCTGAAAAGATCTCAACTGGGTAAGACTCCTAGGAGGTTTCAAGTCCACTATGGCTTTGATCATGGAGGGGTCAATCTCAATGCCACGATAGCGAACAATAAAACCAAGAAACTTCCCTGCACTAACTCCAAATGCACACTTTAAGGGATTCATCTTCAAATCATGCTTTCTTAAGCGTTCAAAAACGATTCGTAGGTCTCGGAGGTGATCACTACGGACCTTGCTTTTGACCACTAGATCATCCACATAGCATTCAACTTGCTCATGAATCAGTTCATCAAAAATAACTGTCATGGCACGCTGATAGGTGGCCCCGGCATTCTTGAGGCCAAAGGGCATCACCTTGTAACAAAACACACCTATAGGGGTGCGAAAGGCAGTGAATTTCTCATCTTCAGGGGCCATCTTAATCTGATTGTAACCAGATGAACCATCCATGAAGGAGAAAATGCTATGGGACGAAGCAATATCAACCATAAGTTCCGGGATAGGAAGAGGAAAATCGTCCTTAGGACACGCCTTATTCAAATCACGGAAGTCTATACAGACACGGATCTGACCATTCTTCTTCCGGACTGGAACAACATTGGCAAGCCAAGTGGGATACTTCTCTTCACGAACAAAACCAGCTTCTATAAGCTTCTTAGTCTCGGCTATCACCTGTTGTTCAATCTCTAACCTCATCCGACGAGGTGACTGCTTAACAGGGACTGCATCAGGACTAATAGCTAACTTATGGACTGCTACTTCCAGATCCAAACCGGGCATCTCCGTGTAGTTCCAGGCAAAGCAATCCCTAAACTCAGAAATGAGTGCAACATACTCTTGAGCCTCTGATTCGGATAGCAAAGCACTATGAAAGATAGGCCGAGGATCCGATTCGGTGCCCAAATTAATCTCACACAATTCGTCCATGGCAGAACTGGCGCCATCTTCGAATTCACATGGAGCTTCAAGGACCCTGTCCTCATTCTCCTCCGGGTCTTCATCATCGGCGATAGAAACGACCGGATAAGAATGAGAAACAACACGAATGCTGGCGGAAGGGGACTGATCTTCTTGAGAATAGCCTATACCCTGCCCAGTTCGAGGAAAATCAGTTCGCCAAATACGGGCTTGCTGTTGGGCCTGTCTACCCGACCAAGTCGAAGGGACAAGACCTCGCTCAACAAAGTTATCCACAGCAGGGGAAAAGTATCGGGGAACTGGCATGATCTCATCATCCGCAGTGGATTCCACAGGACCCTGTATGTCAGTACTCTGTGGGACACCTACACTATGGAACAACGATGCATGCCAAGCAGATTGTGCTGGCACATAGAGGGTATGCAGCTCTTGTACAGAGCGCCTATCTACGGGTAGTGCACCACGGACACTGGCGGAAGGTGTAGGGGAAGGTTGAGGAGGAGATTCCTCAATTCTCATCCCATACATCTGGCGAGAAAGGGATTGTTGGCTAGTGGTCTGACGTCCGACATCTCCGTCGTCGTCTGAATCACTATCAACAACTAGACCACCTTGAGGTATCAAACTCCTATGGAAAGTGGGATAGGAATTGTGATCAACACTAAAGGCGGGCAAAGGGACTGAGTGACGAGGAACATCAATCATCTCATCATCAGAGTCAGACTCAACAATCAAAGGGGAAGTGTACAAATGCGAGGGAGGAGGGATTCGAGTATCAAAGTTCCTCGGAGGGCGAACCGACTCTCTACCTCGACCTCTACCACGCAATCCTCTACCTCTACTAGGAGGAACATCGTGCCTGAGTACAAACCGTAAAGATTCCTCCGGGTCTGTAGTGGAAACACCTGCTCCAATCTCAACCTGTAATGGACCCTGTACTAGTGGTTGTATAGGACCCTGTGCAAGTGGCTGCATAGGACCCTGTACCACACTAGCGGGTATCACTGGTGACTGGGCAGTGGGAGGTCTGCGAACTTTTCGAGGCATGTAGTGCTCGGCATCATCATAAATAGAGACCTCATGCACGGCAAAAGGTTGAATATCTCCAAGAATGGAAAACTCTACATCATTCCTCATATACTTCATGCACTGGTGCAGTGTAGAGGGCACCATTCCATATTCATGTATCCAAGGCCTTCCCAGGAGAGCCTTGTATGAGGTATCTGCCTCAATAACATGGAACTTTGCCTCAGTCAAAAGATCTCCAAAACGCAAAGGCAAAGTGATGGAACCTAGAGCTCGTTGACCTTGATCATTAAAACCCTTCAGCATAATCTTATCTGAAGTGAGCTTTAAGTGACCAAGGGAGAGACTCTGCAGGGTGGCATGATTAAGGATATTAACTGAAGCTCCTTGGTCAATGAGGACCCTGTTCAACTCATAACCATTTACTTCAGTGGTGACGTACAGGGGACGGTTGTGATCAGAGGTTCCTAAGAGAAGATCCTGGTCTGAAAAGGTAATGCATGGCATCTCTCTCAAATAACATGCATCCTTAACTGACTCAGTGGCAAAGAAAGCTTGATAAGACTCTGGTTCAAGCAAAGCTTTCACCAAAGTCTCTCTCAAATCGGAAGACATCATTAGTGCATCGTACACACTAAGAAGAGAAGGAATCTTTCTCAAATGAGCCAACACATTGTAATCAACATCCAATTGAGGGCCTTTTCCCTTCTCCTTAGCAGGTGCTTGAGGAGGAGGGATAGGATCATCCTGTTGGGTAATGATATTTCTATCTTTTTCTTTATTATTCTTAGCCATTTTGGGTGGAAGAACCTTACCTGAACGCAACTGTATCTCTCGTATTGAATCAGATTCAATAGAAGACTCATTTGGTTCAGGTGATATGGCTTGTGTTGGTTCATTAGAAAGGGGTTGGGAAGTGTTCTCGAATTCATCTTCTGAATCCATGTAACAACCTCCTTCAGGAATAGCGAACACAGGCTCTTCCTCACACTCAAACTCTTCTCCAAAAGAAGGATCATCATTATTATTTTCAGAAATAAATAAAACAGAAGAAGAACGAGTGCTAGAAAAAGTAGAGCTAGAGGGAGCGAGACACCAAAAGTAGCCAGAATCATTTTCTTCCATTAATTCATCATCAGTTGAAGGGAGAACAAAATCCTTCAGCGTAAGTGCTGGAAGAGATCCTGTCTTCCCCTCAGAAGTTACAACAAATTTCTCTCTTTCATACATCTTTCTAATACAAGGAGAAGTAGAAGAAATGTGCTCAGTAGGCACTACAACAGAAGAAGAAAAAGAAACTAGCAAAGGAACTGGGCTGGCAACTGTCGACTTGGCCTGTGGGGGCCTCCTCTCAACTGCCTCTGAACTCTGAACTGCCCGTCTGATCATACCCCTTGTCTTGCGAGAGAGTGCAAGCTGCCACTCCTCCCCAGAACTAAGAGGTGCTCTACTGTCACTGCTCTGAACACCACACTGACTGTCATACTGACCGGAGCTAGTAACCATCTGAACTATCTGAGCAACCTTGCCCCGAGGATGTACCAAATCACTATCCTGCAAGTGAATCTCACCACTAGCCATAAGGCTTTCCACCTTATCTTTGAACACATAGCAATCTTCAATCACATGGCCAATATGCTTATGAAAGGGACAATACAAAGGATGCTCTGTTTGTCCTTCTTCTTCTACTCTTTTGTTGGGTGGAAATGTCAAAATATTTTTCTTGATCAAAAACTTGAAAATCTTTTTTACACTCTCCCTTTTAAAGGGGTACTCCTTGCTAAGCTTCTCTTGTAAATACTGTTGGTTCTCTGGAGTTCTATAAGAGGGCCTAGGCTGCTGACCCTGTGGTCGTGGCTGAAACTGAACAGGAGGCTGTACTGGTGGTGGTAACTGAGGTCGGGGCTGAAACTGAGGTCGTGGTGGTGGTGGACGCTGTGGTACTGAACTAACCATGGGCCTCTTGCCTCTATCATGAGTATCAGAAGTACTATGCACCTCCCCCTTCCTAGGAGGTGGTGCCCCAGAAAACTCCAAACGCTGAGGTCTACGGATGGGTTGACTCTCAGCCTTAGGAGGGACTGCACTGGGTATGCTGTCCTGCAGGCTAGTGACTTTGGTTAACAACTTCTGAAAGGTTCGAATGCTAAAACCTTTCAGGTACGGAGCGATAGGACCATCAATGTTCTTCAACAGAATCTCAACTGCATGCTGCTCTTGCAGTTGAGGTTCACACTGAAGACTAAGGTTCCTCCACCTAACTATATAGTTAGGTAGAGACTCGTGGGGGCGCTGTCTGGTCACTACCAACTCACCAACAGTCACTCTATGCTCTGTACTAATGAATCTCTGCACAAACAACTGCTCCATCTCAGTAAAAGTACGAACTGAATCATTAGGGAGATCGGCATACCACTCAAATGCCACTCCCCCTAAGCTACTAACAAACAGTCTCAACATCAAAGCGTCATTTCCTCCAATGTTACAACATATGGCCCGATACTGAGCCACATGTTGTTTTGGGTTTCCAAACCCATCAAACACTCGGAAACGAGGAGGAACAAAACCAGCGGGATAAGGCTCCCGCTCGTACTCTACCGGGTAGGGGCGACCTCTACTAACAGAATCCCCAGACTTTCTAGAAGCTATAGCCTGGTCAACCCTCTGTGCAATCATATCCTGAATCTGAACTGGTGACAACTGAACTGACTGACTCTGGACTGGCACACTCAACGGTACTGCTGGTGGAGACATCGAAACTGCCCTCTGAACTCTATCAACTCTAACAGGCTCTGGGGCTGGCGACTGTGGCGCTACTGGCTCGTCTCTGGATGTAGTAGGAGTAACTACATCCATGACATGGGGTGTAGCCCCCAACATCGTCAACTGGGCGGTCATCGCCGCCATGGCTCTAGCCATCTCCGCCATCTGAGTCTGTAACTGCAAAACTGTAACATCCGTGTCTACTGAACGGGGAGGTCCACCCTGTGCTGAGGTGGAAGGCACATCGGCCTCCCCTTGTTCCTCCAAATCATCGTACTGCTCATGCTGCTCGTCAGACGTGCCACGCCTCGTGACAACACAAACACGGTGAACGGGGATGTCTTCATCTGACTCTCCTCCGAGTAAGTCCTCATCGGAAGTCTGATGAAGAGCATCAATGTACGGACCCAAAGGAGAAGAAATCCTAAGGGGACTAGGAGCAGCAACTGGCTCCACTCGAGCCCGAGTACTACTATCAACATCTACTGCATCAACATCCATCTGAACTGGCACTGACACTGAAGGGACTGTATCAACTCGTCGAATCGTACCAACTGTCTGCTCTGTCTCGACAGGCTCATCCGCCTGCCGACGTCTCCAAACCCATCTACTACGACGGGACCCGGTAGGGACATCTAACTGAGTGGAAGGGGCAACGACAACTGAACCAAGCTGGGCTCGGACAGGCTCTAACTGTGGGCGACGTCCATGACGGCGAGGGCGTCGTCCAGCAGCAGGGGCACCTGCCCGAGGTCTATCGGTAGGAACCACTCTAGTCTGCTGTCGTGGTGGCTGTCCTCTCTGCCACCGGTAACTCTGCCTAACCGACTGCCGCTGCAACTGAGAATGCACCTGAGAGATCTGATGGAGTAACCTCTCCTCACTAACACGCCCTCTACCGCGCGCTGAACGGATAATGTTTCGGATCCTCTGAGTGAGGGTCCGAGTGACAGTATCCCTGGGGACTCGAGCGCGAGGAAGAGTAGTGGGGACAGGAGGGGCTGCTGCAATGTGGGCAGCGTCCTCCTCGTCACCACTATGCACTAGAGGGGAAAAGCGTCCTCCCTGGACTGCGTCGATCTCAGGGGAAACTACGACATCAGGAACTGGGGTAACTACTCGTCTATGTGGCTCCCGCTGTAAGGGAACCATCCTCTGCTGAACTGGCTCCTGGTGAGCCACAGAATCTGCCATCCGCTGAACTGCTGCATCGGACGCCGCTAAACGTAATCTCCTGTTCCTATTTCTCCTAGCCCTTCTCCCAAGGCCGGAGGTGGAAGAAGACGCCACATCAGTACCTACAGACGGTACTGGAGGAACAGAAACGACTGAAGGGACTGTCGGGGTCTCCTCGGCAATCTCAAGGTGAGACAACCGGGTGAAAACAGAAACCCGACGAGTAGAAGGTGGAGGAAGCTCGGCCTGAGCAACCCTCTTCCTCGAGGAGGAAGGAGGAGGAGAGACTCGAGCACGAGCAGCCTCTACCGGAACAACAGGTAAAGGAACTGCTGGCTGCCGGCGCTGAGGGGCCGGGGCTACTCGAACAACAGGAGCGACAGGCGCTGGCCGCCTGACCGCTGGACGAACAGGGTGAACGGGAAGTGGCCTAGGCACTGGCTGCCTAGCCACCGGGCGCACTGGCTGCGCACGAACAGCAACCGGATGAACGGGTGCCCGGGCTGGCTGCCGAGCAACAGGTCGTCCGAAAGGTCGCATAGCTGCGCGTCCTCTCCTCTGAGGTGGAGAGAATGCGGCAGCCTCGGAGGGGGTCGGCCCGCCAAGAGTGACGTACGCCGAATCGGTGAGGGATCCAAAGGTGATCCCCCCCGCCGGTGGGCTCGTCAACAGGGACTCGGGAAGTGTCACCCGTGAGTCAGAGCCAAAACAAAAGGTAACGGACGGACCGGAATACGCCATTTCTACTGTCTGCTAACACAAACAATAAGAATTAGCGTAAACGAAAGCACCAGAAGGAACGAGAAAGAACGGGACGGAATAGCCTATAAAGGCTAGAAGAGGAAGAACCTAACTAAAGAACACTAAACCCGGAGTGCACACAAGAAAAGATAATTTAACATTCGAAGATGGAAAGAGAAACCTGTCCCACCGTGGTCGCCAGAAATCTGTGGGTCTCCGAAAGGATTCCGCTCGTGTGGTTCGAATGCAAAGAGCACGATCACACTATCCCGTAGGACAAAATGGTCGTAGGCCTTTACAATCGACACAAGCAGGCCGATGGAAGAGCAGATGGAGTTATAGATACGATTAGCCATGAAGGATAGCGGGTTTTCACCTACGCACCTCGATGGATAATAATATCTATAACCCTAAATTCACGAGATTTCCCCTATCCGATACATCGGCTCGAATAGGGTTTATTTGATTGTGGGGATCGGTTTCCTACGGGCGCAAGCCCCCGTAGTTAATTACATCCTAAGCCTTGACTTAGGAAAACTCTCGATTAGGGATGTTAGATTATCTCCTCTAAGGTGGGTTTAGTGCAAGGGATTTCTAGGCTTTCCTAATCAAAGGGGAATGTCCCAACTTGGCTCGATCAGTCATACAGGGTTCAATCACCATCCGGTCGGCTCGAAGAAATGAAAACTAGAGAAAAGAAAGAGGGACAACGCACCCAGGCATGCACGAGAGAAAGAGGGAGGTGGCGTCATCTGTGTGACGCGGATGGGCAGGATTTATAGCCTCCGAAAGAAAGGAAGACTTACCCACCAATAAGGTGTGTAATGGTACACTCGTACTACTCACCTTTAGACCCTAAATCTATAAAAGATGTAGTGTTGTACAAACAACGCTAACATCTACGACCTAGCTAATGCGATCTGGACTTACTCCTTGTCTGACAAAGAAAGCCAGCTAAGACCACCTAGTCGTATAAAATCCATGCTGTCCAGTCTTTATGAAGAAGGGTGGGTAGTTAGACACTGAAATTGGGATCGACAACCTAGAGAAATTCCTAAGTGATCCCACACTTATGAATGGTACAATGCTCCTAAAACTAATGCAATTAATTCTTAATTTTAATTAGTTACTAATGCAATTTATGCTAGTCAAAGTCTCCAAATCAGTGATGTATGAAATTTTAAAAAGGCTTATAGAAAATAGTTTTTGAATGACTAAACTTCCCCAGGTCCGGCACTTCATCCTCATAGGCCAGATTATCCGGACTCTACCCGCAGGCGGGGAAGTTTGTCTAGGAGGTGAGAGAATGCATGTATGCCACCCCGGACGATTCCGGCTATTCCCTAGAGTCGTTATGTTTCTATGTGAGTTAATCTTAAATTTTTATTAAATAATTACGAGTAGAAAAATTTTATTCCTAAAGAGCCTAACGGTCAGACACAAGCACATGCAAGAAAGAAACCTATAAAAAGCATGCCGGTTCTACTGCGCAAACAAAGTAAGTAAATCATAACACAGAAACAAATCCCACGAAAAAGAGTGTCCATGGCAAGTGCCATACAATATTACATCTCAAAGTACAGTAAGTAAAGGTGGCCGGGCTCCACCGGCAACAACCCGGGAACGACGCAAATCTTAAAATAAGGCATTTTTATACTTCTTCAGTCTTCTTCTTCTCTTCCTTGATTCGTCTTTGGATCGTCTTTGTTCTCTTCGGGCTCCTCGTAGTGACTCTCCCAAAAGGACATCCAAATGAAAAAGGAAACCCCCTGTAGGAGTTTACTTTTCCCTTTGGACTCCTCGTAGTGAGTGCTCCAAAAGGATATCCAAATGAAAAAGGAAACCCCCTGTAGGGGTTTACTTTTCCCTTTGGATTCCTTTCTTTAAAAATGCCTTATTTTCAGATCTTCACAATAATCACTATCGAATACATCAAATCAGAAAATAGAAAATCTAGACTCTCCTGCAGGGGTTATCCTAAGCAGTTATAATAAAAATCCATCCAAGCAGTTATATATATGAAAATGCTGAAAAAAAATAATTCACACTTGGCCGTGCTCTGATTATTGGGGGCTAAGCAGCTGAAGCATGTACCTAAAGCAGTTATGATTGACATTATTAATTTAGCCCCCTTTTTAGCGCTGTATAAGCACGGCCACCTGCAGGAAGACGGCATTAGTATAAAAGAGCGTGCCTAACCTATGGGTATTCTAACGTCACAACCACAGTGCAGAAAAGAAAAGCTAAAAGAAAGCAGTACGAAAACAACACAGCAGAAAAGCTACAACAGGTAGCAAAAACAACAACCAGCACACAGGTCACATGCAGAGCGTCACAACAAAGTACGGAAAAGTAAAGCAGAACAACAACCTAACCTAAAGCTAATAGTCGTGTCCTAGCAAACTCATCTAAGTGTGTGAAAGCTGTGTGGTTTTGGTAGATCTTATGTAGGGTTAATTTAATTAGAGTTGTATGTATATTTGATTTGTTTGTTGAAAGGGACAAAGAAGAGTTTTTTAGTTAAAGTTTAAATATTAGTGTTTTAGAATTGATTTTTAGGATGTTTTATTTTTAATGTTTGATTAACTATCACCTTTGTTTCACACCGAGGCCGTGAGGTTTATTTCACCCTCCTTGGGGCTAACTTAATAGCCTCGTAGGCCTGGGTTACCCAGTGATAATTAATTTTGTTTGATTATTTTAGTTTGTTATTAAAAAAAAAGAAAAATGTGTATTAAATGTTTTATTAATCAAATTGGTTAATGGGTTTTAAGAGTTATTCTAAAGTTTGATATTTAGAAGTGTTTTATCCTAATGAATTTTTAATTTAGTATTTGATCACCTAATTAAATCTACCTCTTTTAGATTTTAAATGGGTTAGAAATTGATTATTAGATTAGTTAGAATTAATTTAAGTTTATGATTTAGAATTGTAATTTAATGATTATGAATGTTAATTAAAATTTAGTTAAGAGTTAAGTGTTTTAATAGATTTTTAAGAATTAGATTGGAATTAGTTGGTTGATTATTAGTAGATTAAGAAAATAAAACCTGAATCTAGGAAAGCGTGTCACTAAGTTTTTTTTGTTGTTTTAATGTCTCTATCCTATAGGGAGCATGCATCCTAAGTCTATGTTTTCTAAGACTCAGTCCTTAATTTTTATCCTTAGATGTCACTAGTGTTGTAGGATAAAAAGTTGTATTGTTTTTCTAATTCCTAAAACTTCTACACGGATGTCATAGGATTTTAGGGATCTAAAAAATAAAAATAAAAGCAATCCTAAATATGTAATTGAAGCTTCTAAGGCCCTAAGGGTGGGAGGCGTACAACCATCTAGGCCCCTAAAAGTTTTCTAAGTTTTAGTAAACTTACAGCACCGGGGGCTACGACCCGGTGATTCCGCCCGTAGCGCCCCTACTAGATGAGTAGGGACGACTGATACTTGGATCCCACTGTCCTAGCTCCAGCTCCAAGTGTTCCTTATCCGTTGTTTTTCCAAAGTAGTACCTCGCAAGACACAAAAAGGACATGTATTAGAGCAGTTCTATGAATAAATGATAGTGTAAGGAAATAAAAAAAATGCAATAAAAAAAAAGCTAGAACGTACCTCTTGTTATTTGTCGGGCCATATGTCTTTTGGGTTCTCCTCAACTTGTAGGTGTACAGTACCAGGACGTAGAAAAAGTAGCAAAGAAAACTAACGGACGAAATAAAACACGGCTAAACGCAATGAAAAGAAAAAGAACGAAAATCCGATATATAAAAAGGGGTGTAGGCATCGTTGTTATTGGATACATTTCGTAGCAGTCAAATGCATCCTATGATATCAACAATGCCTTTTGATGTTCCCACTCCAAACGAGGTACTTGATACGTTTGACATACCTACCCACGACATTCTAAACCAAACCCAAATCAACGGAGGGAAATGGACTTCTAAAACTGAACTAGAACCAAATCTTCTTTTGTTTTATATTTTATCCCGAAATTTCATATTTTAGAAAACTAACACTAATGGGAGAAAAATCTAAGCAAGTAGAGACTAATCAAAGAAGCTATTAAAAGATATTAAACATCAATCAACATAAATTTCTCAAAATTTCAAAATCTCCCAAACTCATTCTTTTTTGGAAGAAACATTAAGAAAACTCTAATTCCAATAAGAAAGCACTAGTTGTTCTCGAAGGACACTAATGGACCTTGTTACACAAGTTTAATCTACCAAATTATAGTCCTCAAAACAATTTGTAAGAACTGCTACATGAACTACTACAAAACTTCCTAAAGGTTATCTATTGAAATCTCTTTTCCTTTCATTTTGTTTGGCACAAAAACTCTACAGAAAAAATCTTTTATCAAAATCTCTATTTCTACCCAAAACAACCCACAATCAAGTGTCTCATCTTTCATTTGGAGTGGGGTAAAAAAAAAACAAAGCTTTCCAATGAGAAGATTTTATAGAAACCCCTCGTTGGAAAGCATCTATAAAATTCATCGTATAAAACAAATCTGAAATCGCTAATAAATCGCTCCAACCAAAGCAAAACAAAACATCTTCGAATCAAACATAAATTCCCATAATAATCGCTCGTTCTCAAATGCCATAACACCAACACACTACCCTGCTTATGCCACATGAAATTTCTTTGAAATAGAACGAGTTTCAACCATAAAAAGAAACTTTCAAATTTTCTCTCAACATAACATATATGCACCTAAATCCCTCTCATATAATAAAATTCATATTCTCGTAACATTGATTTTTGCTAAAACCTCATGCTAACGATATGCTTCTTTTATAGTAATAAGAGAGATACAAAGCTCACAATCATTCAATACCTTCTCTAAACCTCACTAATGAAACAAATCAATTATTGTAATACCATGTAAAATCCTCCCAACTTGCTTATGAAACCAAAGTGTTGCGACAAAATAAACATCATTCATATCCTATCTTAACCCTTTGCCGATCAAGGTGCCAATGAAGGGAGAAAGTTATGCACCATTCAAAATCAATGTCAATGCTCATCTCAAAACAACTTAGAGAACAAAACAGCGATAAATGTGCACATAACTTGCTCCTAAAACAATTCGGAAGTTTAAAATCATAGAAAACTGCATAAATTTCATTCCTATAACAATACGGAAGCTTAAAACCACAAAAATCTGCACTTGTAACATTTCTACGGCAATTCGGAAGCCAAAAATATTAAAAACCAGCATGTATTTACTTCCTACAACCATTCGGAAGTTCAAACCCATGAAAATCTGCACATAGCTCACTCCTAATATCAACTTAGAAACCAAAACAGTGAAATTCTGCACTTTAACATTGTTTTCAGAACTATTAGGAACTCTATAATAGTAAAAAAAAACTGCAACTAACACATCCAAATAATTTTAGAACATAAAACCAGTGAGCGAGACAGCGTTTAACTCGTTCCCCATCAACTTAGCATTTAAAACGATTAAATTCTGCACTTGTTTCTTACCAAAAACAATGAGAAAGTTCATAAAAAAAACTATAGAAATTTTCCCAAAGAAACAATGATTGCCAATAATTCATGAGAGCTTTCACGTTTCTTAAGAAGGAGAACAATGCTCAAACAAATCCAAAAAGCTATTTTACCAAGTAACTTCTCACATAGCCACCAAACTTTCCATTTAAATTATGTAAGCATGAAATTGAAGCAAATAGAACATACGTGAGGGCTTGATAGAACTAAGCATCAAATGATTTGTTTCATGAAACGCGCACGACTCTCTCACATGTTCTTTAACAAAAACTTTGCAAATATAGTTACCTCCAAACTTAAAAAAAAAAAAAAACGTGAAACCTTATGACCAAATGTGACCGCCCATCCTTTAGTTTAAGTGACTCCAAATGCAAATCTAAGTTTCATAGAACATCAACCAAAATATCATAATTTTATTTTTCCTTAAAGAGCATCTCATCAACCACCTCATATGCATGGTTTGATGGAGGAATGACATAGTATCCTTATAAGTCTTCAAAGCTCACACCTAAAACTTCTACACCAAATGACATAAAGTAAGTGTAGGTTTACATGCTAATTACCCATTTCAAAACAAGACAAATCAACAAGTTGTGTAGAAATACAAATCAGCCCATGTTTAAGAGAAGATCTCAACCAAACTTATTAAAGGAAGTTTAGCAAACATAGCTATGTCCAAACCCACAAGAAACAATACAAAATCCTTACATATAAATATGTTCACCAAACATTTGGTTAAGTGACCTCATATGCAAGCTTAAGTTTCATGAATCACCAACAAAATGTCACAACAATCCCTCAAAGGGATTTCACCAAACACTTGAGGTGTAAGGTTTGCAAAATTATGTAAAACAAGTTAGGATAAGAGTAGCGGTTCACACCTAAATTTCATATAAGATTCTCTATATAATTTATCAAAGCTTTCTTTCTATCCATATGACAATCACTTCCATCAAAAGACAAGCATAAGGGTTAAAATAACAACTCCAAGCAATTTGTTCTCAGATTTTGTGAAAAGTTTCAACAATATCATGAAATTTACCATAGAGAATGTGGGCATTCACTTAGAAACCAATAGGGCTAGGAGTGTAATGACATATACACTACAAAGCCTCACAAAACCACTTAAAATTTGTGATAGCCATCCCAAAATACGCATACATGAAGCAAAAAGAAACAAAATTCAAACAAAATATATTCTCAGATTTTGTTTGTTTGCAAAGGGGAAGAAATAGAGAATGAAAGAGAGGTAGAAGAAGACCAAGAAAAGAGGAAGAACAAGAAGAAATGGAGGGACCAATAGAAGGAGAAGAGAGGAAAGATACTCACCTTGCAAGGGAGAGCTTGCTCGGTCCAGACGAAGACAGAGGAGGCGATGTCCGAGTCGGTCCGGGTTGGGATCGCGCGAACAGGGGGGGCGACGGGGGCTGGCGTCGGGCTGGTTGGAGCGGCTGATGTCGTGCTCGATCTCCCCTAGCGCACGCGAGAAAGAGAGAGAGCTGGAGACGGGAGTGAGAGGGGACTTCGGCTCTGGCTATGACTTCCGAACTAGACAAGGAACGGAGAGGGAGGTTCGGCTTTAGGATATGTCGCGAACTGCAGGGAAGACGAAGCTGGTCCGAGCTCCTTGCTTCCGAAACACAGTGAGAAATCCAGAGGGAGAGGGACGGGCTCGTCGAGCTGTGCGAACAGAGAAAGGCGAGAGAGAGGGAGGCGGGATCGAATGCCCTCGCCAAAGTCCTTCGTCTGAGTAAAATCAAGTTCGTCGTCGAAAGAGGAAGCCCGCCAACTCTCGTCATCGTGCTCCAGCATCCGATATTTCCTTAAACAGCTCTGTTCTCGCTCGATGTCTGCTCGAAGCGCAGAAATCTTCTGATCAGCGCGATTTTGGCCGAAACGAAGATTTCGCTCGATCGTGGCCGTCGAGGCGATTTTTTTTCTGATCAAGGAAACAAATTCAAAATTTTTTGGAAAGTTAAACAGGTTCAGATGTGATCAAATTGAGCTAATCCAATCTAATTCAATTAGACCAGATTAAATTCTGAGTCCAAAATTTGAGTCAATTCGAGTCGGTTCGGGTTCGAGTCGGCTCGACGAATTCAATTGCACGAAATTAAATTCAAAAACAACACTAATTTAAATCGAATCGAGCTCGACGCAATCAAAACAAAAGAATCGAGTCTAATCGAACATAGTCGAGTCAAATTCAACTCGAATCGGGTCGATTCGAGTTCAAATTGGACTCGACGACGTTCGATTAAATCGATCAAGGATACTCGAGCATATTCGAGCCAAAATCGAGGTCAACAAACGGACCCCCAACATATGCGGCGAACGATAAGTGAACCGTATATGTTGGCGTTGACCTTCCTAACTCTAGGAAGATACAACTCTAGGGTCAAGTAACAGAACCAAATCAACAATGAGAGAGAATCAAGGAAAGCAGCTCAACTTATCTGCCCAACCAAAGTGGAAGGATAAGAGATAGAAGAGAAGATATCATGCTCACATGGATAGAATTCAGACATGATCACAAAAAGTCCAAAGAAAATCCAACGATCATCTAGATAATAAATCTAAGATGATGCGGAGAGAAGGGAAACCAAAAGGAACTTGGAAATCGAAGGAACTATGAGACAGCAATAATAAAAAAAAAGCAATAAAGGATAGTAATTAAATATAGGGAAATCATCTGTCTGCCTGACCAGATCAAAACAGCGGAACAGAAGAAGGAAAAGGGAACCAACTGTCTGCCTGACCAGATCGAAACAGCAGAGCGGAAGGGAAAAGGAAAATCCCACATTCACCTGACCAGATCGAAACAGTGAATGGGGAAAGACTCAATGCTCACCTGATCAGATCGAAACAGTGAACATGAGTAGAAAAAGAGAAGAACCAACCGTCTGCCTGACCAGATCGAAACAGCAGAGCGGAAGGGAAAAGGAAAATCCCACATTCACCTGACCAGATCGAAACAGTGAATGGGGAAAGACTCAATACTCACCTGACCAGATCGAAACAGTGAACATGAGTAGAAAAAGAGAAGAACCAACCGTCTGCCTGACCAGATCGAAACAGCAGAGCGGAAGGGAAAAGGAAAATCCCACATTCACCTGACCAGATCGAAACAGTGAATGGGGAAAGACTCAATGCTCACCTGATCAGATCGAAACAGTGAACATGAGTAGAAAAAGAGAAGAACCAACCGTCTGCCTGACCAGATCGAAACAGCAGAGCGGAAGGGAAAAGGAAAATCCCACATTCACCTGACCAGATCGAAACAGTGAATGGGGAAAGACTCAATGCTCACCTGACCAGATCGAAACAGTGAACATGAGTAGAAAAAGAGAAGAACCAACCGTCTGCCTGACCAGATCGAAACAGCAGAGCGGAAGGGAAAAGGAAAATCCCACATTCACCTGACCAGATCGAAACAGTGAATGGGGAAAACTCAATGCTCACCTGACCAGATCGAAACAGTGAACATGAGTAGAAAAAGAGAACCAACCGTCTGCCTGACCAGATCGAAACAGCAGAGCGGAAGGGAAAAGGAAAATCCCACATTCACCTGACCAGATCGAAACAGTGAATGGGGAAAGACTCAATGTTCGCCTGACCAGATCGAAACAGCGAAACAAAGAATCAGCAGAAAACTCAACAACCCCCAAACAGGAAAATAAAACAGGGGGAATGAAGAGGTGGTGAAGTATGCCTCCCAGGGACTCTGTCGGGCACCCAACCAGAAAGGGGAGTCAACATTCGCCTGACCAGATCGAAACAGCGAATGAGAACGGCTCAAAATCCACCTGACCATATTCGCAACAGCGAATAATGAGCCCTCCCGAAAGTCTAATGTTCACCTGACCATAATCGCAACGGTGGGACAAAAGAAAAAGTCCAACATTCACCTGACCAGATCGAAACAGTGAATGAGGACAACCCAATGTTCGCCTGACCAGATCGAAACAGCGAGACAAAGGGGGAAAGAGAAAGGGAGTTCAGCATTCGCCTGACCATATTCGCAACAGCGAATGAGAACAGCTCAATATCCACCTGACCATATTCGCAACAGCGAATAAAGAGCTTCCCAAAAAGTCTAATGTCTGCCTGACCAGATCGAAACAGCAAGACAAAAGACAAAATCTCACATTCACCTGACCAGATCGAAACAGTGAATGGAGAAAGACTCAATGTCTGCCTGACCATATTCGCAACGGCGAGACAAAGAGTGAAAGTCACCTCTACAACCACCCGACGCACATGTGCGCGGTGCTGTGAGGGAAAGAGAAGTAGGTAATCCATCGCCTAAGAAATCTCAAACTCATATTTCAATTACCCCATGGTAGAGGACAAATCGTCGTGGCCATGAATAATCAAAACATAAGTAGGACTTCTTTAGGTAAAGTTAAAATCACATATCATGAAGCAATCGATCGATATACATCTCTCTAAGAAGAGGAATATATATACGACCGTGTAAAAAGAATAATCTCATAATGAATGAATAGAAATGGCAAGGGGACACACTTGCCATCGAGAACAACAATCATCATCTCAAAAATTATTGATTATTAAAGAAATCACAGTGGTAACACCCATGCTAACTAATGGGACCCTGTGAAAAGTACAAGCAACATTTATGTATTCAAAAGAGACTGTTCTTGTAACTAAAATCAAGATCTCAATGACAGAATATATCATTTGAAAGAAGTAGCGGATCGACTTTCTGTTCGAAGATCAAAATCCACATAAGAAGTGATGTTTACATCTAAAGCCAGATGTACCACATCACAAATAAGGGAGAATAACATCCCTTTAAAAGTGAACAATCATAATCGAAGAAGTGAACACACAGTCATCTCCTAAGCAGTCATCGAAATGCTTTAGGAGAGACAGAAGGGAATTTGGGCTTTTTGAGCGTAGAACCGGGTTCCGCCTGTGACAAGGGCAACCGATTCTACTCAACTGAGAGCTTCCCTCTCGAAAGAAAAGATTTTTAAGGGACTTTGGGCTCTTTTTGAGCGTAGAACCGGGTTCCGCCTGTGACAAGGGCAACCGATTCTACTCAACTGAGAGCTTCCCTCTCGAAAGAAAAGATTTTTAAGGGACTTTGGGCTCTTGGAGTGTAGAACCGGGTTCCACCTGTGACAAGGGCAACCGATTCTACTCAACTGAGAGCTTCCCTCATTTTTTATTATTATATTTTTTTTATTTTGAAGAGAGGGGGAAATTGTTGGCTTTGATAACCCAGGCCATATTCGCCACATGAATAAAACTGGGGAGAGAGAAATATTACAACAATAATTTATAGGAAAATTCACAAAGTGATCATGGATCAACACCACTATATTTGACAGATATAGATCAAGGATGGACCCAGTATCATATTTCATTGAAATTCGAGTTAGTAGTTTTGGTATCCCAGACCACACTTGAAGGTGACAAGTGAAACTGGGGAGCGCCAACCCTTATAGGGGTTGGAGAGGTGATTTTGTGCAACAACAACAAAGTGATCAGTGAATGTGAAAGTAAGCACAAACATCTCTACGGCGTATTTACATACAACATCTAAAGACAATCTCATATTTTGCATGACAAACATCACGTGGTAGAGGACAAATCGTCGTGGCCACGGATTGTCGAAAAATACAAGAAATTCTTTAGAGTCATATCTATACAGAGGGATATTTACAAGTGGCGGGGGATGGCCCTTACGATGTGCAAACTCAAGCGTAGTACTTTCTCAAGTACTGCCCATTAATGACGGGCATGGGATGAACACCATTCGCATCAACTAGCAAGTAAGATCCACCCTCGTATACTTGCTCTACAACAAATGGGCCTTCCCAAATGGGCTCGAACTTACCACCTCGACGACGACGCGAGATGATAGGCCTACGCAAGACAAGAACTAACTCACCGACCTGAAAAGCACGAGGTCGGACGAGGCGATCATGGGCTTGGGCCATCCGGGCCTGGTACAACTTAAGGTTCTGATAAGCTTGCAAACGAAGCTCCTCTAAACCATCAAGTTCTTCCAACCGGAGTCGGGCATTAACTTCGTGAGAAAGATTATGGCTAACTGCTACACGTAACGAAGGGAGCTCGACCTCAAGTGGGAGGACGGCTTCAACCCCAAAAGCCAAAGCATATGGTGTACACTGAGTAGGAGTACGGTATGTAGTCCTATAGGCCCATAATGCTTCAGGCAATTTATCGTGCCATTCTCTTTTATTTGCCACGAGAATCTTTCTTACCAACTGGACTAAGGTCTTATTGAATGCTTCAGCCAAACCATTAGCCCTAGGATAATAAATCGAGGAATATCGCCAATTTATGTTATGGCGGCGGGCAAATCTAGCAATCTTGGTGCTTCTAAAAGACGGGCCGTTATCCGAAATTATACGGCGCGGAACACCAAAACGGTAGACAACATGATCGCGAAAGAAGCGCATCACATCTTCTGATTTAACTTCCTTAAGCGGAATAGCTTCTGCCCACTTAGAGAAGTAATCAGTAGCAGCTAGAATGAACCTATGACCCTTAGAGGAAGGAGGGTCAATAGGACCCACTACATCCGTACCCCAACTCTCAAAAGGCCAAGAAGACACAGTGGGGTGCAACGGATTAGGAGGTTGGTGAATAACAGTATTATGGATCTGGCATTGGTGGCACTTCCTAGCGTGCTCCATACAATCACGGATCATCGTCGGCCAGTAATAACCAAGGCGTTTAATTCTGACCTTCATCTTAGGTCCGGACTGATGAGCACCACAAAGCCCCTCATGTACCTCACCCATGACCTTACGAGCCTCCTCGTTGTTGAGGCAACGCAACCACATTTGGTCAAAAGAGCGTCGATACAGAGTTTCATTCACATAGGAGAAAGACAAAGCTCTCTTTCTAATCTGAGCGGCAAGAGAGCGATCGTCCGGAAGTTTACCACGCTTCAAGTACTCAACAAAGGGGACTCTCCAATCTGACTCTTCCTCAACAGCGCACACTGTGAGGGTCTGATCGGGAGAAGACAAGTCCGCGGGACACAGAGCTTGTCGGTACTGAACAACAACTGATACCGGATTTCCATTCGGGTCAGCCAACTCCTTAGCAAGTTTAGCTAGTGCATCCGCTCTACCATTCTCAGATCGAGGGACTCTAACTAAAGTTACTTCAGGGATCAAACACAAGAGCTCCATTGCCCTGTCGTGGTAAGGCAAGAGCTCAGGTTTGAGGACTTTGAAAATTCCAGCCACTTGATTAATGATTAGTTGGGAATCTCCAAAGATTTTCACCCGCACAATGCTCATCTGAATGGCCAACTCAAGTCCTACAATCAAGGCTTCGTACTCGGCTTCATTATTAGTACGAGGCTCAGAAAGACTGTAGGAGTAGCGAAGGGTGTGGCCTTCAGGAGACACAAAAATAAGCCCCAAACCTACCCTAACTACAGGAGTTTCGTAAGGACGTAGTGATTTGATGGAAGAGGCTCCATCAAAGTAAAACTCCCAAGTAGGGGACTCCTGCTCTTCCACACTCATGACTAATTCGTCGGGCAAATCATCATTAAGTGGGGAATCCGCAGGGATCGGGTGAGAAGCAAGAAAATCAGCTAGAGCCTGTCCTTTGACGGCCCGCTGAGGGACAAAGGAAATATCAAACTGCAGTAAAATCATGGACCAACGTGCTAAACGACCTGACAAAGTCGGACGGGTCATCAGGTACTGCAACGGGTTGACTCGGGAAATCAAACTGATCTTGTGCGAGAGCATATAATGTCTAAGCTTCTGCACAGCAAAGATCAAAGCCAAACACTGCTTTTCCATTGCCGGGTATTTTAGCTCTGCAGGAATTAATCGTCTGCTAAGGTAGTACAAGGCGTTCTCTTTGCCTTCCTCATTCTCTTGAGCTAAAAGTGCACCAAGTGACTCATCCAAGGCAGTAGTGTAAAGGATCAACGGTTTACCAGGGATCGGTGCAGCTAACACTGGGGGATTCGTCAGGTAGCGCTTTATGCTCTCAAAGGCCTCCTGACAATTCTTATCCCAATGAAAACGGGCATCCTTCTTCGCTAAAGCAGCAAAAGGATGACATCTACCGGCAAGATTGGAGATAAATCTCCGCAAGAAAGCGAGCTTACCCTGAAAAGATCTCAACTGGGTAAGACTCCTAGGAGGTTTCAAGTCCACTATGGCTTTGATCATGGAGGGGTCAATCTCAATGCCACGATAGCGAACAATAAAACCAAGAAACTTCCCTGCACTAACTCCAAATGCACACTTTAAGGGATTCATCTTCAAATCATGCTTTCTTAAGCGTTCAAAAACGATTCGTAGGTCTCGGAGGTGATCACTACGGACCTTGCTTTTGACCACTAGATCATCCACATAGCATTCAACTTGCTCATGAATCAGTTCATCAAAAATAACTGTCATGGCACGCTGATAGGTGGCCCCGGCATTCTTGAGGCCAAAGGGCATCACCTTGTAACAAAACACACCTATAGGGGTGCGAAAGGCAGTGAATTTCTCATCTTCAGGGGCCATCTTAATCTGATTGTAACCAGATGAACCATCCATGAAGGAGAAAATGCTACGGGACGAAGCAATATCAACCATAAGTTCGGGATAGGAAGAGGAAAATCGTCCTTAGGACACGCCTTATTCAAATCACGGAAGTCTATACAGACACGGATCTGACCATTCTTCTTCCGGACTGGAACAACAATGGCAAGCCAAGTGGGATACTTCTCTTCACGAACAAAACCAGCTTCTATAAGCTTCTTAGTCTCGGCTATCACCTGTTGTTCAATCTCTAACCTCATCCGACGAGGTGACTGCTTAACAGGGACTGCATCAGGACTAATAGCTAACTTATGGACTGCTACTTCCGGATCCAAACCGGGCATCTCCGTGTAGTTCCAGGCAAAGCAATCCCTAAACTCAGAAATGAGTGCAACATACTCTTGAGCCTCTGATTCGGATAGCAAAGCACTATGAAAGATAGGCCGAGGATCCGATTCGGTGCCCAAATTAATCTCACACAATTCGTCCATGGCAGAACTGGCGCCATCTTCGAATTCACATGGAGCTTCAAGGACCCTGTCCTCATTCTCCTCCGGGTCTTCATCATCGGCGATAGAAACGACCGGATAAGAATGAGAAACAACACGAATGCTGGCGGAAGGGGACTGATCTTCTTGAGAATAGCCTATACCCTGCCCAGTTCGAGGAAAATCAGTTCGCCAAATACGGGCTTGCTGTTGGGCCTGTCTACCCGACCAAGTCGAAGGGACAAGACCTCGCTCAACAAAGTTATCCACAGCAGGGGAAAAGTATCGGGGAACTGGCATGATCTCATCATCCGCAGTGGATTCCACAGGACCCTGTATGTCAGTACTCTGTGGGACACCTACACTATGGAACAACGATGCATGCCAAGCAGATTGTGCTGGCACATAGAGGGTATGCAGCTCTTGTACAGAGCGCCTATCTACGGGTAGTGCACCACGGACACTGGCGGAAGGTGTAGGGGAAGGTTGAGGAGGAGATTCCTCAATTCTCATCCCATACATCTGGCGAGAAAGGGATTGTTGGCTAGTGGTCTGACGTCCGACATCTCCGTCGTCGTCTGAATCACTATCAACAACTAGACCACCTTGAGGTATCAAACTCCTATGGAAAGTGGGATAGGAATTGTGATCAACACTAAAGGCGGGCAAAGGGACTGAGTGACGAGGAACATCAATCATCTCATCATCAGAGTCAGACTCAACAATCAAAGGGGAAGTGTACAAATGCGAGGGAGGAGGGATTCGAGTATCAAAGTTCCTCGGAGGGCGAACCGACTCTCTACCTCGACCTCTACCACGCAATCCTCTACCTCTACTAGGAGGAACATCGTGCCTGAGTACAAACCGTAAAGATTCCTCCGGGTCTGTAGTGGAAACACCTGCTCCAATCTCAACCTGTAATGGACCCTGTACTAGTGGTTGTATAGGACCCTGTGCAAGTGGCTGCATAGGACCCTGTACCACACTAGCGGGTATCACTGGTGACTGGGCAGTGGGAGGTCTGCGAACTTTTCGAGGCATGTAGTGCTCGGCATCATCATAAATAGAGACCTCATGCACGGCAAAAGGTTGAATATCTCCAAGAATGGAAAACTCTACATCATTCCTCATATACTTCATGCACTGGTGCAGTGTAGAGGGCACCATTCCATATTCATGTATCCAAGGCCTTCCCAGGAGAGCCTTGTATGAGGTATCTGCCTCAATAACATGGAACTTTGCCTCAGTCAAAAGATCTCCAAAACGCAAAGGCAAAGTGATGGAACCTAGAGCTCGTTGACCTTGATCATTAAAACCCTTCAGCATAATCTTATCTGAAGTGAGCTTTAAGTGACCAAGGGAGAGACTCTGCAGGGTGGCATGATTAAGGATATTAACTGAAGCTCCTTGGTCAATGAGGACCCTGTTCAACTCATAACCATTTACTTCAGTGGTGACGTACAGGGGACGGTTGTGATCAGAGGTTCCTAAGAGAAGATCCTGGTCTGAAAAGGTAATGCATGGCATCTCTCTCAAATAACATGCATCCTTAACTGACTCAGTGGCAAAGAAAGCTTGATAAGACTCTGGTTCAAGCAAAGCTTTCACCAAAGTCTCTCTCAAATCGGAAGACATCATTAGTGCATCGTACACACTAAGAAGAGAAGGAATCTTTCTCAAATGAGCCAACACATTGTAATCAACATCCAATTGAGGGCCTTTTCCCTTCTCCTTAGCAGGTGCTTGAGGAGGAGGGATAGGATCATCCTGTTGGGTAATGATATTTCTATCTTTTTCTTTATTATTCTTAGCCATTTTGGGTGGAAGAACCTTACCTGAACGCAACTGTATCTCTCGTATTGAATCAGATTCAATAGAAGACTCATTTGGTTCAGGTGATATGGCTTGTGTTGGTTCATTAGAAAGGGGTTGGGAAGTGTTCTCGAATTCATCTTCTGAATCCATGTAACAACCTCCTTCAGGAATAGCGAACACAGGCTCTTCCTCACACTCAAACTCTTCTCCAAAAGAAGGATCATCATTATTATTTTCAGAAATAAATAAAACAGAAGAAGAACGAGTGCTAGAAAAAGTAGAGCTAGAGGGAGCGAGACACCAAAAGTAGCCAGAATCATTTTCTTCCATTAATTCATCATCAGTTGAAGGGAGAACAAAATCCTTCAGCGTAAGTGCTGGAAGAGATCCTGTCTTCCCCTCAGAAGTTACAACAAATTTCTCTCTTTCATACATCTTTCTAATACAAGGAGAAGTAGAAGAAATGTGCTCAGTAGGCACTACAACAGAAGAAGAAAAAGAAACTAGCAAAGGAACTGGGCTGGCAACTGTCGACTTGGCCTGTGGGGGCCTCCTCTCAACTGCCTCTGAACTCTGAACTGCCCGTCTGATCATACCCCTTGTCTTGCGAGAGAGTGCAAGCTGCCACTCCTCCCCAGAACTAAGAGGTGCTCTACTGTCACTGCTCTGAACACCACACTGACTGTCATACTGACCGGAGCTAGTAACCATCTGAACTATCTGAGCAACCTTGCCCCGAGGATGTACCAAATCACTATCCTGCAAGTGAATCTCACCACTAGCCATAAGGCTTTCCACCTTATCTTTGAACACATAGCAATCTTCAATCACATGGCCAATATGCTTATGAAAGGGACAATACAAAGGATGCTCTGTTTGTCCTTCTTCTTCTACTCTTTTGTTGGGTGGAAATGTCAAAATATTTTTCTTGATCAAAAACTTGAAAATCTTTTTTACACTCTCCCTTTTAAAGGGGTACTCCTTGCTAAGCTTCTCTTGTAAATACTGTTGGTTCTCTGGAGTTCTATAAGAGGGCCTAGGCTGCTGACCCTGTGGTCGTGGCTGAAACTGAACAGGAGGCTGTACTGGTGGTGGTAACTGAGGTCGGGGCTGAAACTGAGGTCGTGGTGGTGGTGGACGCTGTGGTACTGAACTAACCATGGGCCTCTTGCCTCTATCATGAGTATCAGAAGTACTATGCACCTCCCCCTTCCTAGGAGGTGGTGCCCCAGAAAACTCCAAACGCTGAGGTCTACGGATGGGTTGACTCTCAGCCTTAGGAGGGACTGCACTGGGTATGCTGTCCTGCAGGCTAGTGACTTTGGTTAACAACTTCTGAAAGGTTCGAATGCTAAAACCTTTCAGGTACGGAGCGATAGGACCATCAATGTTCTTCAACAGAATCTCAACTGCATGCTGCTCTTGCAGTTGAGGTTCACACTGAAGACTAAGGTTCCTCCACCTAACTATATAGTTAGGTAGAGACTCGTGGGGGCGCTGTCTGGTCACTACCAACTCACCAACAGTCACTCTATGCTCTGTACTAATGAATCTCTGCACAAACAACTGCTCCATCTCAGTAAAAGTACGAACTGAATCATTAGGGAGATCGGCATACCACTCAAATGCCACTCCCCCTAAGCTACTAACAAACAGTCTCAACATCAAAGCGTCATTTCCTCCAATGTTACAACATATGGCCCGATACTGAGCCACATGTTGTTTTGGGTTTCCAAACCCATCAAACACTCGGAAACGAGGAGGAACAAAACCAGCGGGATAAGGCTCCCGCTCGTACTCTACCGGGTAGGGGCGACCTCTACTAACAGAATCCCCAGACTTTCTAGAAGCTATAGCCTGGTCAACCCTCTGTGCAATCATATCCTGAATCTGAACTGGTGACAACTGAACTGACTGACTCTGGACTGGCACACTCAACGGTACTGCTGGTGGAGACATCGGAACTGCCCTCTGAACTCTATCAACTCTAACAGGCTCTGGGGCTGGCGACTGTGGCGCTACTGGCTCGTCTCTGGATGTAGTAGGAGTAACTACATCCATGACATGGGGTGTAGCCCCCAACATCGTCAACTGGGCGGTCATCGCCGCCATGGCTCTAGCCATCTCCGCCATCTGAGTCTGTAACTGCAAAACTGTAACATCCGTGTCTACTGAACGGGGAGGTCCACCCTGTGCTGAGGTGGAAGGCACATCGGCCTCCCCTTGTTCCTCCAAATCATCGTACTGCTCATGCTGCTCGTCAGACGTGCCACGCCTCGTGACAACACAAACACGGTGAACGGGGATGTCTTCATCTGACTCTCCTCCGAGTAAGTCCTCATCGGAAGTCTGATGAAGAGCATCAATGTACGGACCCAAAGGAGAAGAAATCCTAAGGGGACTAGGAGCAGCAACTGGCTCCACTCGAGCCCGAGTACTACTATCAACATCTACTGCATCAACATCCATCTGAACTGGCACTGACACTGAAGGGACTGTATCAACTCGTCGAATCGTACCAACTGTCTGCTCTGTCTCGACAGGCTCATCCGCCTGCCGACGTCTCCAAACCCATCTACTACGACGGGACCCGGTAGGGACATCTAACTGAGTGGAAGGGGCAACGACAACTGAACCAAGCTGGGCTCGGACAGGCTCTAACTGTGGGCGACGTCCATGACGGCGAGGGCGTCGTCCAGCAGCAGGGGCACCTGCCCGAGGTCTATCGGTAGGAACCACTCTAGTCTGCTGTCGTGGTGGCTGTCCTCTCTGCCACCGGTAACTCTGCCTAACCGACTGCCGCTGCAACTGAGAATGCACCTGAGAGATCTGATGGAGTAACCTCTCCTCACTAACACGCCCTCTACCGCGCGCTGAACGGATAATGTTTCGGATCCTCTGAGTGAGGGTCCGAGTGACAGTATCCCTGGGGACTCGAGCGCGAGGAAGAGTAGTGGGGACAGGAGGGGCTGCTGCAATGTGGGCAGCGTCCTCCTCGTCACCACTATGCACTAGAGGGGAAAAGCGTCCTCCCTGGACTGCGTCGATCTCAGGGGAAACTACGACATCAGGAACTGGGGTAACTACTCGTCTATGTGGCTCCCGCTGTAAGGGAACCATCCTCTGCTGAACTGGCTCCTGGTGAGCCACAGAATCTGCCATCCGCTGAACTGCTGCATCGGACGCCGCTAAACGTAATCTCCTGTTCCTATTTCTCCTAGCCCTTCTCCCAAGGCCGGAGGTGGAAGAAGACGCCACATCAGTACCTACAGACGGTACTGGAGGAACAGAAACGACTGAAGGGACTGTCGGGGTCTCCTCGGCAATCTCAAGGTGAGACAACCGGGTGAAAACAGAAACCCGACGAGTAGAAGGTGGAGGAAGCTCGGCCTGAGCAACCCTCTTCCTCGAGGAGGAAGGAGGAGGAGAGACTCGAGCACGAGCAGCCTCTACCGGAACAACAGGTAAAGGAACTGCTGGCTGCCGGCGCTGAGGGGCCGGGGCTACTCGAACAACAGGAGCGACAGGCGCTGGCCGCCTGACCGCTGGACGAACAGGGTGAACGGGAAGTGGCCTAGGCACTGGCTGCCTAGCCACCGGGCGCACTGGCTGCGCACGAACAGCAACCGGATGAACGGGTGCCCGGGCTGGCTGCCGAGCAACAGGTCGTCCGAAAGGTCGCATAGCTGCGCGTCCTCTCCTCTGAGGTGGAGAGAATGCGGCAGCCTCGGAGGGGGTCGGCCCGCCAAGAGTGACGTACGCCGAATCGGTGAGGGATCCAAAGGTGATCCCCCCCGCCGGTGGGCTCGTCAACAGGGACTCGGGAAGTGTCACCCGTGAGTCAGAGCCAAAACAAAAGGTAACGGACGGACCGGAATACGCCATTTCTACTGTCTGCTAACACAAACAATAAGAATTAGCGTAAACGAAAGCACCAGAAGGAACGAGAAAGAACGGGACGGAATAGCCTATAAAGGCTAGAAGAGGAAGAACCTAACTAAAGAACACTAAACCCGGAGTGCACACAAGAAAAGATAATTTAACATTCGAAGATGGAAAGAGAAACCTGTCCCACCGTGGTCGCCAGAAATCTGTGGGTCTCCGAAAGGATTCCGCTCGTGTGGTTCGAATGCAAAGAGCACGATCACACTATCCCGTAGGACAAAATGGTCGTAGGCCTTTACAATCGACACAAGCAGGCCGATGGAAGAGCAGATGGAGTTATAGATACGATTAGCCATGAAGGATAGCGGGTTTTCACCTACGCACCTCGATGGATAATAATATCTATAACCCTAAATTCACGAGATTTCCCCTATCCGATACATCGGCTCGAATAGGGTTTATTTGATTGTGGGGATCGGTTTCCTACGGGCGCAAGCCCCCGTAGTTAATTACATCCTAAGCCTTGACTTAGGAAAACTCTCGATTAGGGATGTTAGATTATCTCCTCTAAGGTGGGTTTAGTGCAAGGGATTTCTAGGCTTTCCTAATCAAAGGGGAATGTCCCAACTTGGCTCGATCAGTCATACAGGGTTCAATCACCATCCGGTCGGCTCGAAGAAATGAAAACTAGAGAAAAGAAAGAGGGACAACGCACCCAGGCATGCACGAGAGAAAGAGGGAGGTGGCGTCATCTGTGTGACGCGGATGGGCAGGATTTATAGCCTCCGAAAGAAAGGAAGACTTACCCACCAATAAGGTGTGTAATGGTACACTCGTACTACTCACCTTTAGACCCTAAATCTATAAAAGATGTAGTGTTGTACAAACAACGCTAACATCTACGACCTAGCTAATGCGATCTGGACTTACTCCTTGTCTGACAAAGAAAGCCAGCTAAGACCACCTAGTCGTATAAAATCCATGCTGTCCAGTCTTTATGAAGAAGGGTGGGTAGTTAGACACTGAAATTGGGATCGACAACCTAGAGAAATTCCTAAGTGATCCCACACTTATGAATGGTACAATGCTCCTAAAACTAATGCAATTAATTCTTAATTTTAATTAGTTACTAATGCAATTTATGCTAGTCAAAGTCTCCAAATCAGTGATGTATGAAATTTTAAAAAGGCTTATAGAAAATAGTTTTTGAATGACTAAACTTCCCCAGGTCCGGCACTTCATCCTCATAGGCCAGATTATCCGGACTCTACCCGCAGGCGGGGAAGTTTGTCTAGGAGGTGAGAGAATGCATGTATGCCACCCCGGACGATTCCGGCTATTCCCTAGAGTCGTTATGTTTCTATGTGAGTTAATCTTAAATTTTTATTAAATAATTACGAGTAGAAAAATTTTATTCCTAAAGAGCCTAACGGTCAGACACAAGCACATGCAAGAAAGAAACCTATAAAAAGCATGCCGGTTCTACTGCGCAAACAAAGTAAGTAAATCATAACACAGAAACAAATCCCACGAAAAAGAGTGTCCATGGCAAGTGCCATACAATATTACATCTCAAAGTACAGTAAGTAAAGGTGGCCGGGCTCCACCGGCAACAACCCGGGAACGACGCAAATCTTAAAATAAGGCATTTTTATACTTCTTCAGTCTTCTTCTTCTCTTCCTTGATTCGTCTTTGGATCGTCTTTGTTCTCTTCGGGCTCCTCGTAGTGACTCTCCCAAAAGGACATCCAAATGAAAAAGGAAACCCCCTGTAGGAGTTTACTTTTCCCTTTGGACTCCTCGTAGTGAGTGCTCCAAAAGGATATCCAAATGAAAAAGGAAACCCCCTGTAGGGGTTTACTTTTCCCTTTGGATTCCTTTCTTTAAAAATGCCTTATTTTCAGATCTTCACAATAATCACTATCGAATACATCAAATCAGAAAATAGAAAATCTAGACTCTCCTGCAGGGGTTATCCTAAGCAGTTATAATAAAAATCCATCCAAGCAGTTATATATATGAAAATGCTGAAAAAAAATAATTCACACTTGGCCGTGCTCTGATTATTGGGGGCTAAGCAGCTGAAGCATGTACCTAAAGCAGTTATGATTGACATTATTAATTTAGCCCCCTTTTTAGCGCTGTATAAGCACGGCCACCTGCAGGAAGACGGCATTAGTATAAAAGAGCGTGCCTAACCTATGGGTATTCTAACGTCACAACCACAGTGCAGAAAAGAAAAGCTAAAAGAAAGCAGTACGAAAACAACACAGCAGAAAAGCTACAACAGGTAGCAAAAACAACAACCAGCACACAGGTCACATGCAGAGCGTCACAACAAAGTACGGAAAAGTAAAGCAGAACAACAACCTAACCTAAAGCTAATAGTCGTGTCCTAGCAAACTCATCTAAGTGTGTGAAAGCTGTGTGGTTTTGGTAGATCTTATGTAGGGTTAATTTAATTAGAGTTGTATGTATATTTGATTTGTTTGTTGAAAGGGACAAAGAAGAGTTTTTTAGTTAAAGTTTAAATATTAGTGTTTTAGAATTGATTTTTAGGATGTTTTATTTTTAATGTTTGATTAACTATCACCTTTGTTTCACACCGAGGCCGTGAGGTTTATTTCACCCTCCTTGGGGCTAACTTAATAGCCTCGTAGGCCTGGGTTACCCAGTGATAATTAATTTTGTTTGATTATTTTAGTTTGTTATTAAAAAAAAAGAAAAATGTGTATTAAATGTTTTATTAATCAAATTGGTTAATGGGTTTTAAGAGTTATTCTAAAGTTTGATATTTAGAAGTGTTTTATCCTAATGAATTTTTAATTTAGTATTTGATCACCTAATTAAATCTACCTCTTTTAGATTTTAAATGGGTTAGAAATTGATTATTAGATTAGTTAGAATTAATTTAAGTTTATGATTTAGAATTGTAATTTAATGATTATGAATGTTAATTAAAATTTAGTTAAGAGTTAAGTGTTTTAATAGATTTTTAAGAATTAGATTGGAATTAGTTGGTTGATTATTAGTAGATTAAGAAAATAAAACCTGAATCTAGGAAAGCGTGTCACTAAGTTTTTTTTGTTGTTTTAATGTCTCTATCCTATAGGGAGCATGCATCCTAAGTCTATGTTTTCTAAGACTCAGTCCTTAATTTTTATCCTTAGATGTCACTAGTGTTGTAGGATAAAAAGTTGTATTGTTTTTCTAATTCCTAAAACTTCTACACGGATGTCATAGGATTTTAGGGATCTAAAAAATAAAAATAAAAGCAATCCTAAATATGTAATTGAAGCTTCTAAGGCCCTAAGGGTGGGAGGCGTACAACCATCTAGGCCCCTAAAAGTTTTCTAAGTTTTAGTAAACTTACAGCACCGGGGGCTACGACCCGGTGATTCCGCCCGTAGCGCCCCTACTAGATGAGTAGGGACGACTGATACTTGGATCCCACTGTCCTAGCTCCAGCTCCAAGTGTTCCTTATCCGTTGTTTTTCCAAAGTAGTACCTCGCAAGACACAAAAAGGACATGTATTAGAGCAGTTCTATGAATAAATGATAGTGTAAGGAAATAAAAAAATGCAATAAAAAAAAAGCTAGAACGTACCTCTTGTTATTTGTCGGGCCATATGTCTTTTGGGTTCTCCTCAACTTGTAGGTGTACAGTACCAGGACGTAGAAAAAGTAGCAAAGAAAACTAACGGACGAAATAAAACACGGCTAAACGCAATGAAAAGAAAAAGAACGAAAATCCGATATATAAAAAGGGGTGTAGGCATCGTTGTTATTGGATACATTTCGTAGCAGTCAAATGCATCCTATGATATCAACAATGCCTTTTGATGTTCCCACTCCAAACGAGGTACTTGATACGTTTGACATACCTACCCACGACATTCTAAACCAAACCCAAATCAACGGAGGGAAATGGACTTCTAAAACTGAACTAGAACCAAATCTTCTTTTGTTTTATATTTTATCCCGAAATTTCATATTTTAGAAAACTAACACTAATGGGAGAAAAATCTAAGCAAGTAGAGACTAATCAAAGAAGCTATTAAAAGATATTAAACATCAATCAACATAAATTTCTCAAAATTTCAAAATCTCCCAAACTCATTCTTTTTTGGAAGAAACATTAAGAAAACTCTAATTCCAATAAGAAAGCACTAGTTGTTCTCGAAGGACACTAATGGACCTTGTTACACAAGTTTAATCTACCAAATTATAGTCCTCAAAACAATTTGTAAGAACTGCTACATGAACTACTACAAAACTTCCTAAAGGTTATCTATTGAAATCTCTTTTCCTTTCATTTTGTTTGGCACAAAAACTCTACAGAAAAAATCTTTTATCAAAATCTCTATTTCTACCCAAAACAACCCACAATCAAGTGTCTCATCTTTCATTTGGAGTGGGGTAAAAAAAAAACAAAGCTTTCCAATGAGAAGATTTTATAGAAACCCCTCGTTGGAAAGCATCTATAAAATTCATCGTATAAAACAAATCTGAAATCGCTAATAAATCGCTCCAACCAAAGCAAAACAAAACATCTTCGAATCAAACATAAATTCCCATAATAATCGCTCGTTCTCAAATGCCATAACACCAACACACTACCCTGCTTATGCCACATGAAATTTCTTTGAAATAGAACGAGTTTCAACCATAAAAAGAAACTTTCAAATTTTCTCTCAACATAACATATATGCACCTAAATCCCTCTCATATAATAAAATTCATATTCTCGTAACATTGATTTTTGCTAAAACCTCATGCTAACGATATGCTTCTTTTATAGTAATAAGAGAGATACAAAGCTCACAATCATTCAATACCTTCTCTAAACCTCACTAATGAAACAAATCAATTATTGTAATACCATGTAAAATCCTCCCAACTTGCTTATGAAACCAAAGTGTTGCGACAAAATAAACATCATTCATATCCTATCTTAACCCTTTGCCGATCAAGGTGCCAATGAAGGGAGAAAGTTATGCACCATTCAAAATCAATGTCAATGCTCATCTCAAAACAACTTAGAGAACAAAACAGCGATAAATGTGCACATAACTTGCTCCTAAAACAATTCGGAAGTTTAAAATCATAGAAAACTGCATAAATTTCATTCCTATAACAATACGGAAGCTTAAAACCACAAAAATCTGCACTTGTAACATTTCTACGGCAATTCGGAAGCCAAAAATATTAAAAACCAGCATGTATTTACTTCCTACAACCATTCGGAAGTTCAAACCCATGAAAATCTGCACATAGCTCACTCCCAATATCAACTTAGAAACCAAAACAGTGAAATTCTGCACTTTAACATTGTTTTCAGAACTATTAGGAACTCTATAATAGTAAAAAAAAAACTGCAACTAACACATCCAAATAATTTTAGAACATAAAACCAGTGAGCGAGACAGCGTTTAACTCGTTCCCCATCAACTTAGCATTTAAAACGATTAAATTCTGCACTTGTTTCTTACCAAAAACAATGAGAAAGTTCATAAAAAAAACTATAGAAATTTTCCCAAAGAAACAATGATTGCCAATAATTCATGAGAGCTTTCACGTTTCTTAAGAAGGAGAACAATGCTCAAACAAATCCAAAAAGCTATTTTACCAAGTAACTTCTCACATAGCCACCAAACTTTCCATTTAAATTATGTAAGCATGAAATTGAAGCAAATAGAACATACGTGAGGGCTTGATAGAACTAAGCATCAAATGATTTGTTTCATGAAACGCGCACGACTCTCTCACATGTTCTTTAACAAAAACTTTGCAAATATAGTTACCTCCAAACTTAAAAAAAAAAAAAACGTGAAACCTTATGACCAAATGTGACCGCCCATCCTTTAGTTTAAGTGACTCCAAATGCAAATCTAAGTTTCATAGAACATCAACCAAAATATCATAATTTTATTTTTCCTTAAAGAGCATCTCATCAACCACCTCATATGCATGGTTTGATGGAGGAATGACATAGTATCCTTATAAGTCTTCAAAGCTCACACCTAAAACTTCTACACCAAATGACATAAAGTAAGTGTAGGTTTACATGCTAATTACCCATTTCAAAACAAGACAAATCAACAAGTTGTGTAGAAATACAAATCAGCCCATGTTTAAGAGAAGATCTCAACCAAACTTATTAAAGGAAGTTTAGCAAACATAGCTATGTCCAAACCCACAAGAAACAATACAAAATCCTTACATATAAATATGTTCACCAAACATTTGGTTAAGTGACCTCATATGCAAGCTTAAGTTTCATGAATCACCAACAAAATGTCACAACAATCCCTCAAAGGGATTTCACCAAACACTTGAGGTGTAAGGTTTGCAAAATTATGTAAAACAAGTTAGGATAAGAGTAGCGGTTCACACCTAAATTTCATATAAGATTCTCTATATAATTTATCAAAGCTTTCTTTCTATCCATATGACAATCACTTCCATCAAAAGACAAGCATAAGGGTTAAAATAACAACTCCAAGCAATTTGTTCTCAGATTTTGTGAAAAGTTTCAACAATATCATGAAATTTACCATAGAGAATGTGGGCATTCACTTAGAAACCAATAGGGCTAGGAGTGTAATGACATATACACTACAAAGCCTCACAAAACCACTTAAAATTTGTGATAGCCATCCCAAAATACGCATACATGAAGCAAAAAGAAACAAAATTCAAACAAAATATATTCTCAGATTTTGTTTGTTTGCAAAGGGGAAGAAATAGAGAATGAAAGAGAGGTAGAAGAAGACCAAGAAAAGAGGAAGAACAAGAAGAAATGGAGGGACCAATAGAAGGAGAAGAGAGGAAAGATACTCACCTTGCAAGGGAGAGCTTGCTCGGTCCAGACGAAGACAGAGGAGGCGATGTCCGAGTCGGTCCGGGTTGGGATCGCGCGAACAGGGGGGGCGACGGGGGCTGGCGTCGGGCTGGCGTCGGGCTGGTTGGAGCGGCTGATGTCGTGCTCGATCTCCCCTAGCGCACGCGAGAAAGAGAGAGAGCTGGAGACGGGAGTGAGAGGGGACTTCGGCTCTGGCTATGACTTCCGAACTAGACAAGGAACGGAGAGGGAGGTTCGGCTTTAGGATATGTCGCGAACTGCAGGGAAGACGAAGCTGGTCCGAGCTCCTTGCTTCCGAAACACAGTGAGAAATCCAGAGGGAGAGGGACGGGCTCGTCGAGCTGTGCGAACAGAGAAAGGCGAGAGAGAGGGAGGCGGGATCGAATGCCCTCGCCAAAGTCCTTCGTCTGAGTAAAATCAAGTTCGTCGTCGAAAGAGGAAGCCCGCCAACTCTCGTCATCGTGCTCCAGCATCCGATATTTCCTTAAACAGCTCTGTTCTCGCTCGATGTCTGCTCGAAGCGCAGAAATCTTCTGATCAGCGCGATTTTGGCCGAAACGAAGATTTCGCTCGATCGTGGCCGTCGAGGCGATTTTTTTTCTGATCAAGGAAACAAATTCAAAATTTTTTGGAAAGTTAAACAGGTTCAGATGTGATCAAATTGAGCTAATCCAATCTAATTCAATTAGACCAGATTAAATTCTGAGTCCAAAATTTGAGTCAATTCGAGTCGGTTCGGGTTCGAGTCGGCTCGACGAATTCAATTGCACGAAATTAAATTCAAAAACAACACTAATTTAAATCGAATCGAGCTCGACGCAATCAAAACAAAAGAATCGAGTCTAATCGAACATAGTCGAGTCAAATTCAACTCGAATCGGGTCGATTCGAGTTCAAATTGGACTCGACGACGTTCGATTAAATCGATCAAGGATACTCGAGCATATTCGAGCCAAAATCGAGGTCAACATGGATTTCCGTATTGCACCGATTCATTGACCATTGACTGATATAGATTTGATTGACTGTGATTGACTGACATGCATATTGATAGCATCGCCGTGCTTTGATTTCAGTGATAGGTATTAGATGACCTGCTGGGCTTTGTAAAGCTCATTATATGTGGTTGAAATTTTCAGGTCAGGGCAAGGGAGCAGAAGATAGGAATTGATCCAGATCTTCAGGTTTTTTTTTGTCTTTTGGATTGATAGTGATTCTTTTGTACTCAGGATAGATTTTAGAACTGGTGATTGTAGTGTAGTTCCTGAGTATTGTACATGAACTTTTGAGTTTGAATCGACTTGTATATTGATGTTTTAAATTTCATAGATATTTGATAGACTATTTAATTGAAGATTTTAGATAACTCTGGTAAATTGTTTGAGAAATAGATTGACATTCTTTCCAAGTTAGATCTTGGGGCATCACAAGTTTGGTATCAGAGCAGTGTTATTGGAAGAATGGATTGTTACCAGAGTTGTAGGATTGAATTGATAAGTGGGTAGATTGGATAGTTGTAAGAGCTTCATTGGCATACATCATTGCATGTTCGTATTATCTGTTCTGAATTGTGCAGGTGAAAAGATATGGATCCTCCGGCTGAATCAAGTGTACCGAATGAGCAACACAGCGCAGCCCCAGTACCTTCAGAGAGTATGATGCAGTTAGCTACTGCGATTGCACATGTAATGGGGGATGCGCAGAGCAAAATGAGTGGGAGCAAAGAGGAAGAAGTGGATAGACACTTGCAGATGTTTCATAAGCTGAAGCCTCCGTTGTTTAAGGGAGGTGTGGGACCCCAGGCTGCTGAGGATTGGATCATGAGGGTGGAAAAGATTTTTGATAGTATGCAGTGTCCGGGAAATCGAAAAGTACCATTAGCTGTGTTCCTGTTTGAGGGTGAAGCGGAGAGATGGTGGATTGGACAGCAAAGAGAGAAATTCCAGGGGAAGACTAATGCTGAGATCACCTGGGATGAGTTCACTGCAGTGTTCAGGATGTGGTTTGTACCGCCGTCAGCTCAGCGACAGATGCAGGAAGCTTTCATGAGATTGGAGCAAGGCCGCAAGTCAGTGATGCAGTACGAGGCCGAGTTTACTGCACTTGCGAGGTACGCTGCTCATTTGATTCCTACTCCCGAAGAAAAGTGCTATAGATTTCTACATGGATTAAACAGAGAGCTGAGGCATCCACTAGTACCCTTCCGGATACATGAGTTTTCTGAGCTAGTGGAGCGGGCCCGATTGATAGAGATTGATTTGGCGACACCGGTATCGAGGTACGAGGATACCAGGAGGAGGAGAGATGAGGTACGACGAGATGATTCTGATAGAGATAGAGAGAAGAAAAGCAGATATGATAGTTCGAGAGGATCTGCATCGAGATCTGTACCGTGATCCGTATCGGTAGTATCGTCTGGTAATTCTGGAGCATGTATTCACTTTGGTAAACGTCATGCAGGTCGATGCTACCTGTTGACGGGGCAGTGCTTTCACTGTGGACAGGAAGGGCACAGAGCAGCAGATTGTCCTCAGAAAGGACTGGGTGGACGGACTGATTCTGGCACGGGTTCAGGACAGCAGAGGACTGTTGGCCCGAGGACTTACAGTGAGAGATCAGGGAACCGGATAGACGATAGAGCTGTCAGAGATCAGAGAGAGACAGTTGCGCCACGACCTCCTGCACTTCCTCCAGTGGTGCCACGTGTTTACAGTTTACAGCATCGTAAGGATCAACAACGCACAGAAAGTTCTACTGGTAAGATTGATTTGACTAACCGATTGATATTGACATTTGATCATGCATATTGACATGTGATTGATTGCATTGTGTATTTGTATGGATTTCGACGAGTTTTGATTTGGATTTGGATCGATTTGTTTTGCGTTGTTTTTGTCTCGTACCTGTAGGGAAATGTCGGGACGACATTTTTCTAAGGTGGGGAGATTGTGAGACCTCGTTCCCTTACTGTTCCTCTCTGATTTGGATTTTCCTCTCAGAATCGTCCGGGACGATAGTGGGATCGTCCAGGCCGATCTGCACTGTAGAAAATATCGGCCTGAAAATAGTCCTGGGAACCGTCCAGGACGATTTTTTTGGTCTGATCGTCCCGGGACGATTTGGCGATCGGCCGGGCCGATCTGCTTAATGATATATGAAAATCAGCTCATTTTGATGAGAGAGAAAATCATTTAAAATCAAAATATCTGATTTGAGGAGAGAGAAAGAGAAAAGGAAAAAGAGGAAACCTGGTTTTGGAGGCCGCGGAGCGCTTTTCGTCCGACGTCGCTGTTGGGAAAAGTGTAGATCTCGTGGTAAGGACTCTGAACCCTATCTCTATTTTCAAAGATATTGAGTTTTGACCGAGTTGCGATCTGTTTTGTGTTTTCGTAGTCGACTTTTCAACGTGATTTTGATTTGACACAATTTTCACCGCACAATTTCTGGTATGTTATAGATATGATTATGACACACGATTTGAGTATTTTCTACAACGATTTTACCGGTCGGAATTGATTCTACGCGATTTTAATCGAATAGAAAAATATCAGGACTTGATTTGATTTGATTTCTATAGGATAATAGTCTTGTATTGATATTATAGATATTCTACTGTAATTTGAAAGAATTTGGAAATCGTGTCTTTTTGCAGGATTTTTGTGTAAATTTGACCGACTGCCGTTACGCTGCCCGATTTTCGTATGATTTCCGAATTTTCTGGAATTGATAGATTGAATTGAGATGTGCATGATTATTGATATGATTGTACTGAATTGATTTAATATTGATTATTGCATCGATTATGGATTGATTATTGAACTGATTATTGATTGACTATTGATACTGGAACCCAAGTGGAACCTGGTTGAACGTTGGTGAAGATTGATATTGATCTGTACAGGATGGTGGGCCGACGAGCTTTCCTTTAAACCATTGATCATTGATATAACGATTGGGAGTTATAAGGAGTTTTATATGCCGACGGGCGGCCGACGGGCAAAAAGAGTGATGACTCTTATTGATAGACCAACGTACGGATCTACAACAGCAACGGATTCTACAACAGCAACATGACCAGTTAATTTTACTTGTCCAGTATATAGTATTGAATTGCATGTTTACTGTATTGATTTATAGATTCATTATTTTATAGATTTCTGCTTTATCGACTTTGGTTGGATTTATTAGATCGTACGATTTCATTGATTTCACTGATTGATTGATGTGCATCGACATTGAGCATTGATATAGAAATGGATGGATATAGATATTGCATTGATAGCATGGGCATGAATAGTATAGAATTATTGACACTGTTGCCTATAGATTCATTGATTTCTGCTTATAGATTCATTGTTACTACTACCTGTGGATTTATTGATCTCGCTTATAGATATTACTGATAGACCGTATTGATTTGATTTGATAGCGATTGATTTAACGGATTGATTGATTCGACGATTTGATTGATTTGACGGATTGACTGATTTTTTTCTGTGTACGGATTTCTTCGAGATTGACGTGAATTGATCGAGCTAGATTTATTGATTTGCCTGTTGCTGCATTGACTGGTTTTATTGACTATGGATTTCCGTATTGCACCGATTCATTGACCATTGACTGATATAGATTTGATTGACTGTGATTGACTGACATGCATATTGATAGCATCGCCGTGCTTTGATTTCAATGATAGGTATTAGGTGACCTGCTGGGCTTTGTAAAGCTCATTATATGTGGTTGAAATTTTCAGGTCAGGGCAAGGGAGCAGAAGATAGGAATTGATCCAGATCTTCAGGTTTTTTTTTGTCTTTTGGATTGATAGTGATTCTTTTGTACTCAGGATAGATTTCAGAACTGGTGATTGTAGTGTAGTTCCTGAGTATTGTACATGAACTTTTGAGTTTGAATCGACTTGTATATTGATGTTTTAAATTTCATAGATGTTTGATAGACTGTTTAATTGAAGGTTTTAGATAACTCTGGTAAATTATTTGAGAAATAGATTGACATTCTTTCCAAGTTAGATCTTGGGGCATCACAATACTTGAGTTCGCAATAAAAAACCTATCACTAATTGGAGGAAAACAGCGAGAAATAAGTAAAAACTGGGCGAAATCAGCCCCAAAATGATATATTGCAATAAGGGAAGCGAAGCAAAACAAATACGAAGCAAGATACAATTGATTCTCAATTCGAGAGGAGGATTTTCTCTCCAAAATCTCTAGACATGAGAGTCTAGAGCCCAAACACCAAGAAACCCTAATTCCAATCAATCAAAACCTAAGAAAACCCCCAATCCCCCTCATCCTCTTGAATACAAATTATTTCCTAATCAATTTTCCCTCCCTAGCCTAAATTGCCCCCTCCGTTTGAAATTCAAATTAAGAGGAGGAGTGGGGCCCACTTGTTTGGGCGGACACAGTAAAGGAGGCGGAAGGAGTCCACCTCCTATAAACAAGTGGAGCCGGCCCCCCTTGGGCCGGCTGGACCGGTTCCCTGTGAACTAGTCTAACATGCGCCTTTTGGAGGCTTGAACCCAAGGCTAAAAACTTAAGAGAGCTCTGAGGCTCGAAGAGTAATGGAGCTCCATCTAGGCACCACCATCATGGAAGCCTCACTGGTCACCCACCGCTGCTGGAACTCTGCCCAACCATTACCATTGGACCTCTGTCAAGCTACCATCGCAGGGTCTCCAACCAATCTCTATCGCCCGCCGACTACAGTTCCTTCAACATCTGTCACCTAACAATAGTCTCTTCGATCTCTGTCACTCGACAACGGTTCCTTTAACCTCGATTTCCCTACTATAGACTCTCTGATTTCCATTGCCTGCCCACTACGACTTCTCTAACCTTTGTTGTTCATCAACTTAAGTACCTCCAATCTCAGTCACCCAATAATAGTCCATTCAACCTCAGTCATCCAACTGCAATTCCCCCGACCTTCTTCACCTAACTAAAGTCCATCAAACCAAAGTCGCTCACCAACTACTATCCCTTTGACCTTTGTTTCCTGACAATGGTGTCAAACCCTAGATCTAAAGTGAAAGATTTTTTTTATCTTTATTATATTTTTAACTAACAACTAATGATAAATCATTTACAGGTATATTAATTTGACATCTAAAACTGATTAATAACCTTCATATGTTACAAAAGAATATGCATAAACCATATGAACTGAAAAAAAAATCTAAACTAATAGTGAAAAAAGAAAACTATGAATGTCATCCAGCGCCTCAAGCAATAAGTTTCTTAACATTTCCTGTGAACATGTAAAAATCACATAATGAGCCTAAAATCCCTCCAAATAATTAAAATCTTACAACTAAAATCAATCCACTAATAAGAGAAATAGTTTGATGTAATTGTATAAGAAAATATGTGAATCAATATATGTCATATAACTAGTCACATGTATCAATTAATCATTTTGTTCTTATTATACAATCAATTCCATTTAATATTATCATTTAATCATTATTATCAGTCTATCAGTTATACACTAGTGTCAGTATCTGTATTTCGTAATAGTAAGCAGCATCAGAAATTAGTGTTCATAAGATTAATGTCAGTATAGTATCAATATTAATAATCAGTATCAGAAATATGTATTAGTAATCAATAATCAATATATCAGATGTTTAGATAATGGTATCTTGCTTCTACACTTATAACTACCAATTAGTCCTCCCTAATGACTCTCAATCAGTATACTCCTATAACTTTCCTTAAATCATGTGAATCAATCACCCCTTACTCCTCATAACTCTTAATCAGTCTCCAGCTCATTATAACTCCAATCCAAGGATTCCTGTTAGTGGACCTCATAGATCTTGAGGATATTAAATGTGGTTATAATTATATATATATATATATATATATATATATATATATATATATATATATATATATATATATATATATATATATATATATATATATATATATGATATCAATCAGTACATCATATTTGTACATTATTCACATTTCAGTTACTTCAACTCAACCCACATTTCAGTACATATCACTCTTCAACATATACATTTCAGTTCAATATTATCATGTCAAATGCAACTCGAATAATCGTACATCACTTTCAGGCTATTTTCAATATTCATTATTCTTGCTCATTTTAGCCATAAATTTCTATACACATATTTAACTAGTAAAAATATAATAAAATCACATCCAATTATTTAAAATTATCAAATCTATAACATATAAATTTACATAGTGAAAACTTATAAATCATGAGATAATGCATATTTGACAAATTTATAAGAGATAAAATCCATAGAAATCAAAATCATCAAAAATAGAAATAATATAATAGTTACTTATGATGAATAGAGCACTTTTTTAACTGGGAGGATAGACAAAATATATATTGTTAGTGATTTAGTGCCGCAGCGTTGCATGTTGAATCTAGAATTACTATAAAATAGAGGCTCAAACGATGTAGACCATCTTTAGCATCGCTATGCTCTCACACCTAGCATCGTAGCCCTCACAAGCACAGCGGCAAAGTGCTATTGTTCAAATAGAAGTTTAAAATTTTATTTTAGAATATATTTTTATATTTTGGATTGTTGCAAATGGTCCCTTCGACCTCTATCACCCAATAACGATCTCATCAACCTTTGTTAATGAATAACGGTCCCTTTGACCCCAGTCACGCTACTACGATCCCTCTGATAGTCGTCGCCTTCCGATTACAATTTATCTAACCTCTCTCACTCATTGACTATGATGCCTCTGACCTGACAACGATCAATTCAATCTTAGTCGCTCAACTATGGTCCCCCAACATTTATCGTCAGACTACCATCCCTCTGACCACCGTTGTCATTGACTACGATCCCTTTGATCTCCATCGCCAGACAATGGCCTTTCCAACCTCAGTAGCTTGACATCAATCCCCTCTACCTCAGTTGCTCGACCATAGTCCATTTGACCTATGTCGCCCAACTATAGTCCCTCCAACCACTGTTTTCCATCCACTATGATTCATCTAACCACATTCTCATAACAAAGGTCCTTCCAACCTCTGTCACCTACTAACTATGATCCTTTCAACCTTCGTTGTCCACTGACTACAGTCCCACCGGCCTCTATTATCACACCCCATAATCTAAATTTGAAAAAATTGTATATGTTTATTATTTAATCATTCAACCAAAGCTTACAAATTTTATAAAAATAACTAAAATCATAATTATATTTATATTCACCAACAATTATAATTTGATACAAGCCCAAAATAACATATATACAATAGTTATGATGTTCAATGAACTAGCTTGCCTCAATAAATACATGACTACAAAAAGAAAATACAACTAGGTATAAAAACTCAGAACATCCTCAAGCTTATTGACCCTTACATTAAAATATGTAAAAATCACATAATTAGCATAAAAGTCTAACAAGCACCAATATCTACAACTAAAATCAATGCATAATATAAAACAGTTATATCATATCAGATAAATAGTCATTTATCATTAGTCATATCATATCAGTGGTGTTACATTATCATATAAGTCTGACTACTTATCATTCATGTTCTTGATGTCATTCAATCAATTACAATCAATGTTATCAATTACTAGTTAGCATTATTCAATCAATCTTATCTATCATATATTATCTTTCTCCTCTATCATATCATATCAGTTAGTAGTTTCCAATCTTATCCATCTTATCAGTACATGTATATGTATCATATAAGAACATTGGACTCTTCCAACTCCAAATATGTAATGTACTCTATAATCTATATGATGTATATTTGTTATATTGTGTCAATGTTTTCCCTTGTTGAATGGCATTTGTTATAACCAACAACAAATACCAGCAGAATAATTTCAACTGCGTGAGGTCCCATAGTTTTTCCCCTTTTTAAAAATTTTTATGTAAAAATTCTAGTGTCTCTTATGATTTTTGTACCCCTCTCTCATTTATTTGTATGTGTGATATGGATCTTCGTATAAAACTAAGACGTTAAACTCGCCATCTCTCTGCCGCCGCAAAAGACATCACCTCTGAAGTTTTGTGTAAATACCATTGCCTCGCTCTATTTTATATTTGACAAATTTTAATGTGTTTTGTCTTAAATAGGCAAAGCAATGAAGATTTACTCTCAATGAACTCGATGTATCGCATGCAACAATTATCAAAACAGTCATCATATGTTTTGATAAATTTGACAGAATTCCAAATATTTTTTTCTTGCAGAAAATAATAAAGTATTTTAAGATTTGGAATAGCTTTATTTTTAAACATTTTCATAAACTGTACAGTTAAAAAAGCATTCAATATGTAATTTAATATTATTTAATATTATTATGAGTTAAGCATTCTCTTCTTAATATCTCACACTGTGGAGCTCTCGCTTGCCGACACCCTCAAATGATGAATGTTAAATGAAACGACAGCGAAATACCTAAATAATTTTGGTTTTATATTCGGATTTTGATTCGATTTTAATTAAAGTCAAACTTTTTTTTTTCTATTTGCTCAGTTTTGACTGATTTCGGGTGTTTTATATTGAAGAATTTAGGGTGAATTTCATATGTTTTTAAATAAAACTTTATTGAATTATTTAGTAGTTTGCAAAGTTCTAATATAATTCATGCAATCGTAAAATTTATTACTTTTAGTTATACATTTATTTTTTATGAAGATCTAACCTTCATAGAAATTATTAAAAAAAAAATTGTTGCATGACATCAATATCTTTACGTGAAAAAACTGAAAAAGGGAAAAATTATAAGTACTAGCCTAATTGGAATAGTCCATTATTAAAATAAGATTAAATAAGTATGTTTTTCCCTTCAATTAGATTCAATAGAATTACAAAATGCAGAATATTAATTTGGCTTCCTGTGAATGGGGGACTAGTACTGAAGGGTGTTGAAAGTTGGGCGATGCTAATCGAGTGGCGATAATTAGGTGATGACAATCGAGCGATGATGGTCGGTCAACAATGGTCAGGCATCTCGTAAAGGTGGTTGGGTGACTAGGGTTGATTCACATGACGATGATTGCTAGCAGTAGTTGTAGATAAAGATAGGAGTGTTTGATTTTATTTATATTTGAAGACATGCACTCTAAAATTTATAAATAGATTTTGACTCTCTAGATAAAGAGAACTCTTAACTTGAGATTTATAAGAGCTTAAAGACTTAAAACTTCTTAAGTTGGATTGCTGCTATAACCAAATCACTGTCATTAGTCAACCACAACTAAACCATCATCGTCAGATAGTCATCAACTGACCAAATTTGTTGAACTACTCCAGTCAATGGACTACCACCACATGACTATCATTGACAAACTACCGACATCATCGAGCCACTGTCTTTCAACCACACCACAATCATCAAATTGTTGTCACTGTCATTGTCGTTGAACCACCACAATCGTTTTTGTTATAAGCATGTAAGATTTGAATATGATTTGGCTCTTCAGTTAATATCACTATGGTATTACTCACTCTTCAAATGCTTGATTTAGGCTTTGTTTGAGACAATTTTCATACTGCTTTATCCTAAGCGAAGCCTTAAGGTTATTTAGATTTGAGTAAAAGCACTGTTGATGTACCATTATCATCGTTGAACCGCCAGAATCGTTTTTATTATAAGCACGTAAGAATCGAAGATGATTTGGCTCTTCAATTAATATCACGATGTTTTTACTCGCTCTTCAAATGCTTGATTTAGGCTTTGTTTAAGACAACTTTCATACTGCTTTCTAAAGCAGCTTTTTAGTGTAAAATTTCTAGTTCAAAAAATTTTTATGCTAAAAAGATGCTTTAGAAAGCCATAAGAAAGCTATCCTAGGCGAAGCCTTAAGTTTATTTGGATTCGAATAAAAGCACTTTTGATGTTAATGATTTTGTTTCGTTGAGATATTTAATTCTACTATAAGTTAATTGGTTTCGTTAGTCTTGAATTTAATTTCAAAAGTTTGTAATTGAAATTTTACATCTAAATTCATGTTTGATCAAGTAGATTATATGATTAAATGATTTTATGATCAAATGGAGAGAGGATTAGTGGAATTATAGGGATAATTTCCCAATCTTAAAATTTTCTTTTTGTACTTTCTAATTATCAGTTTATGGAAACTTTTATAGATCTCAACTAATTTAATTAATATAAATATTAAAAATGGGGAAAACTTACAAACATATCACAAAATTCTTATATATTTACATATTTAACAATTAAATTTTTAAGCTTTTTTAAAAATCACTTTAATGTTTAAATCACATTAAAATATGTATTTTATTTTAAATAAATTATTATTAGTATTATTTTTTATGTAATTTAAATTTTTATTACGTATGTAAATACCTTTCAAATTATTAATAAATTTTGGTGCTGAAAGTCTGAAATCTTCACCGATATCTTTTCATCATAGAAAAAGAAAAGGTGGCCCATCTGAATAAAGAAAGCCTATTAGTAAGTTTGGACTGCTTGAAAACCCTTCTAATGAAGCCCAATTAAGCTTTCATTTGGAATCACTTTTTTACTACTTCTTAAAATAAATTTTTAATATAAAAATTAAATTTTTTAATTAAAAAGCTTCTTTAAGAAGTAATAAAAAGCCATCCCAAATGAAGTCTAAGGCTTCGTTTGGGACGGCTTTTTTACTGCTTTCTAAAACGGAGTTTTAGTACAAAATTTTTTATTTTTGTATTAAAACTCCGTTTTAGAAAGCAGTAAAAAAGCCGTCCCAAATGAAGTCTAAGGCTTCGTTTGGGACGGCATTTTTATTGCTTTCTAAAACGGAGTTTTAGTACAAATTTTTTTATTTTTAAACTAAAACTCCGTTTTAGAAAGCAATAAAAAGCCGTCCCAAACGAAGCCTAAGGCTTCATTTGGGACAATTTTTTTATTGCTTCTTAAAGCAATTTTTTAGTACGAATATTTTAATTTTTTAGCTAGAAAATTGATTTAAGAAACAGTAAAAAAGTCATCCAAATGAACCCTAAGTCTACATTATTATATTATTGAAATATTAATTAATACTGAGATTTGATGCTATCTTCTAAAATATAGTTGTACTAATTATTGATTTGTTGCAGTCTTGATTAATTTATATAAAGAATAATCCCATAAATACCCTTTAAATTATACAAAAGGGTTTGCCATTATATTGTCAATGACCTCTCAACGATGTGTATTGTCCTATTCCTTGTATGTCAATTAGTGCTAAGGCTTCAATTGCGATAATTTTCTTAATGTTTTTTTTACATTAGTCTTTTTAGTAAACAAAAAATTGAATTGAAATTAAAAAAACTTATAGATCTAAAAAACTTTAAGGTTTCACTCAACATTCAACAGCGATGATCACTACTAGCAACTATTGTCGCCCTATCATAACATACGTCACCTAACAACCACCGACAACTGGCTATGATTTTTCAACAACAAAATTCTGACTGTAGTCTTCGAACCACCATCGCTTGACTACTAATGCCCATCAACTTTATTACCCACGTTTTCATCAACAATATTGGCATATATCATTTCCTGAAAAGCCGATGCATGTCGTTTACATGGATGCTCTCCAACTTTATAACCCTTCGTTGTCAATGATATTGAAACACAAGATCACCTATGAAGCTGATCATGATGCACTCTATCAATACTAATACCAACACTCATTAACTCCATCTCAATGCATATCATCACAAAAAGCAGACTATTGCAAACAATCGACATCAACGTCTACACACGCCATCATTAAAAATCTGACTTATGCTATTGAAACAAATTGCAATGCCTACTATTTTATAACTCGTCATCCCTAACAACATTGATCCATCTCATTGCTAACATGACAAAGGCTCATCTTCAACAGCAACCCTGACGCCATTTGTCGCCAAATTGGACAGCAACCGCCATCACTATCAATACAATGCATAACATCAACACTAAAGCTAAACTTATTGGTCACTGGTCCCATCTCCACTATGAAAAATAACAAAACACAAACAATCTCTTGAAAATAACTCGTATGCCTCAAAGCTACCCATAAGTCTACCATAGAAGCCATTCTCCGCATTCCATTTATACTAAATTGTCTCAATGTTTATTTCAATTAAGACAAATAACAACATTTATAACTTACAAAATAAGCTCAAAGAATTATTTTAATTGAGTCATGCCGTGTAGTTTTTCCCTTTTGAGTTTCATATAAGAAAAAAATTATATCTTTTATGAGCAGCATTCAACTTATCTAAATTTATTTTTATGCTTTACTAAATGGAGATTCTCACCTATATATTATTATAACAAATTTTATTATTAATAAATATTTTTTTTTTAAATGTATTTCTAATTGCCAGCACATTTTTAAGCTGGAAATATCAAATTAGATTATGACAATTTGGTTTATTTGAGCTGATGGTGACAAAAAATTACGGTTATTTTCTTCTTTTTCTGTGGATAAATTCGTATTGGATTTATCACCAAAAGAAGAGAAAATAGGTGGATCATTCCACTATAGAATAAGCATATTTATGAAAGAATATTTTTGTGCTAAATATTCTGACCAAAAAAGGTTGATTACGATGGAATTTAAAATTTGTTAATTTATTATTATATGATTACAAAATATAAATATTTTTTTATATTTAAAACTTAGTTTGACCATTTAATATTGAAAATATTTTAAATTTTAATTTATTCATAACCATTTAGTTTGATTTATTTATTTTAGAAAATAATTTGGTCAATTTAATAATTGAATGAATCAGATGGATTTAGGCTTTGTTTATGATGACATTTTCATTGCTTTGTAAAATTTCTATAGTGAAAGCAATTTTTTAATGGATAAATTTTTAAACTAGGTATTATTAAAACTTTTATAATGTAATTAAGTATTAAAAAAATTAAAAGTCGGCAAAGTCGCCCATTTTGATGTGCGACTTATGCTGACTCGGACTTGCTGAGTGATGTGTCATTCATCGAACTAACATACGACTTATTTAAATATTTACTATTGTATGTTATAATGTTACTCATTAAACGGGCGACTTACTATTGTAAAAAAAAATAAAATAAGTTGAAAAAATATTAAATAAATATAGTTTAAAAATAATTTTAAAAAAATAGAGAAAACAAAATGTATAGAGTTAATATAAAATATAATTTCTATATTTTAATAGAAGTTAACAATTTAAATATATATTTTTTAAACAAAAAATATAGAAATATGATATTTACTTTCGAAGTATGTATTTATGGAGAAACTTTGAATCATTATTTTCTTTTCTGTCGCTTTAATTTTTGATATATTGCTTATCCATTAAAAAAATAACGATTGAATTTTAAATAATATCAAAATAAACAAAAATGTTCATTTTTATCATATATATATATATATATATATATATATATATATATATATATATATATATATTATTAACTTCTATTAAAATATAGAAATTATAATTTACATTAACTTTATTTTTTTGTCTCTATTTTTTTTTAATTCTTTTAAATATTTTTATTTAATATATTTTCCACCTATTTTTTTAAATTATTTTTAAAAATTTATTATAGCAAGTCGCCCATTTAACGAGTATTTTACGGTTGTATTTTTTTAAATAAGTCATCATCAATTTGGCGACCAACACTACTCAAGAAGTCTGAGTCAGTATAAGTCGCTCATTAGATGGGCGACATTACTTGCTTTTAAATTTATTTTTTTCAATACTTAATTACATTATTAAAATTTTATAATACCTAAATTAAAAAAAAAATTCTTTTTTAAAATAATTATAGAAAGCAGCTTTCTAGTTTAAAAATTTATTGAAAGCTATGAAAAACATTAACTAAATAGAAATTGTGGTTGTGATCTAAAAAGCAAAAAAATTAGAAAGTTGACCCAAACAAAGTTTAGGGCTTCATTTTGAAAAGTTTTCTTTTTTGCTTTCAAAAGTAGATTTCTAGTACAAAAAATTTTTTAAATAATTTTTTTATACTAAAAATCTATTATAAAAAATAGTAAACAAGTTGTCCCAAACAAAACCTAAATGAACATATCTAACCTAATTCAAATTAGAAAATGCAAGCCTCCTTTCCCATTTGAGATATGCAAGGAAGGCCGGAAAGGTGGTAATCCCAACTTAGGCTTTGTTTGGGGCACAGTAAAAAATTTGTCTCAAATGAAATCTTAACTTCAATCAAAATTATATAAAAATATTACAGGAAAAATTCATATTAGCCTGCTTAAATATAGAATATATCAAGATGGACATGTTGGATCTAATTTAAAATTATTGGTGCTGCATATAAAAAATTTACATTATAATAATCTCAAATTAAGCTTAATAATTTTAAATTTTATTACAATATATATATATATATATATATATATATATTAGTTATTTAAAATGCAGTTAATTTAAAATTATTTCCATCAAATTCTAAGATTTTGAGCAAATTGAATTTGATTTATAAAACCAATAAAAAAAATCAAGATGACACCCACAGGATGGCCTTGAGATTGGTTTATAAATATAAACCGTAAATCAAATTGGCACTGACCGACACAAAGCAGTTGGTTTTTATTTTAGAACAGCTTAATTTTGTTTTTCTCTATTAATATTCGGTTCAGTTTCACAGTTAAATTGAAATAAAAAAGAACCCTCACACTTGAAACAAAATATTTAAATATATTGGAAAAGGCTTTCAAATTTTGTGAGAGAGCTTTCCTATGGTAACAATATTGAAAAGCTAGAAGAATTCGGATGGATTTTATTATTATTATTATTATTATTTTATAAATAGCGACAAACCATCATTTATCCTGTCAAAACTTTGCACACCATCAAGATCTCATCGCAACTTCTTTATCATCAAGTTTTGCATGCCACTCTTCTCATTACCTTTCGTGCACTATTAATCTAATGGCCAAAACTCTACACCATAAAAGCATTGCAGGTCTAACAACCATCTTATAAAATTTTCTCTGAAGTTTGACGGAGACTTTTCTATCAAACAACAAGCCCGGTGCATTCCTCCACTTCAACCATCCAACTTTAATTCTACTATAATATCCCATCTATTTCACCATCACTCTAAACAATAGACCTAAGATATAAAAAACGCGTACTCTTATTAATGATTTGATCAGCCAAAGTCACAGTCCCCCCACTAAATCTATATTACTAAAATTACACTCCATATATTCAATTTTAGATCTACTCAACTGAAAGTCTTTAGACTCTAAGATTGATCTCTATAATTCAAGTTTACCTTCAACTCCCTCTCTAGTCTTATCAACAAAAAAACATACGCCAGAGTACAACCTATTGCAAATGTCAGTATTAAATATGCTTTATAGTTGTCAAATTTTGAATAAAATATATTAAATATAGCACAAATATTCCTCAGTAGGGGTGTCAATTTTGGGTTACGGGTCGGGTTCAAGTCGAACCCGAAATTGACAGCACTATTCGGGTCAACCTGACTCGACCCGCGTACGCCACGTACGCAACGTGACCTTGGGACACCGGCAACACGGAACTGCCGGACGCGGACTTGGACGCGGGGCGGAATTGCCGGAGGTGGACACCAGACGCAGACACGGCGCGGAACTGCCGCGGACGCCAGCGAGGCGGCGACTGACGCGGACACAACTGCCTCGGGACACGATGTGACCTGGCTCAAGACACAACGCGATATGACACGTCCGGGCAGGCGGGCACCGGGCAGACAGGGCAGCCGGGAAGGGGGCAGGGGTTTGTGTGCATTCCAGGTCATTTTGGGTTATTCCCGTGTCAACTCGAACCCGACCCGATTTTACAAACGGGTTGGTTTTTAGGACTCGAACCCGACCCACTTTGGATTCGGGTCAACTCAAACCCGAAATTTTCGGGTCGGGTCCAATATTGACTGGTCGATTCCTCAGCAAAGCAAATATTGAATAATTAGTTAAATATACTTTATAGTATCAAAAAATTTTAGATTAATATACTATATGATTAAACAATCAAAATTATATTTATACTCATCTCAGATAAATATGATGACTACAAAACTCATCTTTAATCAAATGTGTTAAAATATATTCAATATAGGGACAAAGCTAATAATCATGAAAATTTAATGCTATCAACAGATTATTCTACATTAATGCTAACAATAGTGTTCTGCTATGCATCTACATATATTTTTGACTTGCAACAGATAAAAATTAACTGTATCAAAGTGCAGCAACAATCAAAAGTACTCTTCAACAATAATTCACACATTTTGGATGATGGTTGTAAAGATTAAACATGGATGGAACGTATAGTTTAGCACATTCAAACGATCTAAGTGATAAGAAAGAAAAAAATTGCTTTGGCAAATATTTGATTTTCAATAGTCTTTTCCTTGAAAAACTCAAAAGGTACAGAACTAATAAACCAAAGACTTTCATAGACCTACAATGGCGATTCTCATAGCAAACAAAAACGTCAATCTAGGAAAAGAAAAATATGAGATTTTCAGCAAGAACGATAAAGATGAAAAAGCACCTCATATGAGTTCAAAATAGACCCAGTAAGCAACTATTGTTTAACTTCTTCAGTTTAGCATTTCAATAAATTCATTGATGTGTTCTTCACGGTTGCCAGAATCGCCTCCATTTTTGTATGGCTTTTTCTTCATCGTAGGAAATCTCTCTGGCCGTTTAAGTTTGAATGGCCATAGAAAGCTAGCCACTGTTTTGAAATGTGGGCCAACTGTGGCGATTTGATGAACAATATCTTCAATACAGATGATACCATACTTCCCAAGCGCCTACACTCAGAAGAATAAAATGGTATACATCACATATAGTAAAATCCAATAATGACATAAAATAAAGAAGGTAGTCTAATATAGGGTTGTCAATTTGGCCCACAGATTAATGACATATTGAAATTTGGATAAACATAAAATAACAAGCTAATGCTTTAATCTTCCACTTCTCACACGGAAAAATATAACAATGGAAAATTCTTACAGACTGTCTATATATTAAATGTCATTTAAAAGATAGTCTGTCATTAAAAGATGATTCAACAATAACAAATAACCTGATCCAAACCAAAAATAACCATCAATAGTATCCTACGAAACCATTATTGAGTCTTAAAATTAATCTAAAGGTTATGAACCATTATTACTAGTACTAAAATTTTTGTTCCAAGAAGCGACCCACTACTTCCCTACATTCCTTGCCCTACCGAAACATATAACCCACCTCCCATCACTCAGCACCCACCACCCACCAAAAAACAATTCATTCACTTATCATTAAAAAAGCAATTCATTCACTTATCATAAACAAAGCAATTCATTCGCTCTTTAAATCTCACTATTCTTTCACTCATTTCTGATTTAGATATTCATTTTCTGAACAGCAAGATCCTACAAGATAGTGATGGTACCTGATATTTACAAAAAAAACATCCTACAACACAAATAAATTGCTATGGAGAAACTAAAGATGAGAAGTAGTGATCTCGGCGCATTATACATATTTAAAATGATAAGTGAATTCACTATGTTTATGACCCTTGCTCTCTTTTTTTTAGTTGAGTAAAATCAATTATCAAAAAAAAAATTCTAAAAACTAGAGATGGTGATTAAAAGAGTAAATATGTACCTGTTCGATAACATTGTTGTCAGTGAGAGGCACTGGTTGTTTGTCTATCATTCCGCAACCCTTTTTATAAACTAGCTCTCTCACGTTTTTCAAATTAGGATAGCTGTATAAAATGAAATCCAATGGATATATGCCTTAATCTTTGTAAAAACAAGCTAAATTCATCAAGAAATCCTTCAACAAAAAATATAGGAGAAATTTTTTCTGATTACCCATAAGTAATATATGGTTCAACACTAGTTAACATTCTGAGTACCGAATCATTGGCTCTTAAAAATACACCACTAAGGATATGTCTCAATCTCAACCTTCTCAAAACTTTTCCAGTTTGTGGACACATATCATTCTTTCTGCAAATAAAGCAAAGAGAACATAGAATTACTTAATAGTGCATAAAACCAAAACCCACATCATGAGAAAAATATTAATTATAATAATTATGTATAAGATATGGGTAAAACAAACCCTCGTGTGCGGATAACAAAGAGTAAATTAGACTTCAAGCCCATTGCTGGCAATTTCCTCAATTTCAATCTTCGTTTTGCTCGAACCCGATCCAACTCCTACAAAATATTTAGTTAAATATAATAGAAAAATAATCTTATGTAGCTAAACTAGAGCATAGAAAATAACCCTCACCAATGGTTAACGTTACAAATGGAAAGTTTGCCATAGAAATGAAAAAAAGTTTCCCATTGATAGCTCATATGAGTTGCTTTCAAATTAGGTTAGCAATTAATCAATATTGTTTTGTTGCATGATCCCATCGAGCATTGGCTGCAGAAAGCCATTTCATGGTCAAACTATACAATAAAAGAATCAGCGGTGTTCTTTTTCTTCAACCTACAATCTCATTATATTGATCAAATTACTCCACAAGAGCTTACTACAACCACTATCACAAAAAAAAATCCTTAAAAGTTAGAAGCTATTAATTCACTTGAGGAAAATAGCACATTGGCCATATAGACCACATGGCCAATCCATCTGAACAAAGTAGATAAAATTATAATAAAATTTTGAAAATCAAATACTAATATGAAAATTATAACTACAAAACACTAAAATGAAAAATATGATACCACAATGTGCACATAACAAATAAGAAGACATTTTGAAACATCATTTGACCATTGGAAATAAGAAATTTTACCTTGTCACGGTACTCTTTCACAAACTGCTCAGGACGTTTGATGGCAAATTTTTTGTTCTCCGCGTATCGTCTCTTTTTTGCATCAACCCGTTCCCTCTTCTTTATAGCCCACTCTTCATTAACTTTTCTTTTCCTCAGCACGGTTTCATGGACATAGTTAAGGGGCTTCGCATCCTCATCCACCATGACCATCTAAACCTAGAGTTACTTTGCTGAACTACAAATAAACAACAAGATACTATTATTTCAAAAAAAATATTAAACTTCAAAAGTTCAAGAAATAAACTTTGTGGTAGAGAAAAGCTCATAATATTCAAAAATAGTTTACAAAACTAAGTTATGTCAAATCCTTAGACATAGGGAAAGATTCATTTTTTGGTTCAAAATTACAATTATTATTAAGACGCCAAAGATATTAAATGCCAATTTTATTTATCAAATATTGTGTTTGGCTCATTATTAATGCTTTAAAAGATGTCAAGATTATATAGTTTGTTACCCATTTGTTTGACCATTATCTCTTATATTACAAAAATTTCCATAAGGTTACCCCATGTAATTGATCTACATATGAGATATTTGAATTTTGTTTCAGGAACTTACAAAAGCTCGAAGACAATCGAAACCCATGAAATAAAGATGGATTTTGGAGTTTGGTCTTTCCATTCATATTTTAAGTACTACAACAACAAAACGCCTTTATCCTATTCCCACTACATGGGGTTGACTACATGAATCCTTTTTCTCCATTGTCCTATTAAGAGTCAAATTTTTATTAAAATTTAATAAAAGAATGTTAATTTTAATACTTTCTAACCAAGTATTTTTAAGTCTATCTCTACCTTTCTTAACATAATTCGACGTTTTACGTGACCAAATCATCTAAGACGGCTCTCTCTAATCTTATTTTCCACAAGAGCTACTCCAACTTCCACATATATATTCATTTGGCATTTTGTCTCTGAGTGTAAAGCCACTCATCTACCTAAGCATCCTATCTCTACCTTAGATATTTTGGAAGTACATAGTAAAATTAATTATTTTATATTGTCTAAGCATAATCAAAATCTATTCAAAGTTCTAAAAATGAGAAAGACCAGTAAGAAGCTAAATTTTGGTAGCAGGATTTAAGCAGAAATTAACCTAAGAGGTTAATTGGAAACAGGATTTATGCTATATGCTGCCAAACGGGATTTGAGAACATCTTAAATCTCACGGTGGAATAAATCCTCCGTCGCCGAAGAAGCGCGAAAGAAGAGAAAGATTGTTACCTTCACAGCTAGCGAGCTCCCCTCGTTACTCCCGATCAACCAGGAAGAACGTCGTCCAAATGTCGTGACTTCCGATCCGACAGGAAGTGAACGTCGTCGAAGGAGCCAAGAAGCTACTTGTCGCAGAGAAGTCTAACAGAAGAAAGGAGCCGAAGAAGCGACTCTATAGCTACGGCAAAGCAACGAAGTCGAATCACGAAATAAAAGTGAAAAGCAAACCCTATACGCCTCCTAAGGAGCTGTTTGGTATCGGATTTATCGTGGGATTTAAGTCGGATTTACACAAAATCCAGCCAAACGGTTTTTGTGCGCGTGTTAAATCCCTGGATTTCATAAATCCCGAATTTAGGTATTTACGGCTTAAATCCCGGATTTTCTAAATCCCTCGGTTCGGTGGATTTAACGGGATTTAGCCGAAGAAGCGCGCGAAAGGGAGAAAGTTACCTTCACAGCCAGCGAGCTCCCGTTCTTGCTTCCGATCAAAATGTCGTAACTTCCGATCCGACCGGAAGGCAAAGTCGTAGAAGAAGCGAAGTCGAATACCCACGAAGGAGCCGAAGAAGCGACGCGTGCAATCGATACACCTTCTGCAAAGCAACGAAGCCGAACAGCAACGACGAAAAGAGAAGATGAAAGGGAAACCCTAGAAGCCTCTAAGTTATTATTGATTAACTTGATTAATATAATGTAAATTATTAATAATTATGTAAATTAATTAAATAATTAATTGTATAATTAGTGCATAAATTAATTATCAAATTTAACTTAAATTTATAATTAGTAATTAAATATTAATATAATTAGCTTAATTAATATACCTTAAAATATATATTATTAAATATCTAATTAATAGTGTAAATAATAATTAAAGGATAATTTGTATTTAACATGTTATTAAATTTATAACATATTAATTTTTATTTTTATTTTAAAATTATCTTCTTTACATTTAAATCTCAAACTGCCATAAATTCTAAAATCTGTTACCAAACAGTTTCCTAGAATTTAACAAGATTTAACATTTGACATACTAAACAATTTTTATGATTTAACTAATTTCGGATTTACTAAATCCGAATTTACAGGATTAACTAAATCCCACTTGTTGCCAAACAGCTCCTAAGGCTATTCGAAAGAAATTAAATTAATTCCTAACTTCTTGATTAGAAATTAATTTAATTAGTTTAATTTGAAATATAAGAAATTGATTAGATAATTTATTATGTAAATTCTAATTAAATAATAAGTTAATAATATAATACTTAAATAAATAAATATTTAATTATACTAATGGGTTATTAAAATTTTATTAAAATAATAATTAATTAAATAATTAATAATAAAAGACTAAAAGTAGTAATTAAATAATTTATTATTGCAAATAATAATTAAATAATTAATTATATATTTATAAGTATAGTTAGTAATCAAATATTTATTAGAATAACACTTACATAAGTAATTAAATAATTAATATCATAATTAGTAATTTAGTCATTTATTAAATAATTTGATATTAAATTTACTTCTAATTATAACTAAATGATGATAATTAAAATTACAACTAATAATTAACTAGATTTTAAGACAAATCAAATTTGATTTTTAAAGAACTAACAATTATAAATCTTAAATTACATTGTCAAACAATTTCACATAATTTTTTAAAATTAAAAATCTTTTTTGTCAAAAAATTTTCATGATTTAACACCCATAGATTTAATAAATCAGTTAAATTCCTCTAAGAGCTGTTTGATTTGCTGGAAAAAAAAGTAAAATATCAAATATAGAAGATCTTATTTGATTTTTCTGAAGATTATGGAAAAAACTAATGAATTTCTCATATTTTCAAAATTGGTGACTTTTTGAACTATTACATTTTAAATTCATTTAATTATTAATACTTTAATCTTAGTTATGAACTTATGCTATCAGAATTAGATTTTTAAATCATTAGTTTGATCATGCTAGTTAATTTTTAAATGATTAACTTAAATGAATATTATTCAGGATTTAAATCAAAATATTAACATTTAATTGTCCTGATGATAGCTCAAAATATCATAACGCAACTGTAGCAATTAGCAATTAGAGAACACATATCTACAGTAAAAATAAATTCAGAAACAAGCAAATATTAGACATCATTAACATTCACATATCTAATAAGGATTTCTTAAGACTGATTTGTATGATGAAATTTTCCCAAAAAGGAGCTATGATTCATAGCCGTATAAGAAATAATTTAAGCAATTATTTTTTATAAATGTAAGGATGTCATTACAAATCACTTGAAAAAATAAATTCAAATCAAAAGCATCGGCAAAATTTCCCGTGCAGAGAAATTATTATGTGTGGAAGCTGGATGCAGAACGTCGTTCGGAGACTAATCAGAATGCGTCACATCTGCAGTACCGAGCTGCGGTAATGAGCGAAAGGGTGACGTGGTGTATTATAATTGGTCTCCAGACAACATTTAGCATCAACACATAATAATTAATCCTCACGACCGAATTAATAGATGGATAAATAATAAGATGAAGTGCCGCAAACTTCAATTGTGTTTTTAAAACAGGTTGCATTTTCCTTATGATAGCAGACTGACTCTCTTGCCTTCAACATGGAATGAGTTGCTGCCTTCCAACTGCAATAAGATTTACAATGTCTACTTCCAGTTAGCTAACAATCATCTAAAGTTGGATATTCAAAACTTACAATGATAAATTGAAAGATGAATATGCACATGCAAAAGACTAATATGGAGGATTTGACATGTATTCCATTCCTTTTAGAATGAGACTGCAAGAAATTATTCTGTGCGAACACCGAACGGAGAGAACCATCCAGATTGTCTCTATGAATACTAAAAGCGCATTGAACTACGCTTTTACTATTTACCACTATGCTTTTATTGTTCTTAGAGTCAAAATTGAACGATTCTCTACGTCCGGTGTCCGCACAAAATAATCTCTTTAAGACTGCAGGGATGAGTCAAACTTTGTATAGCTTTCAGGGCCTTACTCTGCTTTTATTTCAATTAAGACATACTGATACTTTATTTTGTGCTTTTGAAATAAGAAAACTGTACATGCAGTCATATTAATTTTGTTGCAAAGTGGGCGAGACTTTGAAGGTAAAAACAACCAGGGGACTCAACTTTTGAGTTCATTAAGGGCTCATTTGGCTGTTTGCAAATAGAAAATATATTATAAATAATAATAATTTTTTTATTCACTTTAAGCATAAAAATAAAATAATTATTTTTAAAGCAGATTTTTTTGAATGATTTGCATTTTTTTTTAATGATTTGCAATTTAAAGCAGTTTTTTTAAATGATTTGCAATAAATCATAAAGCATGCGGCTTACTATACCTTTTCTTTCAAGTAAGAGAGAGCTTCCTGCTTTGAACAATATTTTGAAAATATATTATCTGAATGAGCCTCCAGAAGTGCTTTAAGCTTCTTCAACCTCAACGATTGGGAAGGTGCCTGGTATAATGCAAATTAGCAATGCAATGGACAAAGACCAACAAAAGGCAAAATTTTAGATAATTTCATGTTAACCTGTTGAAGCAGCTTTTTAGACAATTTTTTTAGTTTGGTTTTAGCTTCAGCTTTGGCCATCACCGGTAAATCACATTGCTCCTGCTTTATAACTCCATTGGAAGCAGCAGAACAATCATCATCGTCGTTGAAAGAAGTCTTTCTCCCTTTCCAGTAGCATCCAGCAATCTTCTTAGGCTTATCCCGAATACCAAGCCCCTGTTTTCCTGACGTAGCCTTATCCTACAAAAACCCAAAGCACGCGATCAGATTAATTTCCTTGTAAATTGAGGATGTATGCATTTCTAAATTTATTATTAAAGAGTAAATTTAGGCTTCGTCTAGGACGGCTTTTTTACCGCGTTTTAAAATAGATTTTTAGTACAAAATTTTTATTTTTGTACTAGAAAGCTGCTTTAAGAAGCAGTAATAAAACTTTCCCAAACGAAAAACGAAGTCGCTAAAAAAATATCAATCAAAGTTAAAAAATAGCCAATTTGAATAGCTCAACTAACAGCTGCGCCAACAAAAAGTTTGTGCAGTGGAATGATTAAGAATTTACGATTAATGAATCATAGAATAATTTCCTTGCTAACTGAGGATGTAAGCATGTTTAAATTCACTATTAATTGGTAAATTTAGCCGCGAATATCAGGATGAACAAAACTTCAGAAAAATTAAACTTGAATTGATCAACTAACACCTGCTCTAATTAAAAGTTTGTACAGGTAACGAATAAGATTAATGAATCGCGAGGAATTGAACCAAGAGGGTGACTTAATGCTTGACAAAGATATAATAAGAGCTAAATCGAGTGAAAACTAATTCTTCAACCGGAACAGCAGGACGAATAAAAGCCAATTGGAATGGGACATTCCTATTGAAGTGAAACAAAAAGAATTTATACTCATGTTGACTATGGAGAAGCCCAAAAAAACAGAAAAAAAAAAGGATAAAAACTACCCCAATACAAATAAACTAAACTAAGAAGGCAAAGAAGCAGCTTAATAGAACAAATAGAAGAGGACCTGCAACAGGTATTTGGTACTTAAATATAATGAAGTTTAACTTGAATACAATGCATATTTGAATGCCTTCTTCTTTTCTTCTTCTTCCTTTTTTTTTTGTAGTTGTAACACTGAACCTCGGCTATAGAAATCAAAAGCCATATCATCAAACCAAGTGGTTAGGGGTGCAGAAAGAAATTGTTGTTCAAAAGGGTCCTGAAGGCTGCCTAGGCAGAAACTAATGTTACTCATAGTGAATGCAAAATGACGTATTCATGTCCTGCTCCTTCACCTTAAATTGATGGCAACCCAAACGAAAGTAAATATTCAAGAACACAGATGCACCCTCCATCTAGTCGAAAAGCTGCAATCCTCAAAAACAGATAATTATTCTTGATTGGCACCTTTTTGAGCTCTTAAAAATCAATACAAAGCCTCATGTTATTGTTTTTCTTCACAAACATAACAAATGCTCCCCGCATAGATATCATCAATCGAACAAATCTTTTGTCAAGTCGGCCCTTCAATTGTTTCTTTAGCTCCTTCAATTCAATTATTGCCATCTAGCAGGACACACGAGTGATAGTTCACATCCTAAGTTCAATTCTATAGTAAATTCTATCTCTCGATTGTTTGACAAACCAACTACTACGGAATACAACAATCAAATATAGTACAATGTGGATCTCTTCCAGCCAGCCAACCAAACTTTTCTACCTGAAACCCAATGTGGACTAAGTCGGCTTGATACCACCACCACCAACAACATCAACATCAAGCCATTGTCCCACTACGTGAGGTCGGCTACATGAATCTTTTTTCTCCATTGTGTCATGTTAAAAGTCAAATTCTCATTTAAATCTAATAAAGAAAGATCATTTCTAATATTTTCTAACTAAGTCTTTTTAGGCCTACCTCCACCTTTCTTAACATAAGTCAAATATAATATCACTACATTCCTAACTGGATCATCAGAAGGCCGTCGTTTTATGTGACCAAACCATCTAAGGCGACTCTCTCTAATATTATCTTCCACTGGAGCTACTCTAACCTTTTCACACATATGCTCATTTCGTATCCTATCTCTAAGGGTAAAGACACTCATCAACCTGAGAATCCTCATCTTTGCAAGACTTAACTTAGTATTATGCTTCTCTTTTAAGGGCTAACATTCGACACCATAAAGCATTGCAGATCTCTTTTAAGTAGGCTTGAACCCGCTCAATAAAAAACTTGCAAGCTCTAAAGGTAAACGCAAAATTTACAAGTTCTCAACTATATTTATGGAGAGCAAGGCTCAACTTATTTGGGCCCTTAAACTCCAAGTTCTCTTGACAATCTAATGACATGTTGTCAGATCATCCAATACATTCAGAGTATTTGATGTAGAACAAACATGTGAAGATGAGTTGCTTAAGGAAATTTGCACGTTTAATATTTCGAGAACAATATTAAATAAAGCTTCTGCCGATTTAAACGCTAAGATAAAATAATAAGGCGATAAAACAAGCTTACGCTAAATCACATGCATAGGAGTTAAGATCATAATACAGTCAGTTTATTCTAACATTGCATACATGATTGATTTTCAACGGTAAATCTCAATGTTAACAATAAGATTTGTCACTAGACTCACTACAAGAAGATCCTTCACACAACTCGTCCAATTACTAAGTTTTAGCGGAGAAGATTAGCATGATTTCCATTAATCAAGATATACCCACAATCGAGAAGTAGACTAAGAAGATAAGAGAATGGGAGGAAGAGTTTACCCAAAGAAAGAGGTTATACGAAGTTCCGATGGTGGTTTGAGGGCTTGAGAGGAAGTAGACAGCCAGTGGTGGCTCATTGGACATCTGGATAGCAACGCATTCGTTCTCGAACCCTTGGACAGCAAGTAGAAAATCTGAGCCAGCAATTCCAGAAAGTTCTAGACGGAAACGGTAGCTTCTAAGGACGTTGGACAGCAAGAAGGCGGCTCTGGTTTTGCAGGACAGCAGTTTCCTAGCGTTAGGAAGGCTGGAACAGCAAAGGTCTTGGTTGGAAATTTCTGGACAGCAAGAACCTTGGCTGGAATTTTCTAGATAGCAAAATCTGGACGGGAATTTCCTAGACAACAGGAAAATTCTTCCAATGGAGGCTCTGGACAGCAGTGTGGGGGTTCAGACAACAGGCCAGCCCCTTTTCCTAGCTGAAATTCCCTTGATAGCAAGTAGGAGCTTCAGAAAAAGAGAGGGAAATTGAGGGTGATGGCTAGGGTGGATGGGGTTTGAGTGGGGCTGAGTTGGAAACTTAGTGGAGTATCTTATTTAGGTATGGGAGGTAGAGAGGGCACGGCAGTTGTAGGAAGAGCTGGCTTGGTGGTTTAATTAGGGAAGGTTAATTTGAATTTGAACCCATCCAATTGTTAGAGAGGGAAAGTGGGCCGGTCCTTGATGGGGATTTGATTGGGTGCTTTAAAAGGGGTTGCCAAAATTGGATATTTAAATTAAGAAAGGAGATTTAGAAGATCTCCGTTTCAAAATTAAAATGAATTTGAATAATGAGACCTTTCCTAAATTAACTCGTCTCATTTAGGAAATCAATTTCAGATTTTAAGAAGTTAAAACCTGATTTGGATGACTTTCCTAATTTAGGAAAGTATTTGAAATTTGAATTTCAAATTACTTAAATCTTTTCCCAAACCACTTAGGCTATTTTAGATAGGTGTTAATGATAATTGATTTCATCATCCAAGGGGAAATAGGAAGGGGTGGCCGGCGGTGGGGCTAGGGCTAGCTAGGCCTGCGGTTTGGGGTGAAGGTGGGGTGGCCGTCGGCATGTGGAGGGGGTGAGGGGTGACCGGCGGCTTAGAGGGAGATTGGGGAAAAATGCCGGCCGGTGGAGGTGGGTTGGATTGGCCGGCGGTGGTGGGAGGGAAGATAAAGTGGCCGATGATAGGGAAAGGAAAACGAAGAAAATACTACGAATACTAACCGCAAGTCCCGGAATCCACCGGTGGCTGACGGGTGATGCAATACCCTCTCCTAGGGTTTCTCCTCTCAAGAACTCACAAATAGATCAACAAGGAAAAAATTTGAAATTTCATTCATAATTTATCATCCTAAAATACAAGAGAGCTAGCCTATAAATAGACGCCATGAAAAGAAAAGAAACAAAGACTAAAACACTCTTCAGGCTATCACACCACATGACTAACCCTAGGGGTAAAATGAAAAAAACAAAAATATAAAATAAACTAGTACATAAGACACATCAAAAATAAAATAAACTCTTGAAGTATTATATCAGACTTGATTAAGGGTAAATGCAATCAAAGGTGAAAAGAAGATTCTATATTGAAGAGTTAAATACTAAGCACACATAATATAACCTTGACCTTACATCTAGTTAGACCACTAGACGGACAACTCATTGCTTAAAGGGCATTTAACTTCTTAAAAATTACATCAAAAGAAGCGGTACCCGAATCATGAATACAAGATGATCAAGAATGGGAAACTTATGTGGCACAATCTCATTATTTAGGGCCTGGTAGCCCACACAGAATCTCCAGCTCTCATCCTCTTCTCAAACAATAAGACTGTGCTAGAAAAAAGACTCACGCTTGTGATGATCCCTGTCTCCAACATCTCTCGGATCAGCTTCTCAATCACATCATTCTGAATATGAGGATAACGGTAAGGCCTCACACTAATCGGTGACACCCCCTCCCAAAAGATGATGGCATGCTTATGCTCCCTCAATGATAGTAATCCTTAAGGTGGATGAAAAACCTCAATAAACTGCTATATAATCAATCGTATTGAAGGAGGAATGCCCCCCCCCCCCCCCCCCCACCAGTATGATCAACTATAAGCTCTATAACTCCACCATGAATCCCTTTCCCACCTCATGTATACTCCTCACCATGATTTTGAGAAACACCATGGATTTGGATAACTCTGCATCTACCTTGATCACCACCCTTCACCAACTTCATCGTCAGTGCTCCCCAATTAACCTTGATAACCCCCAAGGTCTGTAGCTATTTTGTCTCAGGATGACATCAGTGCTCTCTAACTCCAATGAAAAGAAGTCCTACCTCAACTGGACCCCCTGTATGGTCAGAATCACTACCATGCATACTCATCTACACGTCTCCATCTTCCCAGTGCCCATCATCACTCCATGCACCTTGTGTCCACCAATTTCACCCACAATTGGTCTACAATCTGGTTGGAGATGAAATTATGGGTAGCCCCACTATCAATCAATATCATCACCTCGCTAAGCTTCTTAAAGCATGATCCCTTCTCATTAAGTTAAAAAAGTGGTGATCATCCCGTACAAGCCTCCTGAACAGCTGCATCTGTCCCCCCTCTCTAGGTGTTTATGATCCTCCACTAACTATGATAGTTATATAACCTCTCCCAAATCACGAGGTCTCATCACTCTTACTGCTGCTGCCCGGATCTCTGATTTGAGCCCCTTCATGAAGTTCCCCTCTAATACAGTCTTAGAAAGCCAGTCCAGTCGGCTAGGCCAAGTACTCAAACCTCTCATAGTATTCCAGCACTGATCCTTCCGACGTTAGAGCAAAGAATTGCTCATAGCAGTCCCCCCTCTTGGTTCAAAAACATTCCAATAAGCAGTCCTTGAAGTCCCTCTAACTGCGTATGGTTCGTTTCATGTCTCTCAACCAGTACCATGCCAATATCTTCTCCTCCAAACACAGGACAGTTGCTGTCAGTCTCTGCTCCGTCAACTCATTGATGGTGAAATACCTCTACGTCCTGTAGATCAACCTATGTGCATCCTCTCCCTAAAAAATAGACATCTTCAACTTTCTTACCTGCGGATCTCCTTTGTTTCCCCTGATTCCTCCAAAACTTCCCCTTCACCAAGTGGGTGGTCACCCAAAGTATCTTGATCATCCCTTCCACGTTTGTACTCAAACTCTTCTTCAAATTCCTCCCTTCTCCTTTTAAAATCAGCATCCCTTCACTCATGATCAACCCCTCTCCTTGCAAAATCAACACCCCTTCTTTCATACCCACTACCATCTCCTCCCTAAAAATAAACTCTAGGATAGGCATTCCATTTTCTACCCCCAAGATCTCCACCTCCTGATTTCCCCCTCGTCTTATCAGATTAGGATTTCCCCTACTCCCTTGGTTGTCGGTGTCGCATTTCATCGGCGACGACACCGTTTTAGGTTGAGCCTCGAGAAAACTTCCTCAACATTTCTTCCACGATGACAAACTTTTCATCTATCTTCTCATGGACGGATTAAAATTGATTTTCAAAATCTAAAATATTTTCCGCAAAATTTGATTTCAATGGGGTCAATCTCCCGTTTCAATACTTCTACTTTTCTTCCATTCATAGGTGTCTGGAACAAACATCTCTGATACCAATTTGATAGGAAACGCTTGTAGAAATAGAAGAAAATTTTTGCTAAAATTTAATTTCAGCAAAGTCCAAACAGTAATCGAGAAGAACAAGGTGGAAAACTATGAGATAAAGCTTTTTAATTGATGGCATATGAAAGAAAATGAACAATATACAATGGATCTTCAATTGGAGAGGAAGATCTATGTTATGCCAGCCTTAGGGCCAACAAAACCAGTCCAACCTGGATCGGTTCTTTGCTGCAAGAGGTGGGGGCAGAACCAAGGGGAAGAGAGAGAGGGGCCGGTTGGAGAGATGGGGCCCCCAACTAATTAAACTTGCTTAGAGAGGGAAAATTTAAATTAGGAGTTGTTTAGGGATTTTGTATTTGTCCTCTTTTTTTAATTAGTTCCTTTGGGAGAATCAGGATTTGGATCTTGAGTTTGAAATCAAATTTGAGATCTAGGATTTGTTCATTTGGGCTCTAGGCTTGGCTAAAGATTTGGAGAGTTATTTCTTCCTTTCGAATTGATGAAACTTGTATCGTTTGCTGTTTTCCTGCATCGGCTAGAGGAATTCTTCAATTTTCTCTCAGTTTTCTCCATATTTCTCAAGAAGGTTGTTGTACCGTTAATGTTTTTTTTTTTTTGCTGTAATCAGCAATTTTATTATTGTTGTTTTACCCAATCACTGCTAGGTTTGCTTGCAAACTCAAGTATTTACCTTAGGGTTACTTGCGAACTCAACTATTTCCTATCAATCTCTCTCTCTCTCTCAAATCCCTAGCCGCCGGCTATAGAGCCCAAACCTTCTAGGAAATTCTAATTTCAGTAAAAACATACATAACCCTAAACCTATGGCAAAACTAACTACTTAAAGCATACAAAAAATGCAAAATACTAAAACAGCCCTTCTAATTTCAAAATCTCCCCTTGTCGCCCCCTCCTCTCTTTGTATTATGCCGTGGACCCCACCCCAAGGGGGTGGACAGCAACTGGGGCGGCTCAGGCTTCTACCAGGAATAGAACAAAGTCGATCCCTACTGGACCGGCTGGACCAGTCCCTCCTGGACCGATCTAACCTATCTTTTGGCTCAAGTCGACTCGTCATTCCCACAAACTAAGTTGGCTTCAACTTTAAGAATCACTCAAGCCATTGATCTATAGAAGCTCACATGACAATAGAGATCAATGTTTCATCCATGGCTTATACCAACTTTGTGATAAGTTTAGTGATAGTAGTCACTGAAGGTATCTGCATACTTAACTAGGTTATTGAGAGTCTCTTACATTTCGCCGATGTTGTGATCAGCTTAACCCAAGTTGAGATTGTGCACTAGAGGAATTCAAGCCAAAAAAAACACAATCAAAATGGAATTGAATATAGAATAAAGAAGAAAATAAATTTGATGATAATTTACTAAAGTGATCGAACATAATGAAATTGTCATAACTAGCCAAATACATAGTTCAATGTTCCATCCATGGCTTATACCAACATTGTGATAAGTTTAGTGATAGTAGTCACTGAAGGTATCTGCATACTTAACTAGGTTATTGAGAGTCTCTTACATTTGCCGATGCTGTGATTGACTTAACCCAAGTTGAGATTGGCACTAGAGGAATTCAAGCCAAAAAAAATACAATCAAAATGGAATTGAAAATAGAATAGAGAAGAAAATAAATTTGATGATAATTTACTAAAGTGATCGAACATAATGAAATTGTCATAACTAGCCAAATACATAGTTCTATAATATTACAAACAATAGGCAACTACGTTAACTAAAAAACACTTCTCCATCTCTCTAAGCACCTCCCACTTCTCTTCCCGCCCAACCCATGTATGAATCAATGACTAGAAGCAACTCATCAACAAGAAATAACTCAGTGAAAAATATGAATCAACACAGAAAACATAAGAAAGCTATTCAATGCACTCAGGTCTATTCATTTGGCCTACCTAACGAGTAAAAATGATCCAGCATTAAGTCAAATACTTAAAAAGAGAGAAAAATATGCATTCATGCAAGTATAATAAAAAGTTTTCTATATTAGACCTGTATTGTATAAAAATCTTAGTCGTGTGTGTGCGTGCACATTCTAAAGCTTTTATCAACTAACTCAATATATTTAAAAATTAGTCCTAACTTGGCTCGTAAGTTGAAAGCAACGTAAAGGTTAAAGGACCACGGTGTGACACATGTTTACTATTAGGCTAACTTATAGATGATACTTAATAGGATAAATGTAGTTCAAATTTAGCAAATAAACCTTCAATGTGTAAATGTTTTCATTATTAGAACTTTGATCTTGTCATCATCGCCATGATCATCAATATCATCATTACCAGACTTATACCAACAATATGGCGAGCAATTTGATATACAATAGGTATTTCGCCATTGCTTTTATCCAAATAAAATGGTGTTCCACTAAGGGTGGGGGTACCACAAAGTTGAGTGGTAATGTTGTACTGACATTACTATACCAAAAACAAGCCTGCATGATTCAGCCGCAATGCATGTAAAAGAACCCTTTAAACGCGCTTTTAGATAGGTTTTACATTTTTTTCACTTATATTTATAGCACAAAAAGGCATAAAAGATGTTAAAGAATAAGATATTTCCCCATATAATTTAAAGGAATAAAATGAAAAGAGTTAGTTGCAAGTAACCAAAAAAAATCCAATAATTTAAATGGACTGCTTGCAATTTCCAAGGTTTCAATTTAGTGGGTATCATAAAGTAAAATAAGATTTTCAAAATGAAAGAGCTGAACATAGTAGAGAAGAATCTACCTGTACTAGTTTGTATAAATTCTCTTGATCTTCTTCACCAAATGCTTTCCTTGACCCGGATGCAAGATATTGAGGATTTTTTGCTAGCAATGCTTTACTACTCTGAGATTGCGCCCCAAGAAAGCCTCCTGAAACAAACCCATATTTCTGTCCCCACCATTGTTCTGATTTCTCTTCAATTTTGGAACCTTTTCCAAGGATAAGTAAATCATTTAAGCCAAGAGAAAATAATAAAACATAGGTTTCACTATTTGGCAACGCTGGCAATCTATTATTTTATAATATAAAAGCATGAATGACCTAAAAACTTCCAAAACATTTACAACATGGCAATGGAGATGTATCTATCATAAACAAAAAATTCTTAATTATTTGATAATAAATGCAAGAAGAAGATAACAAATCATCATCAACAGCTTATCCCAACTATTTCAGACAAGTGATTCATAAATACTCATTCTTCATTTATTCTTCTTGAATATTGCATGAGTTATTAACTCCATTTTAAGCAAATCTTCTTGCACAACTTCTGGACAAGGTAAACTTGGTCTTCTTACTTTCCTTCCTAATCCTGCTAAACTAATTTTATCTATCCTCATGTGGGTTCTTCTTCTATCCTCGGTATATTGTAACCACCTATATCTACTTTTCATCACCTTATCTTTAATAGATGCTACTCCCACCATTTCTCTAATAATAAATCATCTATCCATCTATTCCTCTTAGATTTAAAGCATACATCTAAATAATGTCATTTTTGCTAAATTTTGCTACCAAACACTATTAGTCTGGAAACACTCAAATTCATATAACTTAATTGGTCTAAACATAGTTCTATAATATTCAAAATTAAGCCTAGCTGATATTCTCTATCACATAATACACCTAAGGCATTTCTCCATTTTAATTACCCAACCTTATTCTCTATCACATTTTCAATGACTAAAACTCACAAAATTCACACCGATCAAAGTTATAAATCATATTACTTGGAATTTTGTTTCACTAATCATGATTATCTTCTAAAAAAATTCTCAATTATAAGAAGTTGACAATTGCAAATACCATAAACCAACCCCACTTTGAATATCAATTCAATGATTAATACAAAAATGTATATAGTTACTATTGATGAATGGTATAATGTAACTATGATAAAAGAAATCTTTGGTCGTTCAATTACTTCTAATGCTAGACAAATGATAGAGCACAAAGTTATTTTATCAGCTAATCATTTAAGTTTTCAATTAAGTGCTGAATAATGTCGCACATAACCACATAAAACCAAACAAAGCCATATAATTACATTATTTCATTGTAATAACCTTTTCCTGAGTGCATTGCTCAGCTTAAGTAGCCGCATTGGTTCTTTATTCATATAAAGGGAAGCCCCCCAGCCCACTTCAACCCAACACTATACCCATCATTTGCTCTATTGGTACCAGACTATACAGTAAATTAGAAAAGGAAAATCAATCGAAAGACCATTTTTGTTGATTTTTCCTTTACAGATAATTTATAGTTGGGTTTAGGATTAGTTACCGGAAGTAAGAAATAGATATAGACTTGTTGCGTCCAGGAGCATTCGCGGCAGTAGAGAAATATAAAGTTTAACGTCTTAGCATTGTACGAAAATCCGGCACACAATCAGATAAGAGAAAGGGTCTAGCATTTATGAGACACCAAGATTTTAATGTGGAAAACCTCTGAAAAGGGGGAAAAACCACGGGGCATGGCCCAATTTGAATGAATCCACTAGTATTGCAATTGATTACAAATGAAACCCTTCCTTGGGAGAAGGTCTTAGCTTGATGTACATTTTATAGAGTGCATTACATGATGTGAATACAAAGAATCACTATTGACGTGTTCATTTGGTGGGAGGACCATAGTCTGGTGACGGAGGTCAGAAAGGCTGTAGTCTGCGGGCGACGGAGGTCAGGAGGACTGTAGTCGGCTGGTGACGGAGGTCGAAAGGACTGTAGTCGGTGGGCGACGTAAGTCAGAAGGACCATAGTCGGCTGGCAACGAAGGTCAGAAAAACTATAGTCGGCGGGCGACGTAGGTAAGGAGGACCGTAGTCGGCTGGCGACGGAGGTCGAAAAGACTGTAGTCGATGGGCGACGTAAGTCAGAAGGACCGTAGTCGGCAGGCAACATAAGTCAGGAGAACCGTAGTCGGCTGGCGACGGAGATCGAAAGGACAGTTGTCTTGCGACGGAGGCTGGAAGGACTGTGTCTAACGATGAAGGTCAGAAGGACGGCGTCAGGTAGAAGTCCAACAATGGAAAGAAATCCATCTTCGGATATACGTCCAGTGAAAGTCTGATAACCGGTGGAAGTCCGCGTCAGGTAGAAACTTAGCAAAGAGTGAAGGTTCGATGTCGGGTAGAAGTCTGACGTCTGTTGGTGGGCGAGGAGAACTCCGGCATCACATGGGCGGAGTTTCGGCGTCAGGAGGGAACTCTGTCGTTAATTGAGAAGAATTTCAGAATCCCGTGGAACTTGGGTAGAATTCTGGCGTCCCGTGGAAGTCAGGCAGAATTCCAGCGTCATTTGGAGTTCGGGCGGAACTCCGGCGGTGGTCGAGGAGGAGTCTCTTCCCTCCTATTATTCTCTTCTTCTTCTCCTCCTTCTTGCTTCGGTTCCCTCTCATGAGAAATGAGGGGTCTATTTATAGATTTTCTGGAGTGGCATGGTCCATAAATAGATGAGAGATCAGAGGCAAAATGTGGAGTGGTTCGGATGAACAGTCGATATTGAATCCTTCGATCGTGGACCATTTATCAGGCATTTGAAGGTCTTTATAACTTCGGAATTCAGCGATCTTGGGCTCGTTGGATTCGTCTCATCGAGTCGCTCGATTCGACTATAAGCTCGTCAAATTCGGAGACCGTTTGGTAACTCGAATTGTGGTACGAACTTTCCAACAATGCTTCGGGTCCTTGATTTGGACTCATTTGGGCTCAGATTGAGTTGAATTTGGTGTCGTTGGGTTAGTATTTCCGAGACGCTCAGTTTGACTGTAAGTTTGCTGAAATCGGAGTTAAGATGCTCTCGGATTCAATTTTTTAAGTTTCCAACTTGATTTTTGCCTCGAGATTCGTGCCCGATCAAGATAATTTTATGATGACGTATCAAGACTATTTTAAGTTTTCACCTAGTCCTAATGCAAAATTTCATGGGTTTCATGGAAATATGTTTACATGTTAATAAATTGGAATAACTTAAGAAGCTGATGTTGAAAACTTTGGAAATACTCTGTTAGATAATCTTGTGCATTGATAACAATATTCCGTTCCTTTGCCTTTTTCTACTCCAAAAATGGCTTCAGGTGAGAACTGCATTCAACAAAAGATGTTAAGCTTCATTACCGTGTGAGGCCTAACAACCAAAAAGCTTTCATTACATTGTGAGGCCTAAAACTCAAAAGCCATTAAGAGCTAAGGAAAGCATCATAAGTTCCTATTGTAATCCAAAAATAGTAGCACAAAGAGTTTGTTAGCCAAATATGGATATCTAGTATAATGTTGTCCTTTGGACATGTGTAACTTGTCCAATAACGTCATCAACATCTGCATTATTAGCCTTATCTCAACTATTTAGAGCCAACATTATGAATTATAATTTTTCATTCATTGTTGCTAAATGCTTACTAAGCTATGGAACCTATTCTTCTCAAATCATTTTGAACAACTTCAAACATGTTAATTTGGTTTGCACCTTATCCTTCCTATTCCTCTGGAAAAAATAATTATATATACGTCTAATGATGCATTTTTTTATCATTCTTTATATATATTGAAACCACCAAAGGCCATGCTCATTAATGTTATTTTAAACAAATACTACTTCATTTTCCTCCTATAAAATCATTATTGAATTTGTCCATAATTTTCTCACACATCCATTTTAAAATTCTCATTTCAATCATGTGAACTTAACAACTGATGACTTCTTGACTAACCGATACTTGGATGCATACAACACAAACAACTTAATAGCAATTTTACAAAATCCACGTTTAGGCCTCCATGACATCCTCTTTTCACATAATACTTATTAAGCATGCATGTATTATTCATCTTCTAATAATATTGACTAATAATTGTTAATATCATTTTATTCACATCCACTAAAATGACATAGATATATAGTTGTATGCACGCGCGTGTGTATATGTATGTGTATATATATGTATGTATGTGTATGTGTGTGTATATATATATATATATATATATATATATATATATATATATATATATATATATATATATATATATATATGTGTGTGTGTGTGTGTGTGTGACATTTATATATGTATGTGTGTATAACATTTATAAAAAAACATATATCGATGAAAATTATATAAAGATTATTTATTTTATCTCTATACTTTTATATTAATTAACTTAAAATAATAATGTCTCTATAATATATCTTCCTAGCATGAAACCAAATTGATCCTTATAAATTAATGTATTTCACCTTAGTTTATGTTTCATTACACTCTTCTCAGTCTTATTATATAACATATTACACATATATCATACATATTTACATATCTAACAATAATCCTAAGAAAATGAACTATTAAACCCGTGCATACAGGGGATGTCATGATCCAATTTTTAGTAAGGCTATGGTTTACATGCAAAAATCTATAAATGGAATGCATATAATAATTAGCTCCAAATGAAATTAAGGCTGTCATTTTAATAATTTGAGTGACAATCCTATCTAAAAATATAAGCATTTGCTCAACAAAAATCATTAAAAAATGGTCATATAGTGTGCAAGAATAATAGAATTAGCAAAATATATGGTGTACTATCCTCCAACCATTACTTACCATCTTGATCACTTAAAATAGAATCAGAAACTTCTAATGATGTTGGCTCAATAACTAGAAGATCAGCCTGATTTTCTAGCTTATTTCCCTGCATTGCAAGCGATAGACTTGAATGAGCTTGTGACCATTTTGAGGTGGCTATGAATGCTTATAAATAAAGGACCGCACGAAGAGTACATGGTCCATTGGAATATATAACAAAGAAAGAACGTCAAAAACAAACACAAAATTCCAAACTTATGCTATCATAATCCTCTGATCATCCTATAAAAACATCTTTAAATACGTAACAAAACAACGAAATAAAATGCTTGAGAAGCACAAGTTTAATACATGACAGATTGGGCTAGTGATGATGATATTTCAAAAAAGTATGAAAATTGCTCTGCAAAATTAATTGGAAGATAAATACAAATTTCAATAATAATAAGTATTAAAAAAGTGAAAGAGAAAAATGTTTTTACAAGGATTCCTTGAAGATCCTTTTCAGAATATGCATTGACAGCCTTCCCCCTCTCTCTCTTCTTATACCTAATCAACGGAAAATTAATAAGACAAGCCTTTATTTTGCACAAGTGACCTAAAGAATATAAGAAATTGAGTAAACAAATTTGTGACAACCTTCCTTGCGGTCGAGTAGCTTTCACAGCTTCATCCAGCTCAAATACCTCCGTCTCGCCATTAATTTGTGTGCCCCCTTTCCCAAGCATTTCTGGAATGAACGAGTGATGTGCTAAAAGCAATACATTTTTTGTATTTAACAGCATACAGCAATAATACAAAATAGCAATACCTTTATCATCTGGTTGTGCTACTTGCTAAAATTGAGAAGTCAAGATCAAAACAGAAAAAGTAGTTAGGTAAAAGAAAAAAATTGGTTGTTTCAATCTCTAGTATAGTATCAAAGTTGCAGTGAAATAATCAGAAATAAAAATCAAGTAAAAAATTTCAAGTACCACTTTTAATCTTTTAAGAATGTTGTCAAACTGAGACGTATCAAACACCCAGTTATTAACAGCATTATCTAGACCGACACCTGCAACAAAAAAATGGAACGCATTGTTACAGAACTTTCTTTTTGCCGCATTGCCCATTATGTTACAATTTTCAACCAGTGAGTTGAGACCCTTCAAAATACTTGTAACGCAAGATTTTAGGAAAGAACCTTTTGTATCCTGTTTGTTCTTAACACCAACATGTCGCTTGATCCCCTGCTTCTCTTTTCCAAGGCCTTCTCCCTCCTCCCATCCCTGGAACAAAATGCATGAAAAAATTATCGTGACAATAACAAAGGGTTGCATTCCCACGATATCTGTGAACAAAACCACTGTATTCATGACAGTTTCAAACAAAGCAGAACCTTTGACCATATATTTTCAAAGTGAAACTATATCAAGGAGAATAGTGATAGATATCAAATTAAATCATGCAAGATGCAATCAATAATATTTTTCCTACGGTCTCATCCCCCTGGATGACAGCCGCTTAAATGTTCTGATCTATATCAATATCCCTCGAGGCGATTAGAGAAATGAATGAAATCAAACCCAACAAAAAGGGGAAAAGAAAACGGTTAATTTAGGGTCTTCAATGCAATGCAAAGTGTTTAGAATGAAATTAAAAAAAGGAATAATTTTAAGACAAAAATCGACAAGAAAGTACCATCTGCTTCATAAGGCGAAACGCGGCGGACTGTCTTGCGACTCCAGCGTAACATAAGGGAGCTTCCGGCGAAGCCATGTGTGTTCACAGTTTGCCGCAACCGTCGCCGGAAGACCCTTCAGCACGAACACGCAGTACGTGCTCCTGGAGCGCTAAAATCTCAGAGAAAAGCCCTACTTTGTTTGCTAAATACTTAAATAGTCGAGCAGTTGAAGCCGAAGGCTCATAAATTAAAAAAAAAATAAGGGAGATTTACATACATACCACTTTATACTATTCTATTTACATATTTAACACTTAAAACTTTAATATTACATGCATACCATCCTTAGTTCATTTTCATATCAAATATGAGTGGTAGAAATGAAATATATGAGTGGTAGGAAAGAAATATGAATGGTATATTTGATATTAAAATAATATAGGGTGGTATGCATGTAATATTAAAGTTTTAGGTGTTAGATATGTAAATAGGATGTTATAAAGTGACATGTATGTAAATTTCCCAAAAAATAATTATTATTATAATAAAATAATAAAAATTATTTTTAAAATAATAAAAATCATTTAATATCAAAAATAAATCATTTTTAAGCACTTTCTTACTTTCAATAATTTTATGCTTAAATTTTTGAATTTTAATATATTTTAAATATAATTTATATTAAATTTTTTAAAAGATCTTTCTCATGAGCTAAAGAATCCAGTCAAGTTGGTTCAAATTATGCTCATTAACTCATCAAGTTCGACTTACAAGTCATTTATCAAGTCAAGTCCGAGTCAACTCACGAATCGATTTGACTCACTTATGCCCTTAGATGATCCAACGAAGAGGACTAACAAATAAATATTAGATTATAAAAAATAGGAGAAATATATGCATTTATATATTGAATTTCTAAAATTTATTTTTTTATAGCTTTTAGCCATTATTTTTGTGTTGCTTTTAATATGTTTTGATATTATAAAATTGATTTGGAAAATAATAAAAAAAATATCTCAAATGAGACCTTAATTGGTTCGTCGCCGAGCTCCTATTGCATTTTCTTGCTTCTTTGTTGCTAAGAGCTTTAAGAATTTTGGTAAGAGTGTCGCGTGCTAAGAGTTCACTAATGAGAGCATCAATGGATCTAGATGAAACGTGAGTTTGAAGGCAAGGAAATCAATATGTCCAAGCGAGACGAGTATGTATGGGCTAGAGTATCGACGAGTGGCATTGACTCATTCGGCGTCATAGGGGATTTATTTTAAATCTATTTTGTGTTTTTAGTTTTATGTAGTAGTATATATTGATGTTTTGGTGCTAAATATTAAATGATAATATTTTAAGTGTTATGTATGCAAATCCTATATATAAAATAATGTAATTTATAATTTGGAGATTATACAAAGGAAGGATTTACTTACATACCACGGTGTATTAAATCCTCTAGTTCCCCTTTTTTCTGTCGTAAATCCAGGATTTACTAAACCATATGGTTGAGTGAATTTAAATGGATTTATGGGATTTGACCGAAGAAGCGTGCAAAAGAGGAGAAAGTTTGTTATCGTTCCAATGAGCAAACTCCCATCATCATTGAAGGAGCTGAAGAACGTTGTTGTCAAACAATCAACGGGATTTAACATAATTTAGCACTTATCTTGTCAAACAGTTTTCAGGATTTAACACAATATTTACTAAATATAAATTTACATGGTTTACTAAATCCTACTAAAATTAAATCCAACTTGTTGCCAAACAACCCCTCAATGTACTCCCATTAGAAGAAAATCAACAATCATATTGCCTTTATTTTAAATGAAAATTTTCAACTTTATATGATTCATAATAGTCGTGATTGGATAAATATTATATTTTCTTGAAATATTTGCCACAAAAAAATGCAATTTGTATTACTATATTTATAATTAACAAGTAAGTTCCAATAAAAATTGCAAATACACAATATTTCTTAAGGACCTGAAGTAATGTTGGAATGTTCGAATCACAATTTGGATTACCATACGGATTTCAAACATGACGTGCTTATAATTGAATCAAGCGCCTCGACAAGACGAATCCAACGAGTCCAAGATCTCCAAATTCCAACATCATTAAGACCTTCAAATGTTTGACGAATGGTCCACGATCAAGAGATTCAATATCAGCCGTCCATTAACCACTCCCCATTTACCCTTAATATCTCACTTATTTACGGGTCATGCCACTCCAGAAATATATAAATAGACCCCTCATTTCTCTTGAAAAGGGGGATCGAAGTAAGAAGAGAAGAAGGAAGAAGAGAAGGAGGAAGCTCCTCCTCGACCACCGTCGGACTTCCACCGGACCACCACTTGAGGCCCCCTCCTCCACCGGACCACCACTTGAGGTCCTCACCTCCGTCGGACCTCTATAGGAGGCCCTCACCTCCATCGGACCGCCGCCTGACATTGTTGCTCCACCGAACTACCACTGAAGGCCCTCACCTCCACCGGACCACCGCCTGACATCGTTGCTCCGTCGGACCACCACTTGAGGCCTTAAGCTTCACCAGACCACCGCCTAACTGCATTGCTCTGCCGGACCACCACTTGAGGCCTTAAGCTCTGTCGAACCACCGCATGTCGTCTTTGCTCTGCCAGACCACCACTTAAGGCCCAAATTTCGACCGTACCACCACCTAACGCCCGAACTTCTACTGGACTACCACCTGATGCCCGGACTTTTACCGGACCACCACCTGAGGCCTGAACTTCTATTAGGCCACCACCTGATGCTCAAAGTTTTACCAGAGTACCGCCTACTACAACAATCTTTCTGACCCTGATCTCTTACCGACTGTGGTCCTTCCGACCTTTCGTCGCCTACTATGGTCCTTCCGACCTCCATCACCAGACAACGGTCTTTCTGACCTCGATGTCTTGCCAACTACGATCTTTCGGACCTCTGTCTCCTACGGACTACTGTCCTTCCGACCTTTGTCGCCTATTATGGTCCTTCGACCTACATCGCCAGACAATTATCTTTTTTACCCCGGTCTCTTACAAACTACGATCTTTCAGACCCCTGTCTCGTGTCGACTACGACCCTTCCAACCAAACGAACATGTCTATTATTGTAACACCCACCATGTAATATCAGTTTTGCTCCAGGTTCGTCCGGGACGAAGTTGGATCGTCCGGGACGATCGGTACAGGTTGTGCAGAAAATCAGTTTTGGTTGTATAATTCGTCGGGACGAAAATTAGATCGTCTGGACGAAAATTCTCCCGTGAACCCATCGCCAGGGACGATATGTGATTTGTCGTCTGGACGGAATTCCTCTCTTCATGGATCGTCCGGTACGAAGCTCGATCGTCCGGGACGATCAGTCTGGATATATATAGAAATGAGATATTTTGAAGAGAGAGAAAAAGCTGAGGAGAGAGAAAAACGAAGGAAAAAGTGGAAAAGTGGATTTTCGGACGACGCGGAGCCGTTTTCGATCGAAGTGACTGTTGAGGAAATTGCTGTGCTCGAGGTAAGGCACATTCCGCCTTTCTCAATTTTCAGTTCCGTCGTGTTTGGCGGTATATTCTGTCCGGATTTCGTTTTCGTTAATGATTTTTGTCCGTATCTGTTGATTGGCTCAGTTTTTACCGCGTAACTTTCTGTATATTGTTGACGTGCCGAGTGTGCACATTTTGGTTATTTTCTGAAGATTTTTGTCCGGGTATTTTTGATTCGACTGTGTTTTTAGTCGACCGGATTTTTCTGTGAAATTGGAATTTATCTGTGCAGTAGAATAAAGGTTCTGAAATGTTGATATCTGTATTCTGTGCGAATTCGGTAAAATTTCTTTGCAGGAATTTTTGTGTAAATTCCGTATACTGCCGTTGTGCTGCCCGATTTTTGGGTAATTTCTGAATTGTCCGTATTTCTTCTGAATTGAAATGCTATGTGTATAAGCTATAAAAAGGGAGCTATAAGGGGTCTGGATCCTATGAGATTCAGTTAGTGAAACGGGAAATCTGAAATGAGCTCAATCTGAAATCTGATATCTGTTCTGTTCCGGATCCGATGAATTCTGTTTTGGTGCTATAAGCACATCTGTTTTGGTGCCGTGAGCACAAAGGGAGACATAAGGGGCTTGGATCCTATGAGATTCAGTCAGTGTCTGGGAAGGGAGGCATAAGGGGCCGGAATCCGTAGAGATTCCGTCAGTGTCAGGGCATTTAGCTATATGTATCTGTACTACTTTCTGTATCTGTTCTGTTCTGTACGAAATTGTGATTATGATATGATATGATCCGTACGATTCTGATTTCTGATTCTGACTATGCTGAGTTTATTCTGTTCTGATACGATCTGTACGACTCTGATGTGATTTGATATCTGTCCGTAAGTTTTGATTTCCGATTCTGTTCCGATTTCTGATCTGATTTCTATCCGATGAATTTGGTTTTGAGTTTCTGAGGATTTAGATTGGAGGTTTGTTGCTTTGCTGAGCTGTTGAGCTCACCCTTGCTTTCTGGTGGTTTTCAGGTTCTGGGAAGGGCAAGGAAGTCCAGGATTAGATTTCAGAGTCTAATCAGATTAGGTACTTTTGTACTTTTGATTTTTGTACAGTCATGGCTTTCCTGTTCTGTCTTTCTTTCTGTTGAAAGCCTTGTACTGTTCTGTAGATGATTATTTTGAGGAAATGAAAAGATAGATGTTTTGTTCCGCTGCATTTGATGTTTTTAGTAGCTCTGTTGTCCTGTGTGCTTCTGTTGAGTTAAGAATTTGGAAGATCAGTTCAGTAACCTAATCCAAAGCCAGATCCTGGTTAGCTATCCTCCGTCGCGATCCGGCGCGGGCGGGATCCGTCTCGTCTCGGGTCGGGTCGTGACAAGCTTTTGTGGTATCAGAGCACTGGTCTTGGAAACAGGTTGGATTGTAAAACAGAGCTCTAGGAAGTGATCAGTGAGTCTGTCTGGGAGGTAGTTTTGGGTCGTTTGACTTTTTATTGTGTTATTTTGTGTTGTTTTGTGATAGTTTTCCGGATTTTCTGGATTTTTCTGTATGGATCAGCCAGACCCAGACATGACAGACGGTCAGAGTGACGATCAGGCAGCACCAGTGGGGAGTACAGCCCCAGTGGTCGGTGCTGATACGCTTTCACAGTTTGCTTCACTTGTTGCTCAGATGATGAGCGAGACTCAGAGCAGAGCTTCGACTGTTAGATCTGAGGACATTGATCGACACCTGCAGTTATTTTTGAGGTTGAAGCCTCCGAGGTTTGAGGGCGCTGTTGAGCCCAGAGCAGCCGAGGAGTGGCTGAGGAGATTGGAGAAGACTTTTGACGGGATGCAGTGTCCTGCAGACAGGAAAGTTCCGTTAGCTGTTTTTCTGTTGGACGGAGAGGCTGAGCACTGGTGGGATGGCCAGCAAGCAGCCAGATTTCAGGGCAGACTGAACTCTTTGATTACTTGGGAAGAGTTCACTGAAGTATTCAGAGATTGGTTTGTTCCCCCTTCTGCACGACAGTAGATGCAGGAGAGTTTTCTGAGACTTGTTCAGGGGAGCAAGACGGTGATGCAGTACGAGGCTGAGTTTACTGCATTAGTCAGGTACGCTCCGCAGCTGGTTAGCACGTCTGCTGAGAGGTGCTACAGATTTCTGAGAGGCTTACGAGACACTTTGAGGCAGCCTCTGATACCGTTCCGGATCACTGATTTCTCTGAGCTTGTGGAGCGAGCTCGTCTGATTGAGAATGACATGACGGCTACTCAGCAGCGGTGGACTGCGAGTATGAAGAGGTTTGGAGGAGAGACATCTGGCAGTGGTTCCTCTGGGAAGAGGAGATTTGTTCCTGGATCTGGATCTGGAGATTTCAGGAAGAGCGGAGGATCGTCTGGTACTGCTACCAGTACGACGAGTTCTGGATCAGTCAGTTCGGCACCTGTGTGCCAGAGTTGTGGACGACGACACCATGGCCAGTGCTACAGGATAGCTGGTCTTTGTTTCAGATGTGGTCAGCCGGGACATAGGATTACAGAATGTCCACAGATGGGATATGAGCAGCGATCTGAGAGCTTTGTCAGACCTGTTGGTTCAGCAGCAGGAAGACCGAGGACTGTTCCTCCACGCCCTGAGGGATTTGCTGGTAGAGGTGGTGGTTCTAGTTCTGCACCGCGGAGACCACCTACGATTCAGAGGGAGCAGAGTAGTTCTGTTGCTTCAGCTCCTGTTCCAGTTCAGCCACGAGTTTACAGTCTGAGTCAGCAGGAGGCTCGTGATGCTCCGGATGTTGTGACAGGTACGGTTTATATTTCTGATCAGCCCTGTCGTGTTTTGTTTGACTCTGGAGCGAGTCATTCTTTTCTGTCCGAGCATTGTTTTGAGATTTTACATTTGGATTCGATGGTTTTACCGGTTTCTTTATCTGTGATTTTACGGCTGGGAATCCATTGATTGCTCGACAGTTTTGTTTGTGTGAGATCGAGATTTCTGGCAAGAAGTGGAAATCGAGTTTGATTCGATTGCCGATTTCGTCGTATGATGTGATTCTGGGCATGGATTGGCTGAGTCAGTATGAAGCCCAGATTGACTGTCTGAAGAAGCAAGTGAGTTTGCTTATGGCTGGAGAGAGAGTTGTATTTCAGGGATTACGAGGTGTTCTCTCCAGTCTGATTTCTGCGTTGGAGGTGAGCAGAATGTGGAAGAAAGGATGCCCAGTATTTTTGGCTTCGGTGCGGGATCTGAACCTAGAGGTTGGTTCTGTTTCTGAGATCCCTGTGGTACGGGAGTTTGCTGATGTTTTTCCTGAGGAGTTGGTTGGTTTACCTCCGGATAGAGATGTGGAGTTCTCTATCGATGTTTTTCCGGGTACCGCTCCGATATCGAAAGCTCCGTACAGGATGGCACCGAAAGAACTTTCTGAGTTGAAAGTTCAGCTTCAGGAGTTGGTTGACAGAGGTTTTGTACGTCCTAGTGTTTCGCCCTGGGGAGCACCTGTTCTGTTTGTGAAGAAGAAGGACGGTACACTCCGTATGTGTATTGATTACAGAGATTTGAACAAGGTCACGATCAAGAACAAGTATCCTTTGCCTCGGATAGACGACTTGTTTGATCAGCTTTCCGGATCTTCGGTATTTTCGAAGATTGATTTGAGATCCGGATATTATCAGGTGAAGGTGAAGGAAGCTGATGTGGTGAAGACTGCTTTCAGTACTCGGTACGGGCACTATGAGTTTTTGGTTATGCCTTTTGGGGTAACCAATGCGCCTGCGATTTTCATGGATCTGATGAACCGAGTATTCAGGGAGTATTTGGATCAGTTTGTGATCGTCTTCATTGACGATATTCTGGTATATTCTGCATCTGAGGATGATCATGCCAGACATTTGAGGATTGTGTTGGAGACTTTGAGGAGGCATCAGCTGTATGCCAAGTTCTCCAAGTGTGAATTCTGGCTGAAGAGCATTTCTTTTCTGGGGCATGTGATTAGCGGAGAAGGCATTTCTGTAGATCCCCAGAAGATTCAGGCTATTGCTGATTGGCCAAGGCCGACTACGGTATTTGAGGTACGTAGTTTCTTGGGCATGGCCGGGTATTATAGGAAGTTTGTGAAAGGGTTTTCACAGATTTCGACTCCTCTGACGAGACTGACTCAGAAGTCAGCACCTTTTGTTTGGACACCGGAGTGTGAAGCTAGTTTTCAGAGATTGAAGGAGTGTTTGACTTCAGCTCCAGTGTTGGCACTTCCGTCAGGTACGGAGGGTTTTCAGGTGTTCAGTGATGCTTCACTGAAAGGATTGGGTTGTGTCCTGATGCAGCATGGTCAGGTAATTGCTTATGCTTCGAGACAGTTAAAGCCACATGAGAAGAATTACCCGACACATGATCTGGAGTTAGCTGCAGTAGTTTTTGCTTTGAAGATTTGGCGTCATTACTTGTATGACGTCAGATGTGAGATCTTTACTGATCATAAGAGCCTGAAGTATATTTTTACTCAGAAGGATCTGAATCTGAGACAGAGGAGGTGGCTCGAGTTGATCAAGGACTACGATTTGACTATTCAGTATCAGCCTGGGAAGGCGAATGTGGTAGCGGACGCTCTGAGCAGAAAGTCTTTTGGATTATCAGGTATTCAGCTTACCTGTGATGACTTTCTGGTTCGTGATTTGGAGAGATTGCAGTTGGAGGTGATTTCCTCCAATGATTTGGAGTTGGCTCAGATGAGTATTCAGTCTTCTTTGGAAGCACGGATTCAAGAAGCCCAGAAGTCAGATTTTGATTATTCGAAGTTGATTGCACAGATTGGATCTGGTAAGACTCCTGAACTTCGAATTTCTGATTCTGGTGTTATTTTCTGTAAGAACAGGTTGTGGGTACCTGTGTTTGGAGACTTGAGGCAGGAGATTCTGTACGAATCTCATCATTCTGGCTACACTTTACATCCAGGCAGTGGTAAGATGTACGCTGATATGAAGCTTTTGTTTTGGTGGCCTGGGATGAAGAAGGATGTAGCAGAGTTTGTGTCGAGATGCGAAGCCTGTCAGTTGGTGAAGGCAGAGCATCAGCGACCAGGTGGGCTGTTGCAGTCGTTGCCTATCCCTGAGTGGAAATGGGAGGAGGTAACGATGGATTTTGCGATGGGTTTTCCTCGATCTAGACAAGGTCATGATGCCATTTGGGTAGTTGTGGATCGATTGACCAAGTCAGCCCATTTTCTTCCGATCAGACAGACGGATTCAGTTGATCACTTGGCACAGATTTATGTGAAGGAGATAGTCAGATTGCACGGTGTGCCTCGTGTGATCGTATCTGATCGAGATGGACGTTTTACTTCCAGACTTTGGAAAGGCATTCAGCAAGGCTTGGGTACGAAACTGCATTTCAGTACAGCCTTTCATCCTCAGACCGACGGACAGTCTGAGAGGACTATTCAGGTACTGGAAGATCTGTTGAGGCTTTGTGTTCTGGACTTTAGCGGAAGTTGGGAGGATCATATTCCGCTGATTGAGTTTGCCTATAACAACAGTTTTCAGTCCAGTATCGGTATGGCACCGTACGAGGCTTTGTATGGCAGGAAGTGTCGTACTCCTTTGACTCTGACGGAGGTCGGAGATAGACAGGCTTTGGGGGCCACTTTTGCTGATGAAACTGCTCAGAAGATCAGTTTGATAAGAGAAAGATTGAAAGCTGCTCAAGATCGACAGCAGAAGTATTACAATCAGAAGCACAGATTTGTTGAATTTCAGGTCGGTGACTTTGTGTATGTCAAAGTCAGTCCGATGAAAGGTGTGAGCAGATTTGGTCATGTAAGCAAGCTTAGTCCAAGGTATGTTGGACCATTTGAGATTTTGGAAAGAATTGGAAAATCTGCTTATCGCCTATTGCTTTCTGAATCTATGCCGGATGTGCATAATGTGTTTCACGTATCCACTCTGAGGAAGTGGGTTTCAGACTCTGGGAAGAAGTTGTCTGCTGATGAAGTTGAGATTCAGGAGAATCTGGTGTACAAGGAAGAGCCAGAGCTTATTTTGGCGTACGACGTCCGAAAGTTAAGAAATAAGAGATTCCGATGGTTAAAGTCCAGTGGAAGCACCGGACTGCACGGGAAGCAACTTGGGAGAAGGAGTCTGATATGAGACGGTCGTACCCGTACTTGTTCTGACGGAAGTTGGATTGGATAATGTCGAGGACGACATTTTTTTTAAGTTGGGGAGATTGTAATATCAGTTTTGCTCCAGGTTCGTCCGGGACGAAGTTGGATCGTCCGGGACGATCGGTACAGGTTGTGCAGAAAATCAGTTTTGGTTGTATAATTCGTCGGGACGAAAATTAGATCGTCTGGACGAAAATTCTCCCGTGAACCCATCGCCAGGGACGATATGTGATTTGTCGTCTAGACGGAATTCCTCTCTTCATGGATCGTCCGGTACGAAGCTCGATCGTCCGGGACGATCAGTCTGGATATATATAGAAATGAGATATTTTGAAGAGAGAGAAAAAGCTGAGGAGAGAGAAAAACGAAGGAAAAAGTGGAAAAGTGGATTTTCGGACGACGCGGAGCCGTTTTCGATCGAAGTGACTGTTGAGGAAATTGCTGTGCTCGAGGTAAGGCACATTCCGCCTTTCTCAATTTTCAGTTCCGTCGTGTTTGGCGGTATATTCTGTCCGGATTTCGTTTTCGTTAATGATTTTTGTCCGTATCTGTTGATTGGCTCAGTTTTTACCGCGTAACTTTCTGTATATTGTTGACGTGCCGAGTGTGCACATTTTGGTTATTTTCTGAAGATTTTTGTCCGGGTATTTTTGATTCGACTGTGTTTTTAGTCGACCGGATTTTTCTGTGAAATTGGAATTTATCTGTGCAGTAGAATAAAGGTTCTGAAATGTTGATATCTGTATTCTGTGCGAATTCGGTAAAATTTCTTTGCAGGAATTTTTGTGTAAATTCCGTATACTGCCGTTGTGCTGCCCGATTTTTGGGTAATTTCTGAATTGTCCGTATTTCTTCTGAATTGAAATGCTATGTGTATAAGCTATAAAAAGGGAGCTATAAGGGGTCTGGATCCTATGAGATTCAGTTAGTGAAACGGGAAATCTGAAATGAGCTCAATCTGAAATCTGATATCTGTTCTGTTCCGGATCCGATGAATTCTGTTTTGGTGCTATAAGCACATCTGTTTTGGTGCCGTGAGCACAAAGGGAGACATAAGGGGCCTGGATCCTATGAGATTCAGTCAGTGTCTGGGAAGGGAGGCATAAGGGGCCGGAATCCGTAGAGATTCCGTCAGTGTCAGGGCATTTAGCTATATGTATCTGTACTACTTTCTGTATCTGTTCTGTTCTGTACGAAATTGTGATTATGATATGATATGATCCGTACGATTCTGATTTCTGATTTTGACTATGCTGAGTTTATTCTGTTCTGATACGATATGTACGACTCTGATGTGATTTGATATCTGTCCGTAAGTTTTGATTTCCGATTCTGTTCCGATTTCTGATCTGATTTCTATCCGATGAATTTGGTTTTGAGTTTCTGAGGATTTAGATTGGAGGTTTGTTGCTTTGCTGAGCTGTTGAGCTCACCCTTGCTTTCTGGTGGTTTTCAGGTTCTGGGAAGGGCAAGGAAGTCCAGGATTAGATTTCAGAGTCTGATCAGATTAGGTACTTTTGTACTTTTGATTTTTGTACAGTCATGGCTTTCCTGTTCTATCTTTCTTTCTGTTGAAAGCCTTGTACTGTTCTGTAGATGATTATTTTGAGGAAATGAAAAGATAGATGTTTTGTTCCGCTGCATTTGATGTTTTTAGTAGCTCTGTTGTCCTGTGTGCTTCTGTTGAGTTAAGAATTTGGAAGATCTCAGTTCAGTAACCTAATCCAAAGCCAGATCCTGGTTAGCTATCCTCCGTCGCGATCCGGCGCGGGCGGGATCCGTCTCGGGTCGGGTCGTGACACACCATATAATGCGCTCTATATGTTGTACATTTGTATCATCAAGCCAAGGCTTTCTCCCTAAAAAGAAGGGCCTCATTTGTAATCAGCTGCAAATACTAGTGAATTCATTCAAACTGGGCCAGACCTCATGATTCTTCCCCCTTTTAAGGGGTTTTCACGTAAAAACTTTGGTGTCTCTAATGAATGATACATTCTCTTTCTTATCTGATTGTGTGCTAGATCTTCATACAATGTTAAGATGTTAAACAATATATTTCTATACCGTCGCAAATATTTCAGGACGCAACAGTTTGATGCCATTTATGGGAACGTGGTTCTCGACTGGGGGCAATTTTTGCTCCAATCTTAAGAGGTCAGTCATGTCAAATTCCTGACATCTGCTATTGATGTATAAATTTCATCATAATCATATCCAGACTGGGGGCAACCTTGGCACCAACTATGATCAAGAAGATCCCTCAAATAGTTTCAATATCAAGATGATATTTTAGAAAAATCTCAGCAATAACAAGGATTCTTTCAATTAATTACAAGCTTTATACATTTTATATATAGACTTCTACTCATTGAGCAAGGTCTTAACCTCGACCTCAAAAAGGTAGTAACGGTTTAAAGATAAACCCTTCTTTACATTTGATTCGAGATACACACGTCATTCGCCCCCTCCCAATCAAGGAAAAATCAATCATAGGGGGGATTCGATTTGACCTCTTCCACACATGTTAACATCATCGAGCAAAGGCTCTGACATACAACCTCGGATAGATCTTACATTCTTGGTGGATTCTCTCAACCTCTTTTATACAAGTTAACATCATCGAGCAAAAGCTCTGACATAATCCTCAGATAGGTCTTACATCCTTGGTGTATTCTCTCGACCTCTTCCATAAAATTTAATGTCATCGAGCAAAGGCTCTAACATACAACCTTGGATAGGTCATACATCTTTGTTGGATTCTCTCGACCTCTTCCATACAAGTAAATGTCATCGAGCAAAGGCTCTAACATACAACCTCAGATATGTCTTACATCTTTGGTGGATTCTCTCGACCTCTTCCACACATGTTAAAGTCATCGAGCAAAAAATCTGACACACAACCTCTGATAAGTCTTACATTATTGGTGGATTCTCTTAACCTCTTCCACACAGGTTAACTTCATCGAGTATGTTAACATCATCGAGTAATAGTGGTTGTGGCTGGCTGTGGTGGCAAACAAAGGTAGCAGACAACAACAGTTAATGAAGTTCTATTATATTTTGAAATCTCTCAATGTTAAATAATTTTAAATATACAAAAAATAAAGTAGATGATGAATTTCAAATATATATACAAAAATTTCAACCCCTCTTATTTTGTGCGGATGCCAAACGTCGATTGGAGGCCAACTATAATGTGTCACGTACTCATTCACTCGAAACCATGGCTCGGAACCGCTCAATACTGTTGATATTAAGTATGTCAATATTTGACACGACATAAAAACTCAACTCGAACCCGACCCAATTTCAAAACTGATCATGTTCGGGTTCCCGGATTCGATATGTTTGAAAAATGGGCCGGGTTTGGGATAACCCAACGGGTTGCTGGGTCAACTCGAAAACCCATTTAAATTGAGCTATACCCGTAGCTGCCTGGGCTGCCCCCCTGCTAGCTAGCGCCCGCGCAGCGCTTACCTGAGGCTACCCCCGCTATTACCCGCTCGCGCCCCGTTGCTGCCTGCTCGTAGGGCTGCAAACAAACCGAGCCGATCTGAGTATGTGAGTGCTCATGTTTGTGTTCATTTAATATCAACTTGTTCAAGTTTGGTTCATGTTTGTTCGAGCTTTATTATTTGTGTTCATGTTTGGTTCATTTAAATTAATGAGTGTTCATGTTCGGTTCATGTTCAGTTCATGTTCGTTCGTTTAGTGCTTATCGAGCTTGTTTGCGAACATATTTAACGATTTTTTTTGTAACTATCAAACAAACACATTCATGAATGTATCTATGAACAAACACATTTAAAATAAAAATAATTGTCTATGTAACAAAGGCAATGATTATTTATATTTATTAATTATATAGTCAAATATTAATTATTTTTATTGAGCTTATTCATGAGTTCAAAATCGAACACGAATTGAGCTTTTGTCGAGCTTCTTATCGAGCTTAATGTCGAGCTTGTTCACGAACTTCAAATGATGTTGTTCGCGAACATAAATGAGCCGAACACATTAGTGTTCAAAGTTTGTTTATTTAAGAATCGAGTATTTAAAATATTGTTCAAATTTGTTTGTTTAGTTAATTAAACGATCACAAACGAGCTTTAATCGAACCGACGAGTAGCTCGTTGAACGTTTGGCTCGCTTGCAACCCTACCTGCTCGCATGCGTTTTCGCGAACCACGCTCGTGTCTGCTCGTGTCTCGCCGCTTGCTCGCACTAGTCCGTGTCCGCGCAACCCTCACGCGTCCGCGCCCCGCTCGCAGCCCCCCGCCCCGCTCGCAGCCCCCCGCCGGCCGTCTCGCGCGCCTGATGCTCGTCGTCCCACCGCTGCCAGATGCGAAGCCGTGTCGGGTCGGGTCAACCCGCCAACTCGATGGGTCGGGTTCGAGTTTCCGACCCGTTTACATACCCGGGTTTGGTTAATTAGGGTCAACCCGTTTGAACTCAGGTCAATTTTGAGTTCGATCCGAACTAGATCCAAAACTAATTTTGACACCTCTAGCTGATATGATTACACCTATTCATCTTTGAGCCTCCTCAGAGAATAATTTCTCCCACCTCAGGGTCTTTAACTCTTTTTTTTTTTTTTTTTTTTTTCAGATTATGGGATGAGTTTCCGGAATATTTCCCAAATTCATATATAACGTCCCATTCCTAACCCTAACTCGCTCGGCTCAACCTTTCCTTCTTTCTCATCTGTAAGCCGTCGCTGCCGCTACGGCAAATTACGTTGTGCGTCTCAGCTCAGAGCACGCAGCAGCCGAATCCACCATGCATGATTCCACCCCGCGCTCACCGAATCCACTAACCATCTTCATATTTCGCTCGATTCAATGCTCTTGTGCTCGACTAGTTAGGCTTCCTACCAGTCGAAGCAATCAAGCAAACTCTAGCACTGCACATCCATTGCCTCTATTGTTTTATTATTATTTTTATTGAAATACGAATCATTCTAAAGATGTATTGCTGACGGAATGCGCCATGTATCTTTTTCACTGTTAAACCCTAAGAGGAGTGTGCCGTGTTGAGGGTAGTTGGTCTTGCTACATGGTGTTGTTGAGGTCGTCAGAAGCTTGCTGGTCGTTCCGGTTGTGGCCGAATAATTGCGGGGAAGATCTTTGAGGTCCTTGATGATATCGGGTTTGGGAGCTGCAGGGGCTTATTCTTTGCTATCTTCTCGGCTGAGGAAGGAAGTGGGTGTACAGGAATTAGTTAGATCTAACCCATTAGTCCTCTCTCTTTCTCTTATTAAGCTTTCTAATTAGCCATTAGCTTAATTAATTTTGATTTTGATATTTTTTTTTGTTCCAAAAGAATTTTAAACGCCAACATCACCATCGTTTTAATTATTCAGAGCTGTGGTGTATGCAGATCCACAAGCAGTGTGTGCTGTTTATGTCAATGGAGTGTTATAGAAGGGTAGGTGTAGGGCAAGAGGACCCATTGCATCATGGAGCTTAGTTTGGAATTGGGGGAAGCTGGATTCGAAGTTGAAAAATATCATGCTGCTAATTGGTATTGAATCTGGAAAATTGATTATGTTGGGTGCATCCAAATTTTTTTAATTTTTTTTCATACTTTTAGTTGGCTATTTTTATTATTAAGCCAAAATATTTATTGTTTTTTATTAGGATCTTATGATCATATTCAATCTTCAAAAACTGGTTTTTTGTTTTCTTGATGAAAAGTATAAGAATATACAATAATGATCTAAATGACATAAGAAGAACAAGGAGCTACAGTAGAAACCTAACCATTTTTTATTGTTATTTGAAGTATTTATTTTTTGCTATTTTTTGGTTTTTCAGCTTAGAAAGTATTATTTGTTATTATTTTGGATGTAAAGTAGCTTTTCACGTGCATGGTTTCAATATCATGAATTGCGCCAGGATCAGATTAGGTTTTATGCAATTTGAGTATTGATGGAAATGCACTTGCCTAGAAAGCATTTGCTGATTTAAATTTCTTCTCCTTTTGAGAAAGTTTTAACCGTTTATTGTGTTTCTTACTCCTTTTCACTAATAATTGTTGAACTACTATTTTTAAGATTATTGGGTTAACCTTTATTTTCTATTATTTAAAGTTGCTTTATTGTTTTTTTGTGTTATGAAAGCACTTTTCCTCGGTGGGTTGCAAATTTTTATCTGCTTAAAATTATTGAGTTAAACCTTATTTTATATTATTTAAAGCTAGTTTATTGTTTTTTGCGTTATTTTTTTAGGAATTTTGAATCAATTAAAGTCAAACTTACATAATCATCACATACATAAGCTTTGAATCAAAGACCTCTTGGTTGGTAATCAAGGCTCCCAACCAACAGAGCAAGTGAGTTGCTTTTTTTTGTGTTATGAGCTTTTCTTCGATTGGTGGTTGCAAGATGATGATATGCACTGGGCTCTGAACATTTTAATAATGTAGAAATGCATTTGCCTAGAAAGCATTGGCTGATTATGCACTTTATCTTCTGAAAGTATTTCTCTCTTTTTTCTAAGAAATCGAAACTATTTTTTGCATGCTTGTGCGTGCATGTTTTTTTTTTAATTATTATTAATTGTGAAAGTCTTTTCTACAGTTTTAGAAGCTTTATAGATTGTTTAGTTATCATTAAAATGCTTTTTCTGCATATAGAAGTATTAATGATGAGGTCAATTGTAACGGTTCTGTGGGCTTGGCAAGAAACCCTTTGTTTCTATTAACCAACACTGAATAATTTATTTTCAATGGTTTAAAAAAAGATGCTACACATCTAAATGTAAATAAATTCCATTGTGCAGTAACCATAGTAAGATCAGTATGCTCCTGTTGCTTGATATTTAATTTTATTTTGCAGTGATCTGATTTTTGTTTACTTTATTTATCTTTTGCGAGCTATGCTTTCAAGACTTTATGCTTTATATATGTCACTATATGCTTTTGGAATTACCAACCTAATAATCTCAGGCTTCGACCTAAACCCTAGTCTCTAATCTAACAATTGCAATTAAAGAGTGAGGGACTGAGGGGTAAAGATAAGTCTTTGGAAAAGAGCCTACCCGGTGAGAGCCACTTTTTTGCTGATTATTTTTAATTTAGTTTATATTCATATCTTCGTCTATGGAGCTCTTTTGTTGTGGCTCTTTTTTGTTTTGTACAGCTGGTTAAGTATTTATTTGTTGATTTTATTTTTGAAGGGACTTAAATGTTAAGTGGCATTTGTTTCACTTTGATGTTAATGTTAAGTGGCATTTTTGAAGGGACTTAAATGTTAAGTGGCATCTGTGGGATTTAATTAGTTGTTTCTCCCAAATTCATTGAATTTTCCATTCTTTTATTGGATCTGCTATTGTTGTTTCTTCTATTCAACATTATTAGCTCAAAATTTTTTGGCTTTAGTATGACATGATATAGTTGAGATCTGACTACGTTCTCGTCTTGACAAAAATGCATAACAACATCAAGCCTTTGTCCCACTACGTGAGGTCGGCCACATGAATCTTTTTTCTAAAGGATTCATGTCATGATTATTCGACAATTTTTACGCTGACTGTTGATTACCTATTGCAACCCTTCATTTTTTTCTTCCAGGACTTGAATTTGGCAGGCCAATTCTCTTGTTTAGCTGATATTCGTTTGTACTGTTTTAGTTGAATTGTCATTTTTTTTTAAATTTTAGTTTTGTTACTCTATATTGTTATTGTGGTAGCAATCTGTTAATTTGTTAGATGTTTACGATAAATTTATCTCTTGATCTTATAGGGTCTTCTATTATAAATAGAGATGTATGAGATCATGTGAAGACAATTTGATATTGAATAAAATGACGTTTGACATTCTTTCTCTACCCTTCTAGACTGTGTGCTTGATGCTCTTCCCTTGTTTCTTCTGTTTTCTTTTCTTCTCCTTCTTCAACCATTTAAGGCTTTCATAACTCTTTTGTTGTTTGGTGTCCATGAATTCATATTAAAGCCCAACTTTCTTTTGAAAATCATCATCGATAGTTCAACAAGATGATGTTCAATGTCGTAATGAAGATTAGTTAAGGAATCCATGAGGTTCTCAATGCTATCATTTGGTTTTTCATTTAAGTTGCCGACCACTTTAATGAATGTATTATTTTCTCATGATGGCTCATAATTAACCTATCTGAACCTTAAAACCAAGTCAAAATCCTGCAAAACCCATCCCCAACTCTTCCCCCCCTTTTGATTTTTTTTCCCTCATTTTCTGATCTTTTTTGTGTATTTATTTCACTGCTTCAATAGCTGCCACAGCACACAAGCTATGCTACAACAAATGCTATAATGCTCATCCATATCCACCTCCATAAAACTACTTCAAATTCAAATTTTGTTTCATTTCAGACCAAAACTTATCCACTTCCTAACCATCCTTGGTAGTTTTATCCTTAAAAAATTAATCCTAAACCACACATCATCCTTCTGAATGGATATTATCCGACCACTCCCCCTATTTTATTTTGTGAAATATACTTTTGCTATTATAACTTAATCGTTCATGTTACCAATATGCCTTCACTCCATTTTAAAACAACAACATCAAGCCTTTATCCCACTACGTGGGGTCGGCTACATGAATCCTTTTTCTCCATTGTGTCCTATTAAAATTCAAGTTCTCGTTTAAATCTAATAAAGAAAGGTCATTCCTAATATTTTCTAACCAAGTCTTTTTAGGTCTACCCCTACCTTTCTTAACATAAGTCAAATCTAATACCTCTACTCTCCTAACCGGGTCATCGGAAGGCTGCCGTTTTATGTGACCAAATCATCTAAGGCGACTCTCTCTAATCTTATCTTCTACTGGAGCTACTCCAACCTTTTCACTTATATGCTCATTTTGTATCTTATCTCTAAGGGTAAAGCCACTCATCCACCTGAGCATCCTCATCTCTACCACACTTAACTTAGTATTATGCTTCTCTTTTAATGGCCAACATTCGGCACCATAAAGCATTGCAGGCCTCACTACCGTCTTATAGAATTTTCCCTTAAGTTTGAGGGGTACATTTCTATCACATAACAAGCCCGATGCATTCCTCTACTTCAACCATCCAACTTGAATTCTGCTGATAATATCCCCATCTATTTCACCATCACTCTGAACAATAGATCCAAGATATCTAAAACATGTACTCTTATTAATGACTTGATCGCCCAAAGTCACAATCCCCTCACTAGGTCTATTACTACTAAAATTACACTCCATATATTTCGTTTTAGATCTACTCAAGCGAAAACCTTTAGACTCTAAGGTTGACCTCCATATTTCAAGTTTACCTTCAACTTTCTCTCTAGTCTTATCAACAAGAAGAATATCATCAGCAAAAACCATACACGAAGGTACATCCTCTTGCAAATATCTAGTGAGAACTCCGCTTAATCCTATCTAATCTAATATATTTACTGACCATATGTTTTACTCAATCAAACGTAGGTGTCGTTTGGGACGGCTTTCTTACTGCTTAATAAAGCAGCTTTCTAGTTCAAAAATGAACTAGAAAGTCACTTTAAGAAACAGCGAGAAAGTTATCCCAAATGAAATGTTAATCTAAATATTGTCAAACTAATCCAATTAATCACTCAATCTATTCCAACTCAAATAACCCAATCCAGACCAATCTTAGCCATGCGGCATTACGATGAAAAAAGGAATAAACATATATTAATATTCTTTGTCTGCTTAATGGGTCTAGTTCACACTTAAATTGCATAAAGTTTATACAATTTGATCGAGACTTTTTGAACAAAAATATACTTTTAGGGATTTTTAATAGTTTTAAATGAATTTATAGAACACTTCATGCGTGTTAAAGATGAAGATGCTTTCTGTCGTTACACAGGTAAGTGAAATATTCAACTTTTCTTCTTTGAGAGGGATTCTCCTTCGGCTTTTCTGATGTGTTGCCAATGTGATAGATTTTTTTTCCTTATTTTTGAGGCGTGTAGATCATTGTTTTACTGAATGGATAGTAGATGATGAAATGCACTGGGCTCTGAGCAGGTTTTCTGCAGTTAAATTACTGATCGAATTGCACTTGCCTAGAAAGCATTTTCTGATTATCCCATAATCTCGTCAGAAAAGATCTCATTTTTTGTCTTCCTTTTCCAAAATTTTAAACAATCTGTCATGTCTTTAAATTGATTTCGATTCGAGATTACTCTGCGCTATGAAAGTCTTTCTCATGTTCTAAGAGATTTATAGACTAACAGTTACATTGTAATAGTTATTGAAGCATCAGTTTATTTTGCGTGGATAATATTATAATGAATAAATAAGAGCTATTTAGTCAGTTTTATTTATTTACTTATTTAAGAGAATGGGTTGCATGCTCCATTTTTTTTTTTTTGCATAGGTTAGAATGAAATCAGTAATTCTGTAAATAATCAAACATATAAATGGTAAGAATTATGTCTTGGAGCTAATTGGATATCTGGTAAGAATTATGTCTTGGAGCTTCTGAATGAGAGCTGCTTTCTTCTGCTATTATCTTCTTTTCTTAAATCTCAAAAAAAAAAAAAAAAAAATTTATGCATTTCTTTTCTCATAGAGAAGCATAATATTTGTGTTGAAAAGATGAGGATGATCAGGAGTGACTTTACTCTTCGAGACAAGATACGGTCAAATATATATAGGTGAAAAGGTTGGAGTAGCTCTAGTTGGAAGTAAAAGTTTAGAGAGAGTCACCTTAGATTAGTTTGGTCACATAAAATGGCGGTTTTCTGATGATCCAGTTAGGAGAGTAGATGTATTAAATTTTTGGTTTATGTTAAAAAATAGAGATAGACATAAAAAATTTAAAAATATTAGAAATGACATTTCTTTATTAAATTTAAATGATAATTTGACTCTTAATATAACATAATGGCTAAAAAAGATTTATATAGCCAACCTCTACTTAGTGGGATAAAGTCTTGTTGTTGTTCCTATATCTTTTGCCTTTGAACTTCTTTTTGTATTATTAACTGTTGTGTTTATAAGTATAAGTGTTCATGTCTCCGATTTGATTTAGATTGTACTGCAGAAGTGTTAGGGGCTGTTTGGTTGCCTGAATTAGGAATGTAAAGTAAAACAAATACATGTATTTATTAAATTTGATTGTTTGGTTAATTTTAAGCGGAACAAAAGGAAATCCTTTGAAGCATTAGGCATGTATTAGAGTGGCTTGTTTTGAGCGAATTAGAAACCCGCTCAATATGAGCGGGTTATAAATTCGCTCGACCAAATCCTTCTTCATTGCTGTTCGACTTCATTGTTTCGCAGGAGGTGTAAGATTGCATGAGAGGCTTCTTCGGCTCTCTTTATTTTTCTCTCCAGCTTGAATCTGTATGTGCTTTGATTTTTAAGGAGTAGATGGCGATGATGAAATATGATTCGTGTTTCGGAGGCGGATGGTAGTTCGCCGATGATGGCATCACAAACCTCTAAGAAGTTCTGAGCTTTGCTACTCTTTTATGTTTTCCCTCCTCATAAGGTTTTCTGTGAACATTGATTTCTTCTGTGAAGTAAGCGGCTTTGTTTGATTAATTTATTACGTTATTTCTCCCAAACTAGCTGGCGAGGTGATGAGGAAATTCATGGTCTGTCAATCCACTGATTGATGAAATCGTGATGTTGCATATGAATCCCGACACGTTCTGATCGCCGGCTAATTGTTTTATTGTGAACTTCCTTCGATTTTTAATGCTTTCAATCTCCTCAATCCTCTATTGTTTTAGTAATGCCCGCAAGAAATTCCCACAGATCTCCGTTTTCATGCGTAACCTGATGCATGTGTTATGATTAGGGCTGTCTATCGGGAAGTGTTGTCGCTGTGCCGAAGGGCAAATTATTGCTGATGACAGAGAGATGCGTTCGGTCTCTCTCTGTCTACAGTAACCTGCGCTTTACTGTAGCAGTGCTAAGCGCAGGTTACTGTAGACAGAGAGAGACCGAACGCATCTCTGCGTTCGGTCACCCGACGCAATAATTTGCCATACGTACGGGAGATTGGGAGATTTCCGTTGGAGGATCTAAGTGATCAAGCTTCTGGTAATTCTTCGTGATTTCTTATGTTTTATTTTTTATTTTTGATTTAAGTTGCTGTGCTGGGAATTTTTTTTCTGTTGGTTTGCTCTAGTCATTTATGATTTTTGTCTTAATAATATTTTGACATTAAAATTTTTTGTTTTAATATATTTGTTGGATTATATTTGCTTATGGTATAAATAGCAACTAATTATAAGATAATGAAGAAAGATTATTTAGTTGGGATTTTTTTGGTTGAGCAGTAATCAAATTGAATTAATTGTTTAGGTGATTATGAATGAAGAGAAAAGATAAATACATAGTTTTTTGTTAGAATTGTTGTAATTTTAAATAAAGGTAATTGTAAAATTGTTATATAAAAATAGCTTTTTAGAAAATTATTGTAGAAAGAATGGCTTCTTAGTAGAAAAAAATTATTGAAAGCGATAGTTAAACAAAAAATGGAGTTGGAAAGGTAAAACATTACAAAAGTTAGTATACTTTTTTTACATTAAATTGTGGGGTGTTGTAGCACTACCTTGCGTTGAGTAGTTTTCGTGCGCCAATTCTTGTGCGTTGACAATGGTGTTGTTTGTTGTGGGTTTTGTTGGTCGGCAAGTTTGGCGGTCTGTTTGTGTTTGGGTTCGATTTTTGTCCTGAAAAGTTTGATTCAAATATTTTTTGGGTTTCAAAATTATTTGAACTTATATTTTAGACTCAATTTTTTAATGTTGATAATCAGATTAAAGCAAATTTAAAATGTTGGAGAGAAATTATCAAGCAAATTTTCTCTAATTAATATCTTGATTTAATGGAATATTATAATTATAATTAAGAATATTTTGCTTGATTTATGGTTTTAGGAAGGTCTATGTTGACATCCCCTGAGCGGTTGTGCCTTGTAATCATATGAAAATTATAATATTATTTTATGATATTTTGCTGTCTTTTGTTCTCTGCTAATGAAAATTTTGGTTAAGATTATTGAGGGTGATTTAAGTTGTATTATTCTCTTGTTATCTTATGATTGCATTAACCTTTGGGCTCTATATTCTCTTTCTTAAAGTAATTTTTTGGTACAAAATTTTTTTAAACAAAATTTTATGTAGTAAGAAGATGTTTTAGAAAGCAATTTGAAAGTTGTCCCAAATGAAAACTTAAATGTTGTTTAGGATGATTTTTTTATTGCTTCTTAAAGCAATTTTTCAATGTAAGTGTAAAAATTAAAAATTTTAAACTGAAAAGTTGTTTTAAGAGACAATAAGAAAGTCGTCTCAAATGAAGTCTTAGTCATCATAATTAATTAGTTAAGCTAAGGTCAAATTAGAGGTGATAAAATAAAATATTAAAAAAATGCTTTTACTTTACTATGGTTCTATCTAATCAAATAAGGGAAATAATTCTCATGCTCAAAGTATTCAGAATGAATTACATTTACTTTACATTGTATTTACTTTACACTTCATTTTCTTTTCAGGCAACCAAACAGCCCCTTAATAATTTTGCATTGTCGGTGGTTAATTTGTAATTGAAAAGAGGATCAAATTGATTTCTTAATTTTTATCGAAAGTACAAAATAATTCTGACTACGTAAAAAGTATCAATTTGATCTCTTAACTCATTAAATAGGAATCGAATTGATTTTTCTGTGAAATCATTTAGGCCTATTTAAAATATTTAGGAACTAAATGAGACTTAAATAGTTGAAGATCATTTCGTAAAGAGTCAAGTAATTATTTTGATTCTTATCTCATTTGTAATATCAAATATATATGAGTGTTCCTTGAAGATTCATTGATGGTTATCTTTTTTATTTAACATTTATTATCATAATAATAATTATTATTATTAGAGGGTTCTTCAATTTTCTTATGCTGAGAAACGCAACCTGAAATAAGTAGCTAACATTTATTAATTCATTAATTGGATAATCCTTAAATTTCTTAATTATCTGATTATCTCATTCCCTCTTTTGAAAATATTATCATTATGTTAAATTTATTTTCAAATTTTGAAAGATTGTGTTAATTTTCTATTTATATCTTTTAGAATAATAGTAAAAGCCTCTTCTTTAGGAAAAATTATTGCGTCCTCCCACCTGACGTAGAGATACGTCCTCCCACCGCTAAAATCGAGCTAAAAAATGAGAAATACCGAGCAAATACCAAGCAATACCAAACAATAACGAGGAATATCATCATGTGAAGACCAATACCGAGCTATACCGAGCAATACAAAAAAATACTTAGTTTTTCCTAGAAAAAACTCGGTATTGCTCGGTATAGCTCGGTATAACTCGGTATTGGTCTTCACATGATAATATTCTTCGTTATTACCAAATAATAGCTAGCAATACCGAGCAAAAACCGAGTTTTTTAGCGGTGGGAGGACGTATCTCTACGTCAGGTGGGAGGACGCAATAATTTTTCCTTCTTTAGTCCTCTTCTTTTGCAAAATATAATTTTAGAAATATTGATTAATGAAATGGAATTTTCTAACCGAAAAAACAAATATAAAAAAGTATCTTAAAATAGTAGAAAATGAAGGTACCTAAAAAATATTTTTATAGAAGCATCTCATTTATACAGTGAACAAAAAGTAATTTACTGTTTCTAAACAAAAAAGATAAAAAATTGTTAAGATTTCGTTTAGATAGTTTTTAATTATTTTATAGTAATTTTTTAGTTAAAAAAATTGTTAAAAGTAAAAAAAGAAAGCAGTGTTTAAAAGGTGTTTTGGGGCTGTTTTTTTACTGTTTTTTGATGTAGCATTTTAATAAAAAATTAAAAAATTTTCAATTAAAATTTTATTTTAAGAAATAGTAAGTAAGCTGGAGAGAAAATTAGTAACAAAAGCTATTACATTTGCTGCCTCGTATTTTCTTTCTTACAGTATTGTATTGTTGATTGTATTTTTCAATGAGCCCTTTTAAGGCTTCGTTTGGTTTCCAACGACATTTTTTTCATTTTTAAATGGAGGTTTTAGAACGGATAAGTGAAATTTTTTTCCTTCTCAAATCGGTGAAAATTCAGAGTTACATCAAAAGGTCTTCTGAAAAAGTGACACAAACAAACATTAAAATACTCATTTTTCACCGATTTCAAATCGCAAACGGAAAAATTTACGGGCAACCAAACGAAGCCTAAATGTGGTCCGGTGGGTTGAAGGATGTACCAATGAAATTTCTTTAGAGGGGTTTAGATTGCAATATGTCTTGTAGTGTTTCACTGCCCGTATTTTATGAAACCAAAACAAATGTCGTATTTGTGGCGGATTTGTTCGTTGCCTTGGCCTATATTTCTACAACAACAATAACAACATCAAGCCTTTATCCCACTACGTGGGGCCTATATTTCTGATATGAATAAATTATTTCTCTCTCATTCCATGAACTATTTGGTTCACTGAATCCAAAATTCAGGAGATTGGCTTGAGAGCTAAAAATCTGTATGGTATATTTACTCTGGTTACTATTTTCAGTAAATGTGTTATTTTTGCAAATATAAAGTAAGGTGAGAGCTACAACACATTTGATATCAATTTCAGGAGATTTTCAACAAGCCTAAGTACTAAAATACTTCATGAATTTAAATTAATTTTATCTCACAGGTGTAAAAAAACAATTCAAACATCATATATTAAAAACAAAATTATATTTTATAGTACTATAAGAATCAGTAAATAATCACAGAAAAGTTTTTTATGCATATAAAATATAAGGATTGTTTTTTCTTTAATATTGTAATTTTTTGGTTTTATTATAATTAATTTTTTTAATCTTCAATATTGTCTCGATACTATAATGGATGTAAAGGCTTTTATGTTGACAAAAGATTACTGATATGTGATTGAAATATGTTACCTTGGCTAAGAGCATCTCCAGCCGAATGCCTAACACTCGTTTGTTACATAAAATGTTCTTTTTTTGTATTAGAAAATGAAGTTTGGTTGAAGAAGAGTTATTACATTTTGATTTATTAATGTATTTTTTTAGTGAAAATTGAGTTTTGGTTGAAGATGAGTTATTACATTTTGATTTATTAATGTATTTTTTTAGTGAAAATTGAGTTTTTCGGTTGGAGATGCCCTAAGGCCATAAAACTAAAACTAACACGTTCATTATTAGAGGAATAATATCTTAAAATTATTTTCATTGTATTTTATATTTATCTTTTTAGATTTTTCTCATTAACTTATCATTTAATTAAGGCATCCTACATTTTGTATTTATAAATATTATATATGCTCACTATTATAAATTAAATTTTCTCTTATGGGGCCCTTACTCCCATGCGTCTCTTCATAGCCATCAATATGAATACACAAATTCAATTTATATCATCCAATTCACCAATTACCCATCATATTGCAACATTCCTTGCCTACTCATTATGCTTCCATCAATATCAACTTATTCTTTGTGCCATTATTGGCTCCATTTCTCCAACCTTGATTCCATTCATTGTTACTTCTCATATATCACAAGAGGCACAAAATACTCTTGCAAATACCCACACTGAACTATCTCAAGGGCGTCTCACACAACTAAAAGATCTATGTATTCTCAACAATCACTGAATGCATGCATTGATCAAAAAATTATTGCCAATAAATTAGCCATACTCTAGCACTTGATTGATGAAGATAATCTCACCATCAAAATTTTAGAAGATTTGATTATGAATATAATAAGCATATTTGCTCTGCCATGCATGTTTGTGAGATCCCAATCACCTTTGAAGAACTACATGAAAAACTCAATCTTGAAGCTCGTCTCAAAATTAAAGCACGAAAGAAAGCGACTTCCTCGAACATGACCGCCACTACTAACCTTGCTAAACAACCCAACAACCATTCCACCATAACCTATCGAATTACAAAAATCATACATCCTCCTTCCCAAAAACACATCAAAACTTTCTCCAAGAGAATCAACCTTGAAACTACCAACCACACCCAAATCTTGGTAGATGTCAACTTTGCATGCAACAATGTACTTTACCGATGCACCAACAACCTTACGACAATCCGAACAAAAAAATCATCCTTCTCCCCTTAAGCTCATGAAGCTCTAGCACCTTTTGAGGCTGACGTTTCATTTATGACAACTTTCTTACTGCTTTCTAAAGCGACTTTTTAGTACAAAATTTTCTAGTTTTATAAATTTTTATACTATAAATCTACTTTAAAAAACATTTAAAAAGTTGTTCCAAATGAAGCTTAAATGATTCGTAGACTTTGGCACTTCCCACAATGTCACAACATCCTAGTGCAAGATATAATTAAAGACGATGTCTATGAGTGGTCTTACTCAACATCCAAAAAATATCTAGTTTGCCTTCTCCATCATACAAGCCTCCAATGATAAGTGGCATCTTCATCTTGATCATCCATCAATCAAAATTCTATGCTATAATTTATTATTATATGACTCAAATGTATCACAACTTGTGTATAAATCATTTTATTGTAATAAGCTCGCAATTTACTATTCAACTGATCCTCTCATTAGCAATTCACATCCACTTGATATATTATATTTTGATATTTGGACTTCTTGTATTCTCTCACATAATGGTTACAAATATCATGATATTTCTTATTGATCATTATGCTCATTATATTTGGCTCAACCCACAACCAAAAATCTGAAGCTTGAAATGTTTTTCTATGATTGAAAACTTGGGTAGAAAAACATTTTCAATGACCAATTCTCTCTATATATATGACAATGATGATGAGTTCATCTCCCTTAAATCTCTTCTTCTCTCCCATAGCAAATCACATCTCACCACCACATCCCATACTCAAGAACACAATGGTTTAGCCAAACTCTATCAACTGTCACATCGTTAAAAGCCTTTGCCTTGCTATATCATTGCCCATCTTCCCCTCCCCTTCTAGCCACATGCGTTTTCCTTCGCAACTTATCTCATTAATTGCATGCCTGCTAATATTCTCTCTATGTAGTACCATTTCAAAAAATCAATTATTCAGCCTAACAATAACTTAAAATCAAATTATTTTTATTTTGATTATCTATTACTTCGACCTTATGGGACCCACAAATTAGAACCTTGCTCGTAACCTTCTATATTTTTAGGATGCTCACTCGCCTAAAGTGCATACCTCTACTATGACTCTAGTACCTCCAAAATGATCTTCTCCCACCTTGTGCAATTTGTCGAAAATGTCTTTCCTGTCTCAGCACAAAACATACGCTACCATCAATCAAAATAAATAAGTATCTGGACGAACACACCGATTGTTCATTTGCAACCAACCACTTCTCTCCATCGCCCTTCCCCATACCACGACATTATCTCCCATAATAACTCCACATAATCCACAACAAAGCTTGGCAATCCTAACAAAAAATCACCTCATCTAATCTCTCATAAATTCTTAAAAAATGTATAGTTCCTCTCTACCTTACTCAGGGGCGGAACCAACCATAATTTGCAGGGGGGCAAATTTATAAGTAATTGTTGGCATATATGCCAGGGGTCCAAAAGGGCAGCGCCCCTGGCGGGGTCGGGCAATTGCCTAATGATCATAGTATTTTAATATTTTTAGGAGGGGGGGGGGGGGGGGGGGTTGCCTAAAAACACTTGTAGTAAAGACTAAAAATAGATTGAATGGAGACAAATTGCCTAAATAATAGTATAATGAACAAAAATAAATAAAATTTAGGGGGGGGGGGGGGGGGGGGGCAATTGCCCCCTAGCCTCCTAAGGGTTCCACCCCTGACCTTACTCACCCACTCACATGTCTGCCATCAAAACACGACCCCTACCACTGCAATAAAAAAAATCACCCATTTGAAAAACTCCCCTTCAATCCTCAATCCAAATGCCTCCAAATAATTTGCCTTGTCCATCGGTCAAGCCAGGTATCACACCTTCATTACCCCAATCTTCCCTTATAAAAATTTTGACGCAAACTTTACCATCTTAGAAGGCAATCACTGAGACAAGTGTTGACCCACTCATAGACATCATGAAGCTCTACATTTGCTAGATAAATTCCTCTTGACTCCTCATAACACCTCATAACCTCACACACAACCTTCAATCTCACTTCGAAGCAATCACCCCATGAGGACACGAGCCAAAAATCATACCCACAAACCTCTCACTAAGCTCACCTAATCGCCTCCCTTTCACCAACTCCTCCACATGAACCCATCTCCATTTCATAAGTTATGAAACACCATGAGGAGCATGCTATTATGTCTAATAAATTCACTCTCTTCTTCGAAATAACATGGACTCTTGTTCTCACTCATCCCTCTTAGCGCATCTTATTGGTTGTAAATGAGTATTTTATATTAAACAAAACATTGATGGCTCTATAAATCGCAATAAAGACATACTTGTGGCAAATGTATTTCACTAGCACCAAGACATCAATTACTACAAGACCTTTAGACATGTTATTAAACCAACAAAATTTCAACATATTCTCAATCTTGCTTTCTCTTACAATTGGTCTTTCAAAAAAATTGACATCAATAGTGCATTTATTCATGTCCACCTCACAAAAGAGGTCTATATGCGCTGACCACTAGGTGATCATGATGAAAACAATCCAACAGCATGTGTCATCAACAATGCACCCTCTGCGGCCTCAAAGAAGCTCCCAAGCTTGATATCAACAACTTCATCACTTCTGTCCATTGGCTTTTTTAACTCACAATCATGTATCATTATTAATCTACTCTCACAAAATCTAACAATGTATATTCTAATCTATGTCAATGATATCATTCTTACAAGTAGTGATGACAATCTATTTCAACAAAAGTCACAAAAAAGTTTGCAATACAATTCTCTATCAAATACCTTGGCAACATCTCATACTTTCTTGGTGTTTAACTCATCCTCTCTCCTCAAGATCTCTTTCTTTCTCAACACAAATATATCCAAGACCTTCTGAAGAAGGCTCATATGGTCGATGCAAATGAAGACATCACTCCCATGTCTCTGAACCACATTCCTACATTTCATATCTCTCTTTCACTTGGTCAAGTATTATTTTTCTGTAAACAAACTCTCTCAATTTATGCATCAACCTACCACTATACACTAGAGTGTTATCAAATGTTTTTTTTTCTACCTTCAAGCCACAATCAATCATGAATTATTCTTTCTTCGCCACTCCCCACTATCCCTTCATGGAATCTCTGATGTCGACCGCACAAACAACATTGCTGATCGCACCTCAACCAACGCTTATGATGTTTTTCTTGGCCACAATACTATCCAATGGAGCTTAAGGAAACAGCGCATGGTTTTATGTTCCTCCAACCAAGTAGAAATGTAGAATAGTGTGCCATTGCCTCTGACAGGGCTGAACTCAGATGTTTATAATTACTTCATGAATTCAGAGCTTATTTATCCTCTGCAGCCAGTTTGTTGTGACAATGTCTATGTCATTTATTTGTACATCAATCCATTTTTTTATTATTGGATGATACATATTGCCATTCACTTCATTTTTGTTCAGGCAAAAATTCAAAAGGGAAACTTCGCATCTCTCATGTCCCTCTCCGAGGCTCCAATGAACAACTTGCAGATGCACTCACCGATCTCTCTCTTGTCATCGCCTTGGTCAACTTTGTGTTGAGATTGACATCCTCTCCTGGGACACCATGTCGAGATGGCATATTAGAGAAAAATCTTATATTCTTTTCATTGTATTTTTGTGGGCTCCAAAAATTCATGTCCCGGCCTCTCCGCAGCCCCTTTGTTTCTTCGGGTCATCGGGAAGACTTTAAATGAGTAAGTTCCGAGACAATTTTTCAGAAAGCAAATTAGATTTTGAATAAGGCATTAACAGAGATTTCACTCTCATTTTGCAAGGATTTTATGATCTGAGTTTAGGTTTCATGTAGGTGCAAGCCCCTATAGTTAATTACCCCTCCCGATAGCGAGAGAAAACTTTCAATTAAGGCTAGTCGTCAAATAGATATGTAGTATCCGGCTTATAGTAGCAGCATGATTTGATATTTGAAAATTTGATATTTAAAATTAGATTTTCATCACATTGCACTTAAAGTAGATTATGGGGGGAATGATGATAGACACGATTAAGATTTATAGTTCCATCGTCCCGCATCATCATGATCCATGTTTTACTTAATCATATGAGATATTCAACCCAATTTAACAGAAGGATCCTTGTCGGTAGTCATGGGTTGCTTCATCCAATGATACCTCGTAGAGCTAGGGTGAATGTTTGTCTAAGAGGATAAATTTGAATCCACCTTAGCTAACAGAGGACTCTATAGCATATCAACCATATCCTATTGATTCATTACTCAATGATTTAGCGTCAATGGGGAACATACGAGCTCTGACCATAAACATAATTTAATGTGCCATTTGGCGTCAAAACTATCCAGTCAAAGGGTCTCGATCATAATCGTTTATATGTAGTGTCATTTGGTGGCGAAACTAATGATTAGAGGACATGTGCTGCGTCTTTACTGGCAAGAGACGGATTGAGAATGAATCATAGAGATATTCTCGATCAAACATTTGCTCTTAACAAGCTGAAGTGATTTTTCTACTTTTCTACCTTGACAAACTGTTGCAGATGGTAAATGTATATTTTACTTTAAGTATTTTGATATTTTTATTTCAATTTTAAATATTTAGGTTTTAGTAACCTTAGAGTTTTGAATTTTTTGTTAGAATTTATGAGGTATTTTCAAGTATTTGGAGGCTCCTCCAGTTGAGATTTCATCTCAACACGACCATCATTATGGTACTTATGGGCAATTTCATTTTTTTTGTCAAACCTTGTCGACTTTGTTAATTTGACGACAAAGGATTGGGTTCGTTGTCGGCGTTATGCCTTTATTAGTAAAGTTTTCTTGTTATAGATCATGAAGGCCTAATATGAACGAATAAAACAAATAACCCGGTCAATGTCACGACCTTATATTTGTTTGGTAGTTCGAGCCAGTCAACTCCTATCTATTCTCATAGACGACATGTCGCAACCTCATATCCCACACAACATCCTTAGACACCATGAATGTGCATACATCACACTCGTCGAGGCCCATGCAAATATATGCTTTTGGCATTTGCATGTATTTTATATGATGCATTTGCGTAGCGATTGCATATATATATGCAAGTGGATGTACATGACACATTTGTATATTATGCATTTATGTGAAAAATTTGTGCATTATTTAACTTATGCATTTAGATGTTGTGACATGTTTGAATGACGTATCTGCATCTTGTATGATATGTTGACATGCAGTGTAGTGGTTTAATGAAAATTATAATATATGATGTATTTGCATGGTCTGTGTATATAATATACACATACACTGTCTGTTTTGCTTGTATAATATATTTGCATGATAATTTAGTGCTTGCATGAAGTATTTTTATTCTGTATGATGTAATTGCATAATGCATATTACAATATATATCTTGCATGTATCTAGCACAATTATGTGTTAGGAGAGGATGTCTACAACATATCCACTCGTTCCTAACTACATGTAATCATGATTATGCCTATATTGTAAACTTGTGTAGTGCATTATGTATATTACAACATGTATATACATGAAGCATTTTGCGTGTTGAATGGCGTATTTGCATGACGCACCCTGCATATTACAAATGCATGCATGTTTGAGCAAGTTGTATTTGCTTTAAACCCTTCCAACACATCTTAGTTAGCAATTCATTGCATATCTCCCATTGTCATTTATAAGCAATTTGTCGTAAACATCACATGCCTTTTGTTATGCCGCTAGATAATTTGTAAATAAAAATGCATTGATGTCAGTTGGTGTTTGCATATTAAATGATATAGTTGTCATATTCATTGAATATTCACGTTGTTGCTTGTGAGCAAGTCAACATCCTCATTGTTCATTCGTTTATAAATAAATCATGTAATATGACAACTATTGTTATGCCACTAGATAATTTGTAAATAAAACTGCATTGATGTCAGTTGGTGTTTGCATATTAAATGATATAGTTGTCATATTCATTGAATATTCACGTTGTTGCTTGTGAGCAAGTCAACATTCTCATTATTCATTCTTTTATAAATAAATCATGTACGTGGAGATTTCATCATAAGTCCCTTGTAATTATCTGCTGGTGAGATTTAAGTTTTATATTCGTTATTTATTATTTGATTGCATTTTCTCACTACAGATATTTGGTTAAAGTTTGGTTCCCTGCAGGTTTTGCTCAAGTACTATTCCCTGTCATTTGTTTAAGTTCAAGTCCTTTGTTCACTGAAAATTTTGGCAGCATCTCTCATGTTTACAAAAAATTTGGAGACTTTGGCCTTCCCACCATGCTACGAGAGCGTGTATGGAAGGTGTCGGACGACACTGCAGCTGTGGTCTATAATCCCACCACGCTACAAGAACGTATATGGGTCTTCGAGGTACCTGTTGAAATGCATAGTTTTTTCCCTTGCAGGTACTGAACAAGTACACATGTACTTACAGTTGTCCCCGCCATGCTACGAAAGCGTGTATAGGGCCTACCCACCTCGCCACCAGTGTCGCACAGGGTTCCCTCACACAACGCTCACACAACGCTATGAGAGCATGTATATGTGATTTTCAGATGCGCCGTGAGCTCCAAAAGCGGGATTTGAAGTTTTTAGGATTTGGAGACATTATACTTGAGCGACGTAAGACGGTGGCGACTATGTTGAGGAGAATAACAACGAGAAAATCACACAAAAATTCTCTTCTTTTTCTTTTCTTCCTCTCTTTTCTCTCTTTTTTTGCCTTTTTTTCTCTTTTTGTCTTCTTTTTTTTCCTTCTCTTTCTCTCTCTTCAACCTTAAGCCTATATCTTTTTGCTTTAGTTATGGATGCTCTCACTAGACATTTGCAAGAGGATGTACCTTGGTGTATGCTTTTTGTTGATGATATTCTTCTTGTTGATAAGACTAGAGAGGGAGTTGAAGGTAAACTTGAATTATAGAGGTCAAACTTAGAGTATAAAGGTTTTCGCTTTAGTACATCTAAAATTGAATATATGGAGTGTAATTTTAGTAGTAATAGACCTAGTGAGGGAATTGTGACTTTGGAAGATCAAGTCATTAATAAGAGTGCACGTTTTAGATATCTTGAATATATTTTTCAGAGTGATGGTGAAATAGATGGATATATTATCAGCAGAATTCATGTTGGATGGTTGAAGTGGAGGAATGCATTGGGCTTTTTGTGTGATAGAAAAGTCCCCCTCAAACTCAAGGGAAAATTCTATATGATGTTGGTGAGACCAGCAATATTTTATGATGCTGAATGTTGGCCATTAAAAGAGAAGCATAAAACTAAGTTAAGTGTTGCAGAGATGAGGTTACCCTTAGAGATAGGATACGAAATAAACATACACGTGAAAAGGTTGGAGTAACGCTAGTGGAAGATAAGATTAGAGAGAGTCTCCTTAGATGATTTGGTCACATAAAATGGTGGCCTTCCGATGACCTAGTTAGGAAAGTATAGGTATTATATTTGACTTATGCTAAAAAAAGGTAGAGGCTGACCTGAAAAGACTTGGTTAAAAAATATCAGAAATGATCTTTATTTATTAGATTTAAACGAGAATTTGACTTTTAATATAACACAATGGAGAAAAAAGATTCATATAGCCGACTCCACGTAGTGGGACAAAGACTTGATGTTGTTGTTGTTCTCTCTCTCTCTCTCTCTCTCTCTCTCTCTCTATATATATATATATATATATATATATATATATATATATATATAGAGAGAGAGAGAGAGAGAGAGAGAGAGAGAGAGAGAGAGAGAGAGAGAGGTGAATGAAGGTTTAGAGATAGAGGGAGAAAGATGGGCTAAGGAGTGTAATATTGGAGTTTGAGTATGAAGGTGGGCTGATTTGTAGTGAGGTGGGCTTTGGCGTGCAATGAATTGGGCTACAAGAAGAGTGGTGGGAAGAAGTGTTAGTGGGACTGTAGTGGATTGCTATTAGGTAGAGAGTGTGAGCTGCTATTAAGAAGGAAGAGGGCAATGAAGGATTCAGGTTAAAACTGGGAGGTTCGGCGGTTTGCAGAGTTTGGTTCGGTCGCTTGCGGCACTGAGAGGTGGAGGTGGAGTGTAGGGATTAGAAGAAAGCAAGATTGGTTGTGCAGTTGGTTGATATCAGCAGGGTAGCGGCACAGTTCTGGAGTCGGATCAAGTATTGCTGCCTGGAGAGCATGCTGCAGGCGACGGTAATTGTAGAGGGAGGTTCGACAGCTACTGTAGAGCCAAGGTCGGCACAGTGAAGGGTCGATAGTAGCAGCGGCTGGATTGTGGAGAGGAGTTGAGTTCGTGCGGACCGGCCGCTTGCCTGGAAACATGGCTGGATTAGAGTGGGAGTCGGCTTAGATCGAACCACCGGATGTGAAGGATTTCAGCAGGGTTTTCAGGATTCGAGCGGAAGTCAATAATTTCATATTTATCTTTGTACTATTTCATCATTAAGTTGTCATCTAACTTAGGTGTCAACTCAAGCAAGCAAATACAAAACTTATTAGAGTTTATATGCATATTGGACATAACAAAACCAACAAATCTAAGATACAATATTACTAGAGACGCTCTCTGCATATTAAAGGACGACAAATATAGACATTCATGTCATCCAAAGCAGAGCATATGACATTCAATTAGAAAACAAACGCAATACTACTAAACATTTCGTTTAGGTTTCACATATAGTAGAAAGGCAGGCATCAGCTTCTTGCAGTGTTTTCTGATATAAAGAATTTAGCTAAGGATCATTTGAAAAGTCACCTCTAGGTTGTTTGCAACCATGCTCCGGTGTTAGAAGATCTGTTGCAGCTCTCTTTGGTCTCAGCTGCATCAAAAGGAAGCTTCACTAATTTGAACTATATAAATCTATTCAAAATCTATATATATCTAGTTTAGCGTCTAATAATATGAATTATGATTTCTTAAGTCTAATACTAATTAAGAGATTAAGGCGATCACCTTGTTCTTTTAACGGTAGAAAATATTGAAGGAATCAGGAAATCAATGGTGGAATCAAGAGAGAGGTTCAAGGTGGCTGCCGCTCCAATAGATTTAAGAAAAGTGTTAAATAATCATGCATAGAATGAAAATTTTATCTTTCAATTCTCCGTCAATTTAAAAAATTATAGAGGCTTTGCCCTTTTTAAATTTGGTTAAACTCTCTTACGCCCTCTCATTTTAAACGTTGGTGGCTCAGCCAATGTCTTATACTCGATATAAAAATGCAATAACTGGATGAGAAAAATGATTAGTGGGTGTTTAGCAAAATTACTGCTGTACAAAATTCAAGAGAAAAAGCAAGGATGAAAATGGACTAATTAGTCATTGCTGTGTTTGATTAGAAAGAGTTATGGGCAAAGATGAAAGAAAGAGAATGAAAGAGAGAACTAATGGTTATGTATCGCTCTCTAGTTAGATATAACAGTGATTACGCATCACTACTACATATTTTATCGATTTAGATGACCAAGCAGGTGATTTTTTCACTAATTAGATGAGGGAAAAAGTTGGCACCTTGTCTTCTGCTTTCTGATAGATTTGCCTCAGGAGAATGTTTCTAGCTTCAGTTGTTATAACTGCAAAAATTTACAGCAAGGGTGTTAAGGAAATCTTGCAGAATACATAACATACCCATTGATCAGTATTTACTAGAACCGATGATATAGTAATAAAACCAAAATTTGTAGTATCAACTTACCAACATGCAAGAGGCTGGAAAACACCTAGCCATTATGATAAAGATACTTAGCTACTGATTCTCCAGATCATCACGTTGGTATGTTTTCCACGAAAAACTATTCCATTATTGTCATTTTTTTAGATATTGCTATGTCAGAGAGTATGCATCAAAAAGATGAAAAATTAGAACTGATAAACTAACAGTTATCTGTTTTCCACCCAAAATTTTAAGTCCATATGAAAGGACAAATCACTTGACATATATATATATATATATAATTATTAGATATGGGACTAAATTCAATACTATCATGCGCATTAACACACTACAAATGACTTAAGAGATCCATACTCCCATTACTCAAGTCAAGGAATCCAACGCAAGTTTCTACAGTCAAAACCTCACAAACATGTTCTCAAAATTTTTATTTTAAGATCAGCTTTCTTAAGGCTTCTTGAAATAAGAATAAACATAATAATTTGATATGCAGAGTTGAAAGAAAGTCTAATGTAGGAATCCTCAAGTTTGAAACATTATACATGCAGTTAAGTTGCTTCCAATAGAAGAAAAATGTAGGCAATAATATTTTTATCAGTAAGATCTGGAAAAGGAGTACCTTGGTTTGGTGGAGGAACAGTCCTATTATGAGTAGGATGATATGTGGCTGGTGTGAGTTTCTGGAAATTAGTTTTAACAGTATTAGAATCATAAACAATCAATTCTTTAATAAACCTACATGCTTAATGTACATGAAGCTAATGATGGATTTGGAACTAAACACAAGCAACTTACATACATATCGAGAAAAGGTACTTTTTGAAGTGAATTAGTACATGTAATTGCCTAACAAGCATATCAAGTTCATGCTAAAAGTGTAATATTTTTTCTTTGTTCTAACCATATACACTACTAAATATCATATATTTGTATAGAAAAAAATAAAAAGATGGGGCAAATGCGACATGGCATCAACATCTCCTTGCAGAGCCACTTAAAAAAATAGGGATGCATTTGATTCCCTTGACATTGAAGAGTTTTGTGTTTATCCAACAAAATATTATTTCACAAGCTACAATATAAAAGCGAAAGATGTAAAATCTTTAGAAATCCTTACCGCATTCATGCTCTAGTGATTTATTTAACATAATGAGCTACTAACTTAAGTGTTCTATAATAGAAAAAGAAAAAGAAAAGTATTGTAATAATTAGGGCTATGAATTTGGTTTGAGGATTTAAGATGCTTGAAAATCAAATCTATTTTGAGCTTGAATCAAAGTCAACAAGCTGATCAATGAGCCAAGCCTGGCTCTGATCGATTTAGATTGCATCGAGCTAGAATCGGATTAAATTGGCTTGAGATTAAATCAAAATGTATAACCATTTATGTACAAATACAAACATGCATAGATTTATGCATACATATATTATGGTTTTCTTATCTTCCACTAGAGTTACTCAAATCTTTTCACGTATATGCTTATTTTGTTTCTTGTCTCTAAGAGTAAAGCCACTCATCCACCTGAGCATCCTCATCTCTACAAAACTTAACTTAATATTATGCTTCTCTTTTAATGGCCAACATTCTGCCACCATAAAGCATTGCAGGTCTAACCACCATCTTATAGAAGTTTCCCTTAAGTTTGAGTGGTACTTTTCTATTACACAACTTGTAGGAGTCATAAAAAATTTAAAAAAAATCATTATAAAATCAAATAATGGTATATCCACCTAATAAGATAAATGCCCCTAGACCCTTTAAACGTTATGCTACATCTCTTAAGTAAGGGTGTCAAAACGGGTTGATAGGTCAAGTTCGGGTCCAATCTGAAATATATTCGATCAGAATCCAGTCAACCTGAGCCTGACCCATTTAATAAATGGGTAAAAAAAATCAACTTGAATCCGACCCGCTAGCAACCCAAATGACCCGAATCCTACAGTTAACCCGTTTTAGTTTTAAAAAAACTACAACTTATTAACTATAAATTTAGAATCTTTACTAAAAAATAAGAAAAGCATACCCACGATTAAAAAAATTTAAGGAAAAAATATTAAACAGATCATTTTCAAGTCAAAAGCGGGTTAACAGGTCAACCCAAATCAAGATTTTTTGAATTAAGTTCGGATTAGGTTGGTAAGTTGAGTCATTTATTAATACCCTACTCTTATGGATATAATTCAAGCATAAATCAAATAAACATTCAAGCTAACAAGTGTGAACATAAACATTCAATAATTTAAATGGTTCATTCAAAATTCTCAGTTTCGGAGTTCCAAATTGAAGATCCTGATTTCCACATAGCAAGTTTCTTAGAGATATATGCAACTTTAAATATAATGGTGTGCCTTATAATGCAATAAAACTTAAGATGTTTCCCGTTTCTTTAAAGGACAAAAAAAATGTGGTTGAATTTACAAACTCAAAGATATATAATAACTTGGAATGAACTTGTATAAAAGCTTTTGGCAAAGTTTTTTTTCCTGATAAGACTTTTAAGTTAATAAATAGCATAACCTCATTACTTAAACGAAACACGAATCAATTTATGAGGCTTGAGAAAGATCTATGGACATATTAAGGAAATGTTCATATCATGTCTTACCTGATTGATTAATAGTTCAAATTTTTTTATAATGAGTTAGTTGATAATATATGTTGTAGCAAGTGGATCATTGATGTACAAACCATTTAAAGAGGCTTTTGTATTGATAGATGGCCATCAAAGAGAGTGAATATGAATCCCCAAAAAATAATAAGTGTATATGAAAATGATGTTTTGTCTTTTTGACTTCACTAAAAGCTGCACCATCTAAACAATTAGATAATTTAGAAGTAAATATAATATAGAGTCAATCAATGATTTGTGACAATTATGGTATTTCCCATTTAGGTGAATTTTGCCAGAAGAACATTGAATCAATAAATTATGTGGCTAATGGACAGAATAATCTTTAATATAATACTCATAATTTTGGTCAAGGAAGTCATCCTAATTTTTCTAAGAGTAATAATAAAAACATAGGAGTAATTAATATGAATGATAATTAAAATACTCCTATAAGAAATTGGAATAATCAAGGTAATATTGCTTTAAACTCTAGACATAATTTTCCACCAGAATGCCCTTCTCAAGTTCAATCAAATAAACATAAATTGTCTTTGAAAGAGGTCGAGTTACAAATAGGCACTCAATTGTTAAGTAAAGCTGCATCAAAAAAGAAGGATTGAAGTGCAGTTAGGAAAACTAACAAATTCATTAACTAGCATACCTCAAGAAATTTTGCTAGGTAATACAAAAGTAAATCCGAAGGACAATAGCAAAGAACAATGAAAGCAATCCAAAATATGAGTAGGAAGGAGTTGAAAGAAATGATAAAGGAAAATCAAAGTATTAATGAATCTGAACAAGGGAAAAATGAAGGGAATAATAATGATGAATAAAAAGAAAAAATGAAACCTGAAAAAATATTTAATAAAGAAACAAGCAAGCAAAAAACAATTGAAAGACCACCCTCACCCTTTTCCTCCAAGGTTTCAAAAGCACAAACTGAAAAAATAATTCTATAAGTTTTCAGAAATTTCCAAGAAACTTGTTATTAGCACTCAATTTGCTTAAGCTTTAGAACAAATGCCTAGTTATGCGAAGTTTATGAAAGACATTATATGAAAGAAGAAGATTAGGAGAATTTAAAATTATAGCCACCACTGATGAATGTAATGTCATAATTCAAAGAAAAATTTCACAAAAATTAAAAGAATCTGGGAGTTTCATAATTTCATGCACAATTGGAGATAAATTATGTGGAAAAGCCTTATGTGACTGTTGGGTTGGTTTCTGAACCGACCCAGCCGGCACCACATGGGTTGGCCTTAGTCCACAGAAGGCGGGTCAAACCCCCTCCTATGTGATTGTCGCCCAAGCCATGGGCCCCACATGGCTAATTAAGAGAGGCGACTAGGTTAGGATGGAAAGAAATTTTGAATTCAAGTGAATTAAACTTTAAATAGGCATGAGAGGTTAGGGTTAGGGTTTATGCTAGATTATTGTTTCTCTTTGAGTTCTCTTTGATGATTTGGACTCTAGACTCTTCGTCTAGAGATTGGGAGAGATCGATCCACCTCTCGAATTGATGATCAGTTGTATCTTTGCTTTATGTTTGCTTTACTTTGATTTCCCTAATACAATCTACTGTCTTGGGTTGATTTTGTTGGCATTCTTGTGTTCTTTCTCGCTGTTTTTTACCAATTTATTATTAGGGTTGCTTGCGAACTCAAGTATTTCCTATCAGTGACCTAATAGTTAGCATAAATTTCATGCCTTTGTCATTTTTATGAAATTGGGATTAGGAGAAGTTCAACCTCATATGTAACTTAAAATTTGGTTGATAAATCATTCACATATCATAGGGGAGTTATAAGGATGTTCCGGTGAAGTTGGACAAATTATCTTTCCTGTTGATTTTAGACCTTTCTTAGCTTAAGTAGACCTATGAGAAAGATAAAGAAGTACTCATTATCCTAGGAAGACCCTTTCATAGCTTTAGGTAGAACTATGATAGATGCGCAAAAGGGGGAATTAACCAAGATAAATCAAGATCAAAAAGTGATTTTTAATGTATTTCAATCAATGAAATTTTCCAATAAAATAATAATGAGTTCTATATAGTGGATGAATGTGCGCTAGAAGAAATAAATAATAATTTAAATACTAATTTATTGGAACAAACTTTAAAAAATATAAAATTTGTGAAAGAGAAAATGAACTCACTCATTTCTAAAAGCTCCATGTAATTAATTCTTTAAAGAAGAAATTGAAGCATTAAATACATCCTTAATAGCACAACACATAAAATCATTTATCATAAAAACACCTGAGTTAGAATTGAAAACTCGACTAAGTCACTTGAGGTATGCTTTTGATGTAGGTTTATCAATTTTGCCAATAATCAGTTTTACAGAGTTAGATGAACTTGAGAAAAACTAATAAGAGTTTTAAGAAATCATAAAAGGGCATTTGGTTGGATAATAGCAAGCATTAGAGGAATAAATCCTCATAATGTATGCACATAATCTTAATAGAAGAAGAGTACAAACCAATTATGAATCTTCAAAGAAGACTAAATACAATAATGAAGAAAATTAAAAAGAAAGAGGTTCTAAAATGATTGGATTTAGGGATAATCCATCATGAACAATTAGAAATAGAATAAAGGGTAAGCCCAATGCACTGTGTACCAAGGAAAAGATGGATGAAAGTAGTGACAAGTAAGACAACTACAAAATATCAATTTTTTTCTTGTCCTTTATTGATCAAATATTAGTAAAATTGGCGATGACACCCACTCAATTATTTTCTAGTATTTGTTGAATGTATAACCAAATTCCAATAGTCGGAGGATCAAAAGCAAACTACATTCATAACTCCGTATGGAATTTTTGTCTTAAAAATGATACCTTTTAGACTACGTATTGCCCATGTCATTTTTCAAAGATGTATGATTGCCATTTTTTCTGATTTGATAGAATAAGGCATAGAATATTTATGAATGGTTTTTCAATTTTTGGCACTTCATTTGATAATTTTGAACATTTGGCATTGGTTTTAATAAAATAAAATAAAGAGACAAATCTAGTTCTAAATTTAAAAAAAAAATCATTTTATGACCAGAGAGGACATTATTCTAGGTCACTAAATTTCTGAAGAAGGCATTAAAGTTGACAAGGTAAATATTTGGGTGATCGAAAAACTTTCACCGCCTACTTTAGTTAAAGGAATAAGAAGATTTTTAGGTCATGCAAGTTTTATAGAAGATTTATAAAAGTGTTCTCTAAATTAATAAAAATCATTTTATATATTAGAGAAAGATATCCCTCTTGGTTTTCAAATAAAATGTTTAGAGGTTTGCTAAATATTAAAAAATAAACTTGTCATTGCAACTATGATTCATGTTCTTAATTGGAACGTATCTTTTAAACTTATATGTGATGCAAGTGATTTTGCAATAGGTGTTATTTTAGGGCAAAGAAGGAATAAAGTGTTTCATGTTATATCTTAGGCAAGTAAGATTTTAAATGAAGTACAATTTAACAATGACACAACTGAAAAAGAACTAACATTTATCTTTTTCTTTGATAAGTTTAGATTTATTAAATAGGAATAAAAGTAATTGTTTATGCTGATCACATGACAATCAAATACCTTTTGCTAAAAATGATGCAAAGCCCAAGTTGATTATCTAGATCTATTGCTACAAAAATTTGATTAAAGATTCATGATACGCAGGGACCAAAAAACAAATGGAAAATCATTTTTCTAAACATAAATAAAATAAAATAAACATCCTCAAGAAATTAATGAATAGTTCCCTGATGAATGAATATTTGCATTTACCATCAAAGTGTTCTTCGGTATAATAATTTTGTTAGTTTTCTCGTTAGTGTTTTTTTGCTTCCTGATATATCTTATCAATAGAGATGCAACTTCATGTATGACGTTAGATATTATTTATGGGATAAATATTTTCTTTATAAATAATATTATGATCAAATCATAAGAAAATATGTCCAAGTGAAGTAGAGAATCTACTTGAGAAGTGCCACAACTTGAGGATGATAGACATTTTTTATGCTTAAGAACTACAAAAATTTATAGAGTGGATTTTATAGGCCAACCTTGTTAAAGGATGCACATAATTATGCAAAAAATTATGATAGGTGTCAAGATAGAGGAAATATATCTACTCATCATGTTATACCCTTAAATTGTATTCCAAAAATGAATTTCTTTTATGTCTGAGGGATACATTTTATGGGATCTTTCATTTCCTCATATAAAAATCAATAAATTATTGTGGAATCTATATATCGAAATAGATAGAAACTTTAGCAACATCTACTAATATCTCCCAGATAGTTGTTAAATTCTTAAAAAAATATTTTCACTAGATTTTATACACGTAAAGCTATTATAAATGATGAAAGAAGCCATTTTTACAATAAATAATTTAAATTATTGCTAACTAAATATGGAGCAAAGCATAACATTGCCACTACCTACTAGTCCTAAATAAGTGGACAAGATGAAATTTATAACCAGGAAATCAAAAGAATTTTAGAGAAGACATTCAACCCATCAAAAAAAGATTGGTCAACAAGCTTATAGATGATCTATTATGCGCATAGATGACTGCATATAAAATATCAATTGGAACAGTCTGCTAAAATATAAACCAGTCTGCGCTTAGTTGATCTGGAGGACAAGCAGTGGAGCGCTATAACATCAAGCACTTAGGTGTTGAGTTCATTATATATTCGGATGATATTCAAAATAAAATTAGATGTCTAGTGCTAGATCCAGACCAAAGAACAAGAGGAAAGTCAAAAGAATACCAAGTGTTGTAGTGCTGGCATTGACCAGCATTGAGGCACTCTATATGGCAATTGAAAGCATAAGACTAAAAGCAGTTAAATTGTTGTAAATGCATGCATAAAATGCACTGCTGAAGATGAGGCAGAACTAACGAATCTAACTACAAGATTAAATGCAATTTTGAATAGGCGCTACTGTCAAAGGGTTGCGATGCTGAATCAATTATTGTCCAGAAAATTTTGACTAAAATGAATGCGGATGATGCTTTGAATCCAAAGCTATCAAATCAAAAAGGATAGACATTATTGACAGAGCGAGGAACATTTCAGTGCTAGTATCCAAGCATCGTGATGCTTCAGGCAACACTTAGGCGCTTCATGTTGAGAGAGATTTGGATCTCAAAACTCTATAAAGATAGCTTAGGAGGGTCCATCCATTCAAGATCACCTGGGGATTAGTACGCTTATCTTCCCACTTCTTCTCCCACATGCATGTGCTTTATTTTTGCAAGGCTCGGGCATTCCTATAAATTCCTTGCTTATTTTCAAGCACTAGATATAAAAATGTCTTTAAAGAGGAAGAAGAGATCATAAAACTCCAAGAAATTTGTTAGTTAGATGCAATAATTTTGTAGTGATGAAAAATTTTGTCCATAAAAGAAGATTTTATAACCTTGGTGGTAAACTTGAGCAGGCAATAGAAGAAAGGGATGGAAATATTTCTCTTCCAATGATGATGTAGTTGTACTACCTATGGTTAGAAAATGTCATGCCAATGTAAAAGAACATCAAATTTTTAGGGTTTTTGTATAAGGAAATGAGTGTTATTTGATAAGGACACCATATATAGAGTATATTATTTAAAATATGTTGAGAATGATGATAGCACCACTTTTTACAATGGATATCCAAATTTTGATAAAATTTAAAGGTTTTTGATAAAACTTGAATATAGCACTCAACGGAAGAAAATTGATGATACATTCATTAAGTTCCCATGTTTAAGGGTATGAAATCAATAGCTAAGGCATGGCATTATTTCACTTATGGGAAATTAATATTCAGTGGTAACTTGAGTGAGATGACAGGAGATAGCGTTGTTTTAAATTATGCCATTCAGAATGAACTTTCTATTGACATAGGAAAAATTATTAATAACTGTATATTTAACTTTTTGAAATAAGTTACAACTTACGACAGAAGTATTAGGTCACTCTTCACTCATTTACCAACTTTTGAGAATGGAACTTCATGTGATCTTTTAAATTAGTTCACACATGAATATACTGATTTGTTTAATCTTATTAGATTTTCTAATTTTTGAAGAAATTAAAAAAAAAATTTATCCTCAATTGACAATCCATTTTTATAATTTTGAAATCAAGTGTAAGCACTGAAAATGTGTGTTTTGGTGAACCATGATTTTTTCCCCCATTTAATTAAAGATTAGGTTGGAGAAGTAGCTTTTACAAGTTTTTCATCAAATTGTTGAATTAAATTAATTATAATATAAATAAGTAATTAATTATTCAATACTGAGTCCTTGATCCTTGAGGGAATAATACTCAACTCATCATATATTATTTGTTTGTTTGCACATGCATTTACGTATCATGTTTAATAGCCAGCAAAATACTGCACATAATAGATGATCTCTGCTCTAAAGGCACACATACACAATCAATTTTTAAGACTTAGATTTCTAAACTTATTAAATTTATTTAATAACATTTTCTATTTAATTAATATATCCTTTCAGCTGACAATTTCAAGTTTTATTTTCAAATCAATCTTAATTTTCATGTAAGAAATATATTTAATTGTCCAAAAAAATTCCTATATATATTGGTCTTGCAATTCTTCATGGTGTTGATGTTACTTTATGTTAAGTTTTATCATCAAAATATTTTGAACAATATTTAGATTTGAATTAAGGTATTTATGCGCAAATTGAAGCCTTAATCGAAAGTCATAGCAATGTGTGCACGACTTACACCTAAAAGATGGCTTTATGATAAGCCATAGTGGGACATTATGCACCTTACATCACGAGAGAGGATGAAGCGTGAGGATCACTATGATGACCAATAGTTGTGATTACATCATGAAGCTTTATTTTCTCTTCTTACTTTTTTCTTCGTTCATTTCTATATTTCTTTTTCATTATGTCACTAGTATGGGCTTTTGCTTCACCTCCCATTTGCTAAGTTGGTGGATGCCACATTCCCATCCTAAAATTTCTTCAAAACACCTCCTATGAGCTCATCTTTACCTTCACATCGCAAACCAATGGAATTAAGGCAATTTCAATGGATTACAAGATTCTCTAGCAACAAAACCATCATAAAAAAACAAAAGACTGCTGGATTGATGCTTTATTTACCATCCCATGCAAACTCCCACAGGGTGCCAAAGACTGCATATTCTTAGAGCTATTTAATCATGCATGTCAAGCCCTTTTATTTATCTAAGAACTCGACATTATCAAATCTAAGGAGATAAGATTGGAAAAACAGTTAGTAGTAATACAATTGATTTCAGTTCCTTCACTGTCTTGATAAAATTCCAAAACCCTAAAGACATTTGTACATAATTTCTTTATCATTCAAACTTTCAAACAATCAATAAGATATGGGCCATCCTTCAGGAATATGATCATTGGCCATAACTTCAGGCTCTTGCTAATCAAGATAGATTAATTTGAAGGTCCAACGTTCACTGGAGTTTCATTTTTCTTCAACAACAGCTCAAAGAGTGATTTGGTGCAAGGGAAAGCAACAACTTTCCAACAAATTAAACAATAAAAAATAAATTTTATATGATTTTCCACCTTTTATACAGCTAGCGAAACAATCACATAAGAATCTGCTTATCTATTTCATGTGACTACATGGATAGACAGTTAATCAAATTGCTTCACTATCCCAACTATCTCAAGTTTAAATAAGATTGATTAAGTTTCTCATCTGGCCTGAGTTCGGCATTGTCTTAATCAAAACAAATAAATGCTATCAAGCTCTTGTTGAAAAGGCATTAACAGTGGAAAGTTCAAGCCACTCTAAAGAAAAAAAAATTAAGATTTGGTTTGATTCTTAGCTGCAAATTTGAGTAAGCTAAATGAAACCAAAATAACCAATCATATCAACATAAGACTTCAACAGATTCATACATAAGAAAATTGGAGAACAGGAACTCAAAATCGGCCTTGTAAGACACCAAAGTTTTTCATGGATTATTCTATCATAGCTCCTAAAAATGCTCCACAGTAACTTCTATGTTAAGCATCACGATCAATCCTCTATACACTAAGAATGATACCAAAAACAATTCATTCAATCCAATAAAAACTGGCAAGAAATTTCATAAATCATGTGACCAACAATGGACTAATGATCTCATCAGTATTGAGAAAGCTAGAAAAATCTAAGCTATGGCTCATCAAAACAAAACCCTAAAACAAACCAGAATCTTCAACCCACTTCTTGACTCAAATTTCTTAAACTCAGCATGATTATTAGGATAACAACAGAGGTACTCATCACTCTTTAGATGGCATCATACTTGTATAATATTCACTCTTTCATATCATCATACTTGTATAATATTCATCCGAACTTAGAAGTTAGATAGAAAAAGAAAACTGAAAACCCTTATAAAAATCGCATGTCTAAAATGACATTTCACACTTCACTAATCGCCTTATTTCAACTTCTCCTACAGAGATAACAGACATAAACCTTGCTAAAAAGAGAGCCTAATTTGGGCAATTTAGCACCATAATTGACGGGGAAAGAGCACAAGCAAAATTAAACAGAAAGGGAGACGGCGCAGACCGACGGCTGCGCTGATGGATCGGAAGGACGGATCTGGCTGAAATTTTGAGGATCGTAAGAGGGCCAATCTCCCATGAGAAATGCCATCAATAAGAACAAATCGACTCTCAGGTCCGATCTTTACGATTCACTTAGATTTCGCATAGCAACCGGCGAAGTTGATGAAAGAGCAATAGCTACGGGGAACGGAAAAGGTTGAGCTTAGTTATAAATTTAGTAATTTACGGGTTGCCTCTCCTCGCTTAGAGAAATTATTCCGTGCGGACTCCGGAGGTAGCTCTACCGATGGGAGTGCAATACAGTGCACATGCCCATACGTCCATACGTGTATATGAGGTCTGAGCTCCACCGAGCCACCACTTAAGGCCATGAGCTTCATCGGACAACCACTTGAGGTCATGAGTTCCGTCGAGTCATCACTTGAGGTCCTGCCGCCGGACCACCACTTGAGGTCCTGATCCGCCAGACCACCACTTAAGGCCCTGAGCTCTACCGGACCATCACTTGAGGCCCTGATCCGCCAGACCACCACTTAAGGCCCTGAGCTCTGCCGGACCACACCCGAAGTTCTTTCGGACCACCACTTGAGGCCCTGAGTTCCGCCGAACCACCACTTGAGGCCCTGAGCTCTACCAGACTACCACCTAAGGCCCAGACTTCTACCGGACCACCATCTGACGCCCAGAATTTTGCCGATCACTACATGAGGTCCGGACTAACATCTGAGGCCCGAACTTCTGCCAGACCACCACTTGACGCCCGGAGTTCTGCCGGACCACCACCTTAGGCCAAGAGTTCTATCGGAGTACTACCCTACTACTACGGTCCTTCCGACCTCCATCACCAGACAACAATCTTTTTGACCCTGATCTTCTACCGACTACGGTCCTTCTAACCTCCATTGTCAGACAACGGTCTTTCTTACCCTTGTCTCCTGCCGACTATAGTCCTTCCGACCTCCGTCGCCTGCTATGATTTTTCTGACCTCTATCCTGTCGACAATGGTCCTACCAACCAAACAAATATGTCTATGTTGATTATTGTAACTCTCACCATGTAATACACTCTATATGATGTACATTTGTGACATCAAGCGAAGACCTTCTCCCAAAGAAGGGCTTCATTTATAATCAATTGCAAATACTAGTTGATTCATTCAAACTGGGTCAGTCTCCGTGGGTTTTCCCCCTTTTCAGGGGTTTCCATGTGCTCTTGTGTCTCTTATGAACGTTACGTTATCTCTTTCATCTGCTCGTGTGTTGGATCTTCGTACAACGCTAAGACGTTAAACTATATATTTTTCTACCGCCGCAAATGTTCTAGGACACAACAACTTCCACATCCCCAACATATTTTAGATCCTATATGGTTTCTTCTTTGACAATAAATTTGAGGGCAAGAATGTTTTTAATGTATGAAATTTTTTAATATGGACCAATTAAATATTAAATTATATATTAGGTGCTATTTTGTTTTTTAAATCTATTAAATTTGTGATCAAATGAAATCTGACGTGTATGGAAAATGGGTTGACCCGTCCGGTGGGTTTCGGGTCTGGTCAGATTTTGATTGAATGAATGAATATTATTTTCATCTTTTCATTATTCAGCGAGTGGAATCTAAAGCAGCTACAATTTTGAATTGAGAAATAATTTTCTCTCATATTTCTATGGATTATTTGTGAATTTTTTATCAAAATAATCTATTGCTGAAATTTTATTTCTGCAATGCTTTTGACCTTAAGATATAGACATTTAGAACTTTGTCTACTTTGTGGACAATAAATTTAGTAAATATGAATACGTCCAAGAACTCAGCATTAAAATGAGTATCTACAGCTAGTCCGTTGACATATCGCAGAATAACTAGTAAAACATATAAACAAACAAAATGAATAGATATCACGACTGGAACTTGAGTGGCTTTTTGCTTGAACTGCACTTGAATGAGTCTCTTCTTGCGCAAAACAGCAAACAGTTGATGGGTAGAAAAAAAGTTGCTGAAAATATTATTGACTTTGATTAAAGCCCATATTTCAGCAAAATTAGTCTAAGGTTTTATTCTTGACAGCTTTCTTATTGTTTTATAAAGTATTTTTTTAGTATAAAAAATTTTTGAACTATAAATTTTTGTGGTGGAAAAATATTTTAGAAAACAGTAAAAAAGCTATCCAAAACGAAGCCTAAATCATGAGCCGCTTACAGCACTTATTTGCTCTTAGAGAACTAAATATTTCACTGAAAAAGAGGCGGAGTTTTGTTGCCATTTTTTGGGTAGCCCTACTAAGTCTAATCTTTTTGTGATTTAAAATTATTGTGATTCTCAAAACCGAAACACTTGAATCAGGTCGCCGGTAGCGGATGGCTTTCGCTCTACTAGGGTTTCCTCCCTAGCTGACGTTCATTTTGCTGCTTCTTCTCGCCAATTCCTCCTATTCTCTCGAGCATGTACCTCGGGGAAGTGCTCTTTCTCATTTTCTCTAGCTTGCTGCTGTTTTCGGTTTTTGCCCTTCGTTTTGCTATTGATTTATCGGTTCATGGCGGTAAACCGGCTCGTGGATCCTGGCTTTTTGAGTGGGAAGGGTTCATCTCGTTCGTTCTGTGATGCTCTATCTGGTTATTCTTCTTCTTCGATTTTTCCTGACCTCCAAATTACTTCTCACAATGGGTTGCGGTCACTATGAATTTTTAAAGATGAAATTTTAGCTCTGGCCGCTCCTTTCGAATTCGCCTTGGTGGGAAAATTTCCAACTCGGCGTCCATCTCTTGAAGCTATCCTGAAATTCTTCTTTAACTTAAAGCTAAATGGTGATGTCTCGGTTACCATCCTCAATCTAAAGCTTTTGTTGGATAAGTTCATTAATGATTTGGATTATTATATGGTGTTTTCTCACTATTCTTATTTTGTGAATAATTGCTTTATGAAATTGTTCAAATGGTCCCTTCGTTTGATGTTGAAGTGGAATCCCCCATCATTCTGATTTGGGTTTCATTTCCCAACCTTATACCCCATCTCTTCTACCCTTGAGCGGGTAGGTAGTTCGTGTTCTAGTTCAGTTAGATGTCACCAAATATTACCTTGAGCGGGTGTGGGTTGGCCCCGTAAACGTAGTTTATGTTACAACAGTGGTTATGGAAGAATTTCATTCATATTGTTCTCATTGCAAATCTCTTGGTCACTTGAAAATGGATTGTAGCATCTTAAACCCCAATCTTTCTAATCTTCCCTCTACTAATCATCTCTCGGGTAATGTGGATGTTTTAGCTTCCAGTGATGAGCCTACTAGTAGACATGTCAATGATTGTGTGGATTTGGCTTTGCACAATGATGTTGATTGTGGTGGTAAGGACCATGGGGAAAATGTGATTTTCACTTCTAGTGATGATAGGCTTTCACTTGAACGTGTCCCTGTGGTTTCTCCTGTGGATGTTCCGGGCATTGGGAATATTGGCTATTTGTCTCCTAATTTGGATGAAATTTCTTCTCTTGCTCCTAATGTTATTAATGATGGAAATTGTTGTGTTTCTACATTTCAAGAGGCTGGTGAGGATATAATTATGGGGGCTGATAATAATGTTCATTTATTGGCTGCTGGTTGTCACGACCGAACCCGACCGGGACGGATCCCGCTCGCATCGGGTCGCGACGGAGCCAACTAATCCAGGATCTAATTTTGAAATTTGCTTCAAAACTTTCTTCTAAATATAACACAGACAGAAAAACAAACACAGAGCTACTATAAATATCCAAATATAACGCAGTTCATCTATCTTTTCTCTTTTGTTTTCCAAAATAATCATATACAGATATAGTACATGGCTTACGGACGGAAAGAACAGAACAGAACAGATAAGCCATGACTGTACAAAAATCAAAAGTACAAAATACCTAATCACAGATCAGACTCTGGACCGCTAATCCACGACTTCCTTCCCTTTCCCAGAACCTGAAAACCACGTAGAAAACAAGGATGAGCTAACAGCTCAGCAAGACATCAATCACCAATCAAAATCGTCAGAAACTCACATCAAAATATCCGTACGAAAATCATAGAACAAATGCTTATTCAATCATAAGGCCACAACAAATATAGAAATTGAAGTCATGTCAAATCAGCGTTCAGAACAGAAGCTTTCAAATCACAGAACAAACAGAATCGTACAGAATAATCAGAATCGTACATATATCAGATGTTTCGTAAAACGGATCAAATAAGTCACATAACAGATTTCAGATATCAAACATCATATTTCAGATAGCATATCACATATCAGATTTCATATTCTCCAGACACTTACAGAATCTCGACGGATTCTGGCCCCTTATCTCTCCATTCCCCTGACACTTACAGAACCTCAACAGATTCTGGCCCCTTATAGCTCCTTTCCCCTGACACTTACAGAATCTCGACGGATTCTGACCCCTTATAACTCCTTTTTTCATAGCACATACACATCAAATATTCAAATCATCTTGTTTCGGAAATTTCAAAAATCGTACGAAAATTCAGCGGCATAACGGCAGTATACGGAATTTACACAAAACTCACAGATTCAGAAATTCACCAAATTACCACAGAACATTCGCAATAACATTGTAAGACTTTCATTGAACTGACAAAACATTTTTCAACATCTTAATAATTTACAGTTTGCTTAAAACACCGTACAACCCAAAGTATCCGATAAAAATCTTCTAGAAAATACTCAAAACGTGCATAATCATCATCTCAAAGACATACCAAAAGTTACGCGCTAAAACTTGAAGCAGTAGAGAATAACACACGAATTTCGCTAACGGAAACAATTTTCGGAACAGAAAACACGTCAAAAATCTCGTTTCTGAAAATTGAGAAAGGCGGAATGTGCCTTACCTCGAGTCGGTCAATTCCTTCAACTACAGTAACGGACGAAAATAGACCGGAGTCGCCCAAAAATCACTTTTCCTTCTTTTTCCTTCATTTTTCTCTCTCCTAGGCTTTTCTCACTCTTCAAAATATCTCATTTCTATATATATCCAGACTGATCGTCCTGGACGATCGCGACGATCGTCCCGGGACGATCTGGCTCTGGAGAAATTTCGTCCAGACGAGATTAATTAACGTCCCCGGCGACTTGTCCTCTGGAGAATTTTCGTCCAGACGATTCAAATTTCGTCCAGACGAACCATACAGCCAAAAAATGTTTTTCTGCACAACCTGTACCGATCGTCCCGGACGATCCAACTTCGTCCGGACGAACCTGGAGCAGAAATGATCTTTACAATCTCCCCAACTTCAGAAAAATATCGTCCTCGACATTGCCATTCGGAAACACAGTCAAAACAAATACGGATATGACTGCCTCATGTCAGATTCCTTCTCCCAAGTCGCTTCTCGTGCTGTTCGATGCTTCCACTGAACTTTAATCATAGGAATCTGTTTATTTCTTAACTTACGAACATCGTAAGCCAAAATTTTTTCAGGTTCTTCTTTATACTGCAAATTCTCCTGAATCTCAACCTCATCAGCAGACAACTTCTTATCAGAATCAGATATCCACTTTCTTAGAGAGGATACGTGAAAAACATTGTGCACATCAGACATTTGATCAGATAACAATAATCTGTAAGCAGATTTACCAATCCTTTCAAGGATTTCAAAAGGTCCAACATACCGTGGATTGAGCTTACTCACTTTTCCAAATCTGCTGACTCCTTTCATCGGACTGACTTTGATATACACAAAGTCACCAACTTGAAATTCTACAAATATGTGCTTCTGATTGTAATACTTCTGTTGTCTATCTTGTGCAGCTTTCAATCTTTCTTTAATCAAGCTGATTTTCATAACAGTTTCATCCACAAATGTAGCACCAATTTCTTGTCTATCTCCTGTCTCAGTCAGAGTCAAAGGAGTTCTACACTTCCGTCCATACAAAGCTTCATAAGGTGACATACCAATACTAGACTGAAAACTGTTATTGTAAGCAAATTCGATCAAAGGGATATGATCTTCCCAGCTTCCTCCAAAATCCAAAACACACAACCTCAGAAGATCTTCCAGTACTTGAATAGTCCTCTCAGACTGTCCGTCAGTCTGCGGATGAAATACCGTACTGAAATGCAACCTTGTACCCAATCCTTGCTGAATACTCTTCCAAAGTCTGGAAGTAAACCGTCCATCTCGATCAGATATAATTACTTTAGGCACACCGTGTAATCTGACAATCTCCTTCACATATACCTATGCCAACTTCTCTACCGGATCCGTCTGCCTGATCGGAAGAAAATGTGCAGATTTCGTCAAGCGATCCACTATCACCTAGATGGCATCGTGTCCTTGCCTATATCGAGAAAAACCCATGGCAAAGTCCATAGTTACTTCCTCCCACTTCCACTCAGGAATGGGCAACGACTGTAAAAGACCTCCTGGTCGCTGATGCTCTGCCTTCACTAACTGATAGGCTTTGCATTTCAAAACGAACTCTACTACATCCTTTTTCATTCCAGGCCACCAGAACAAACTTCATGTCTCCGTACATCTTACCACTTCCCGGATGTATCGTATAGCCGGAATGGTGAGATTCATACAGAATCTCTTTTCTTAAATCTCCAAACACAGGAATCCACAATCTGTTCTTACAGAAAATAGCACCAGAATCAGAAACTCAGAGTTCAGGTTTCTTACCAGATTCAATCTGAGTAAGCAACTTCAAATAGTCAGAGTCCGACTTCTGAGCTTCCTGAATCCTTCCTTCCAAAGAAGATTGGATATTCATCTGAGTCAAAATACCAGAATCCGCACCAGTAGAGGAATTCACCTCTAACTGTAATCTCTCCATATCTCGTATCAGATACTCATCAGAAGTAAGGTGAATACTTGATATTCCAGAAGATTTCCTGCTCAAAGCGTCTGCTACCACGTTAGCCTTGTCAGGCTGATACTGAATCGTCAGATCATAGTCCTTGATCAACTCAAGCCACCTTCTTTGCCTCAAATTCAGATCCTTCTGAGTGAATATATACTTCAAGCTCTTATGGTCTGTAAAAATCTCACATCTGACGCCATACAAGTAGTGACGCCAAATCTTCAAAGCAAATACAACTGCAGCCAATTCCAAATCATGCGTTGGGTAATTCTTTTCATGTGGTTTCAACTGTCTCGAAGCATAAGCAATTACCCTACCATGCTGATGCAGCACACATCCCAAACCTTTCAGTGAAGCATCACTGAATACCTGGAATCCTTCCGTACCTGATGGAAGTGCTAACACTGGAGCTGAAGTCAGACAATCCTTCAACTTCTGAAAACTAGTCTCACACTCCAATGTCCAATTAAAAGCTACTGACTTCAGAGTCAGTCTCGTCAGAGGCGTAGAAATCTGAGAAAATCCCTTCACAAATTTTCTATAATATCCAGCCATGCCTAAGAAACTACGTACCTCAAATACTGTAGTAGGCCTTGGCCAATCAGCAACAGCTTGAATCTTCTGGGGATCGACAGAGATACCTTCACCGCTCACCACATGCCCCAGAAAAGAAATGCTCTTCAGCTAAAATTCACACTTGGAAAACTTAGCATATAACTGATGCTGCCTCAAAGTCTCCAATACAATGCTCAAATGTCTGGCATGCTCTCCTTCAGAAACAGAATACACCAAAATATCGTCGATGAAGACGATTACAAACTGATCCAAATACTCCTTGAACACTCTGTTCATCAGATCCATGAAAATAGCTGGTGCATTGGTTACCCCAAAAGGCATAACCAAAAACTCGTAGTGCCCATACCGAGTACTGAAAGCTGTCTTCAACACATCAGCTTCCTTCACTTTCACCTGATAATATCCAGATCTCAAATCAATCTTTGAAAATACAGAAGAGCCGGAAAGCTGATCAAACAAGTCATCAATCCGTGGTAATGGATACTTATTCTTTATCGTGACTTTATTCAAATCTCTGTAATTAACACACATACGGAGCGTTCCGTCCTTCTTCTTCACAAATAGTACTGGTGCTCCCCAAGGAGAAACAGTAGGACAAACAAATCCTCTGTCCACCAACTCTTGGAGCTGAACTTTCAACTCAGAAAGTTCTTTCGGTGCCATTCTGTACGGAGATTTTGATATCGGAGCTGTACCCGGAAAAATATCGATAGAGAACTCAACATCTCTATCCGGAGGTAAACCAACCAATTCCTCAGGAAATACATCGGAAAACTCCCGTACAACCGGTATATCAGAAATAGAATCCACTTCTATGTTCATATCTCGTACAGAAGCCAAAAGTATCGGACAACCCTTCTTCCACATTCTTCTCACTTCCAATACAGAAATCAAACAAGAGAGAACACCTCGTAAGCCTTGGAATATACACCTTTCTCCATCTATAAATAAACTCACTTGCTTCTTCAAACAGTCAATCCGAGCCTCATACAGACTCAACCAATCCATGCCTAAAATCACGTCGTAAGAAGAAATCGGCAATAAAATAACACTCAATTTCCACTTCTTACCAGCAATATTAATCTCACAAAAACAAAACTTCCGAGCAATCAAATTACTTCCAGCCGGCAAAATAACAGAAAGAGAAATCGGTAGTAAAATAGAATCCAGATGCAAAGCATCAAAGCAACGCTCAGACAAAAACGAGTGACTGGCTCCAGAATCAAACAAAACACGACAGGGATGATCAGAAATATAAATCATACCTGTCACCACATCGGGAGCGTCTCGAGCCTCCTGCTGACTCAAACTATACACACGAGGCTGAACTGGAGCTGGAGCTACTGAGCCACTAGACTCCCGCTGACTAACAGTAGGTGGTCTCCGTGCCACAGAACTAGATCCACCACCTCTACCACCAGAGGATCATTCAGTCACAGTACGTGGAGGAACAGTCCTCGGTTTACCTGATGAACCAACAGGTCTACTATCAGATCGTCTATCAAAAATTCAGCCTGTGGACACTCTGCAATCCGATGTCCTGTCTGACCACATTTAAAGCACTAACCAGTCATCCTGAAGTACTGGCCAAAATGTCGTCGTCCACAAATTTGGCACACAGGTATCCCACTGACTGATCCCGAACTGGTCGCACCGGTAGCGGCAGTACCAGAAACTGTAGTGGATCCCGACTGTCCACTTTTCCTGGAGTCTCCAGGAACAAATCTCCTCTTGCCAGAGGAACCACCGCTAAAAGTCTCACCCCCAAATCTCTTCCTACTCGCAGTCCATCGCTGCTGAGTAGCCATCAAATCATTCTCTATCAGACGAGCTCTCTCCACAAGCTCAGAGAAATCAGAAATATGAAATGGCACCAAGGGCTGCCTCAAACTATCTCGTAGTCCTCTCAGAAATCTGTAGCATCTCTCAGCAGAAGTACTCACCAACTGGGGAGAATAACGGGCTAAAGCAGTAAACTCTGCCTCATACTGCATCACAGTCCTGCTCCCCTGAACAAGTCTCAGAAAAGTCTCCTGCATCTGCTGTTGTGCAGAAGGAGGTACAAACCACGATCAAAATTCCTCAGAGAATTCTTCCCAAGTAATCAAAGAATTTAGCTTCCCTTGGAATTTCGTCTCTTGCTGGCATATCCACCAGTGTTCTGCTTCCCCATCCAACAGAAAAACAGCCAAAGGTACCTTCCTATCCGACGGACACTGCATACCGTCAAAAGTCTTCTTTAACCTCCTCAACCATTCTTCAGCTGCTCTGGGCTCAACAGTGCCCTCAAATCTTGGAGGTTTCAATCTCAAAAATAACTGCAAATGTTTATCTATATCTTCAGATCGGACAGTAGAGGATCTACTCTGAGTCTCGCTCATCATCTGAGCAATCAGTGTAGCAAACTGGGAAAGTGTATCTGCACCAACCACTAGGGCTGTACTACCCACTGGTGCTGCCTGACTAGCACTCTGACCATCTGTCATATCTGGGTCTGGCAGATCCATGATCACACAGAAAACTAAGCACAAAACAACAGAATAAAAATCCAAACAAACCAAACCTACCCCAGACAGACTCACAGATCACTTCCGATAGCTCTGTCTTACAATCCAAATTCCAAAATCATTGCTCTGATACCACCAAAAAGGCTTGTCACGACCCAACCTGACCGGGACGGATCCCGCTCGCATCAGGTCGCGACGGAGCCAACTAATCCAGGATCTAATTTTGGAATTTGCTTCAAAACTTTCTTCCAAATATAACACGGATAGGAAAACAAACACAGAGCTACTATAAATATCTAAATATAGCGCAGTTCATCTATCTTTTCTCTTTTGTTTTCCAAAATAATCATATACAGATACAGTACATGGCTTACGGACGGAAAGAACAGAACAGAACAGATAAGCCATGACTGTACAAAAATCAAAAGTACAAAATACCTAATCACAGATCAGACTCTGGACTGCTAATCCACGACTTCCTTCCCTTTCCCAGAACCTGAAAACCACGTAGAAAACAAGGATGAGCTAACAGCTCAGCAAGACATCAATCACCAATCAAAATCGTCAGAAACTCACATCAAAATATCCGTACGAAAATCATAGAACAAATGCTTATTCAATCATAAGGCCACAACAAATATAGAAACTGAAGTCATGTCAAATCAGCGTTCAGAACAGAAGCTTTCAAATCACAAAACAAATAGAATCGTACATATATCAGATGTTTCGTAAAACGGATCAAATAAGTCACATAACAGATTTCAGATATCAAACATCATATTTCAGATAGCATATCACATATCAGATTTCATATTCTCTAGACACTTACAGAATCTCGACGGATTCTGGCCCCTTATCTCTCCATTCCCCTGACACTTACAGAATCTCAACAGATTCTGGCCCCTTATAGCTCCTTTCCCCTGACACTTACAGAATCTCGACGGATTCTGACCCCTTATAACTCCTTTTTTCATAGCACATACACATCAAATATTCAAATCATCTTGTTTCGGAAATTTCAAAAATCGTACGAAAATTCAGCGGCATAACGGCAGTATACGGAATTTACACAAAACTCACAGATTTAGAAATTCACCAAATTACCACAGAACATTCGCAACAACATTTTAAGACTTTCATTGAACTGACAAAACATTTTTCAACATCTTAATAATTTACAGTTCGCTTAAAACACCGTACAACCCAAAGTATACGATAAAAATCTTCCAGAAAATACTCAAAACGTGCATAATATCATCTCAAAGACATACCAAAAGTTACGCGGTAAAACTTGAAGCAGTAGAGAATAACACACGAATTTCGCTAACGGAAACAATTTTCGGAACAGAAAACACGTCAAAAATCTCGTTTCTGAAAATTGAGAAAGGCGGAATGTGCCTTACCTCGAGTCGGTCAATTCCTTCAACTACAGTAACGGACGAAAACAGACCGGAGTCGCACAAAAATCACTTTTCCTTCTTTTTCCTTCGTTTTTCTCTCTCATGGGCTTTTCTCTCTCTTCAAAATATCTCATTTCTATATATATCCAGACTGATCGTCCTGGACGATCGCGACGATCGTCCCGGGACGATTTGGCTCTGGAGAAATTTCGTCCAGACGAGATTAATTAACGTCCCCGACGACTTGTCCTCTAGAGAATTTTCGTCCAGACGATTCAAATTTCGTCCAGACGAACCATACAGCCAAAAAATGTTTTTCTGCACAACCTGTACCGATCGTCCCGGACGATCCAACTTCGTCCGGACGAACCTGGAGCAGAAATGATCTTTACACTGGTGATGTTAAATCTATTGTTTATCCTATTGTTGTTGAGTTGGTTCAGCAAGGGATGTAACCTTAAACTTGTCATGAGAATATGCATGTGGTGAATTTGGAATTGTGGGATGTTAACATGGTAGTTGATGCCAATTTAGATATATCACATATTGCTTTTCTTGATAGCGTTGAGAAGGTTTCGATGGATCGTCTTGACAACGGTTTGTCTCATGATAGCTTGAGTGACTTCTCTTGTGGAGTGGTTGTTTCCTATAGTGGTGTGGCTTCTTTGAGACTGGTTCTGTCCCCTAATGTTATGGTTGTGAATAAGGGTTTTCCTTTGATTGATATTCTGGTTTTACTTATATCTAATGATGTTATGAAATCTCAACTGACATTAAACATGAAGGATTTTTGTATAGGCCAATGTGATTGACTTGATGAGTTTGTTTCTTCCCCTTACGGAGGTGATGAGAAGGATTTTATTGGGTGTGAAGATGAGTTTCATTTAAATGTGGATCACATAGTTGGCATTGTCTCCTCTCTTGGGGGTGATAAGCGTCGTAAGCGGAAATCTAAGAAGAAGCAGTTCTTTTTGGGTTTTAGGGGTTTGGTATGGCTATCTTAGTTTGATGGTTGGGCTGTTGATTATGGTTTTGTTGTCTATTGTTTGGTGGACAATGATAAGGCAGGTTTATGCACGCTACTGGATGGTCTCGGCTTTGGCAACCTTGGTGGTTGATTCATCTGCTTGGTCTTTGATGGGTACTTGGAACTTTTTGTTGCTGTTTTTCTTTCTCCAATGCTGAGTTCGATTGGCTTCATGACCTTTTTATTTCTCTAATTTTGGATTTCTCTTCTTTTTTTATATTGCAGTGCAATCTGTCGCTTATGATGATAATTTAGCTGTTGTTTTTTCGTGCTTTGGTTTCTTTTGGCTTTTACTTGTAAGTCCTTTATCATTAGTGGAATAAAATTGCTGTTTGGTTATATATATATATTGTAATTTATACATGCCTGATTCTTAAACTATTAGTGTTTTGGATCGCTTTCAAGAAGGTTAAATTGATACCAAGCTTGCATCTAATCATTTTTATCTTTTTGGTCATGATAAAATATGAACAGTACTTCAATTTTTATTCCAAATTATCAAAATATAAAAAAGTTGATTATATCAAATAAATTTTTGTTTTACTAATTTATTTTGTTTAAATTATAACCTATCAATTGATCCAAATTAATTGTTATTGCCTTCCATCTAAGGAATATAATTTAGGATGTATTTGGGATGATTACTACATTTTTTTATAGTTGATTATGAAGTTGTTGTGGAGAAAACAACGTTGATTGCAGAAACAACCTGCTACCATAGAACCTTCCGAAAAGTACTAAAAAAATAGTGAGAAAGTAATATCCAAGTACTATTGTGATTGCAGCCTAAAAAGCAAAGCAGTCAACAATATGTCTCAAATAGATTATTAGGCTTTGCTTGGGACATATTTCTTACTATTTTTAAAGCAGTTTTTAGTACAAAAAAATTATTTTTTAACTAAAAAACTGCCTTAAGAAGCAACAAAAAAGTCATCTCAAACGAAACCATAGCCTTATTTAGGGGTGTCAATTTCGGGTCTCGGGTCGGGTTCGGGTCGAACCCGAAACTGACCGGACACTATTCGTGTCAACCCGAACCCGACCCGTTTTTGAAAACGGGTCAATTTTCGGACCTGAACCCGAGCCGCTTCGGGACCGGGTCAACCTGACACGACCGAATGACCAGTTTCCAACAAAATATTGCTAGTTTTCGGGTCAAAACAGGTCTATCTACTCTTTTTCGGGTAAAAAATGGATAAAAATCGGGTCAATCTCGAGTTGTCAGGTTAAAATCGGGTTTTCGGGTAAAAAACGAGTCAATTTCGAGTCAAAGTGTCAACCCGAACCCGACCCGATTTTTAAACGGGTCGAAATGTTGAACCCGAACCCGAAATTTTCGGGTCCAGTTCGAGTCGTGTCAAATATTGACACCCCTAGCCTTATCAGTAGTTATATTAATTGTGTCCATTGATTTATTAAAATAATCATTTTAGAGCACAATTTCAAGGCTTGATAATAAAATATTATTTGTATATCTCGTTTTCTCTAACATTATTTGTGGTTGTTGTGGAGCTCCGAATTTCCAGCACTAATAAACAAATATTAAAAATATTTTGGAAATATTTTCGAGGCTTTGTTTTATAACGAGTTCCCTAAGTTTGGCCTTTGCTTATTGTTTCAATCCAAGATTTGTATTTTCTTGTAGCAAGTTCTCAAGTCTCTTAGCACGTAAATCTTGAAATTATTTTGTTCACATTATTTTAATATTAAATATATGAAAACAATAATTTATTTACACTCATATTTATTTTGAAAATGTCAATCAAAGAGTTATGCAAATTTGATTTAGGTTTAGCAAATTGCCGTCCGTAAATTAAGTTTTGGATTTGATGTTACTTATGTTTTTTTTAGGAGTATGACTATTCTCTCACAGGAGAGATTATTTCGTGCGGAGTCCGGATTGGAGAACCATCCGATTTTTATTAATGTGTGTGGTAAAAGCATAGTTATTGTGCACCACTGCGCTTTTACTATGCACACTTACAAAAGCCAGACGCAACTTCGGTCTGAACTCCGCACGAAATAATCTCTCTGCTCATAGTTATGCTATGACAAGAGTTTCTTTGAGGAAAGTCGAAGTAGGGCACTTCGACAACTTCAAAATCGTTCAAATCTCTTGGCCAATAGTTGACTAAAAGTTAGAATCATCTGCCCACATAACTGGCCATGACGTCGACTGTAATTATTATAAGTGGTTATAAATTATGTACATTCACACTCTCTATAACAAAACCATATAGCGAAGGCCATGATGCCTATTTTGTTAATCAAATTTGAATAAGTTGATTCTCTTGGTGTGCAAATTATCTCTATGTTGTTAAGCTCTTCTCACCCTAATTGATTACTCAGCCTATTTCTCTACCTTCCATGCTCTATGGGTTGGATCAAAGGACTTGATATTTTTTCACATATAATATTCAATACAATATTCATGCATTTGAGCAACATATATTCAAAAGTTCGAGGAGAAATGGCCAACACACAAAAGTATCATTCATGAGGGTGATGCTATAACACACAAAAGTTATGTGCGAGGTTGTCGAAGACTCTTTCAATTTAGGAAAAGTTTGAAGGGAAATATAATATTTTAATAATTCAATTAGAATTTAGATTTATAAAATAAATAAATTTATTTCATGAGATATTCAATTTCTACATAAACACATATATACATTTACTTTTAGGTTTTATATGCTTCATAATAGTTACAATTGCAAAAATAAGTTCGTTGTATGTTTTCTTTGAGAAATATGTTTGAAAGTTTATTTCATATCAAAATAACTCCGCCATTGATGGTATACTACTTGTTCAAAATGAACAAAGAATGATATTAGCTTGACTAAACTTCAAAATTTAAACGAAATTCGAACAATGTTGGAACTATATTTGAGCGAAGTTTGTTTTTGTTCGATTATATAAGGTTCCAACCTTTGCTTTTATGGTGCAAAATGTTGGTAATTAAAAGAGAAGCATATTATTAACTTAAGTGTTATAGAGATGAAGATGCTCAAGTGGATGAGTGACTTTACTCATAGAGACATGATACAACATAAACATATACGTGAAAAGGTTGGAGTAGCTCCAATGGCAGATGAGATTAGAGAGAGTCGCTTTTGATGGTTTGGTCACATAAAACAGCGGCCTTCCGATGACCAGATTAGGTGAGTAAATGTATTAGATTTAATCTATGTTAAGAAATGTAGAGGTTGAACTAAAAGACTTGGTTAGAAAATATTAGAAATGATATTTTTTTATTAGACCTAAATGAAAATTTGATTCTTAATCGAACACAATGGAGAAAAAGAATTCATGTAGCCAACCCCATGTAATGAGATAAATGCTTGATGATGTTGTTGTAAGGTTCCACCGTTCCAACATTAATCAATTTATGTTTGAATCTTTACGAAGATGTTCAAATTGAGCATGAGTATGATTTGAATCTCATTTGAATAATATTTAAATGTGATTGAAATAAAGCTTATCTAAAATAGATAGAATAAAGCATAATCAAACACTTAAACACAAAAGACTATAAAGTTAATAAAATAAATTATAATCATAACATCTATAACATAATAAATTATGATGTAAATATAAAATATTGTTATCTAGTAGTTATAACATAGTAGAGAGCTATAGCATTACCTATTACAATACATATTATAATAAGATAAATATAACATAGAGTAAACCATCATATATAACACAAAAGAGTTTAATCCAGCTGCTAAAACAAATCAAAATGAAAACATTGTATTATTGCATAACCAAATAGTGATATTATTTAAATAATTACATCAATTAAAAATAGTTATAATATTCTTATAATAATAAGATGGGTAAAATAAATATTACTATGAAGGTGGTGGGCGGTTGGCTCTATCAGTAAGTCATTTATGACCTCTCACTAAGCCCCTGATCTTGTCATGAAATGCCTTTTTTTGTTTGAACGATTTTTTAAATATTTTTTAAAGCAGTTTTCTAATAAAAAAATTAAATTTTTACTAAAAATTATTTTAAGAAGCATTAAGAAAGCTGCCCCAATCGAAGCCTTAGGCTTCGTTTGGGACGGCTTTTTTTAGTACAAATTTTTTTATTTTTGTAATAAAACTCTGTTTTAGAAAACAATAAAAAAGCCGTCCCAAACGAAGCCTTAATCTAATAGATTAAAATAAGATTATTTGTATTATTCAATTTAAGCGTTATTTATTTTAGAATTAATGAAACATTTCATCTAAATTAACACAAAGTAATAATGATATTTTATAATCGCTAAAGAGTTAGAACGATATATCAATAATATAAAAAATTAACTATTATATATCTCAACGCAATTGCATGTTTATAACAATAAATCTATGAAGTATTTTATTTTATAGTTACTATAAAGGCCAACATATTTTAGAGTAAAAGAAAAAAAAAATAATGGTTTCTTATTATATAAAATATGAAGATGCCCAAAGCTTTGAATTGAATTGGATTGATACATAATGTGGAGGCAACATAGGACTAAGATATAGAGTGTCAAGTTATTCAAATAAATTAGAGGGATGCAATATTTTTAAATAGATTTATATTAGAGAGGTATTGTAATTTTGATTTGTTATTACATGGGATACATCAAATTATTATTATTTTAATTTTGTTAATATCATATTTTAGTTTTGTTACATACTTGAAATTTTATGAAGGTTGAGTTTTAGTTTTATGTCTTAACATTGTACAAAAATTAAGCACATACAAGAAAAGTTGTAAGAGAATGAAATTTTTATGTGGAAAACTCGGAACGGGATAAAACTATGTGGTCTAGCCCAATTGTATAATCAAATATATAACATGATGTATAGTGAATATTGATAGAAGTTTGGCAATAGAAGTGACAGTTGTTGGTGGGGACGTCGACAATGATAGACAAAAAATACAAGAGAGTATATCAATATAATAATAGTATACTTGAACAGTGATAGTAAGTTAGTACAATAACAATATCTTATATGTACACTAAACAAGTAAGGAGTTCTGTCTTGCATGATGTTTTTGCAGTAATCAGTAAATTAGTAACCAACTACTCAGTAAAGAAAGCCGTCACTTTTGTTCGTCGGCACAATAATTAACTTCTTATAACTTTCAATTAGTAAATCACGTGAATTAGTGAATCAAGAAATGATAACACCACAAACCACATTATTTAGGGGCTATTTAGTTGGCTAAAAAATGCAGTGTAAAAGGAATACAATGTAAAAAAAATACTTTGGAGTTATTTGGATTAATGTAAAGTAAATTCAAATAAATGATATTTTTATTTGATTTTGAAATGAAATGAATGTAGTGTAAAAATTAAAAATAGTGACAACCTGTAAGTGACAGTGGTCGACAGTGTCTGCAGTGGTGGTTGACGACGGTGGTACGTAGTCGGAGGGTGACGACGGTTGTGGTCGGCGACAACAGTGGTGGCTGCGACGATGGCTGGCGGTGGGTGATGGTTGACGGTGGAGATGGTGGCCAGTGGCTGGTAGCCGGCAGTGGTGTCTGGCAGCGACAAATGACGGGTGGTAGCGACGAGTGGCGGCGATGGGTGGTAGTGACCGATTATGGCCAAGCTTGCTTGAGGCGTAAATTATTCTCGCTGAAAGTTGGGTGAGAACTATTTACCTAAAAAAATGAGCTAAATCATCTTACATTATATTTAATATACTTCGCGTTTTTTCATCCAACCAAACATTTGAAAATCTCTGCATTCACTTTACTCTACACCCATTTTACTTACAACCAAATAGCCCCTCAAAGGAAAACTCATCGGCCAACGATCTTGTACAAGTATAAATTAGTCTCCAACCAACTTCAATAATAATCAATCTTTACTTATTTTCACACACATTATCATCTTATTGTATCACACTATTGTAAAAGTAATAACACATGGTATTACTCATTCATATATCCATATTTATTCGCAATACTTACATAAACAATATAATATTATCGAAAAAGGAAAAAAATTAACTATTCCTTCAAATCATACAAAATGCAATAGCTGCTGTTTTAATCAATGAAAATGTGAAATCAATCAGTCAAAATTACTAGAATAATCATTACTGTAATATATCAAAAGTTATTCTTTAGAAGTTCACTAAATTTAGAGAAAATGAAATAAAGATCATTTTGGAAGAAATTAAATGATAGAAATTGAAATTTTTGAAAACAAAAGCATGAGAATATTTAAAATCCGTTTATATTATATTCAATATGAGGGCATTTTGATCACAACATGTAGATATCCTAATTAATATGTATATTATATTTATCTCAAAATATAATTAAAATATTTAAAATCTGTTATATGCTATAATTTATTTATTTTCCACATAACCAAGTCATGTACGAGACTATTAAATAATATAATAAGTATATTTTAACAATATATATATATATATATATATATATATATATATATATATATATATATATATATATATATATATATATATATGTTGAGAGTTATTTTATTAACAAATAAAAAAAAAACATGTGCTAATGTGCATGGTCGCAATATGTACTCGCCATGATAATTCCAATATATTAAAGTATTTACAGCTAATGTGCAAGTGCATCAACCCTTCTTATTAATTTGATTAAAGTTTCTAATTTCATATTATGTTCATTTTTTCAATTAAATATTTTTAATTAATAAATATATTAGTTTAATTATGTGCTAAAAAAATTGCATCCGTAAAATTGATATTTAATATCTTAATTTTTGATAAAAATTCAGTATGTACAAAAAAAGTTGTAGAAAATTAAAATTTTTTATGTTGAAAATTCAAGGAAGAGAAAAATCACGGGACTCGACACGGTTGCAATAATCCAATATTAAGTAGAAGATACAATAATTCTCAATTATATTCCTTATAGTCGAATAAGATGACAAGTTGTTGCAATTGAATTTTTCATTTTTTATTGTATGTATTGTATAAATCTGGCGTTCACATGCGGATAATTAAAACCTAATAACCTGATCAAATGTTGACAGAAGTCTAACGATGATGGTGACGATTATCGATGGTTGTTGTCGGTGGTTATAGTCGAAAAATACAAGAGAACTCTTCAGTTCTCCTAGCTCTTAAACCTATCTTGATGTAGAGAATAATGATCTATTTATAGATTTTTTTTATAATTTTGGATAGAAAATAAAACACTCCATTGTTTTGTCCATATTGATCGCTTTAATCGTAGGTTGTTTATTTAATATTTGAATGACTTAAGGATGTTAGAATCAAGTGATATCGAGCTTTTAGATTTATCTCATTAAGTTGCTCGATTTTTCCTACAAGCATGCTATAATTGGAAGTCACTTGATTTATCGGCATATGTTCATAAGTTTCCAAACATAATTCAAGTGCTTAATTTGAATTCATTTGAGTCAAATCAAATCATTTGTAGCGTTAATAAGTTTGTATGGTTAAGACATCTAGTTCCATTGTAAGTTTGTTGAAAATTGAAATTGAAATTCAGATAATTCTAAATTTATTTTTTAAAATTTATAATTCATATATTTATTGATATTCGTGCCAATCATATGAGCTTTATAGAGTGGTGTCCAGTTTTATTAATTTTAATCTGTATGAATTTAATTTTGAGTATAACAGTATAAAAATGGTTATTTTTTATTTTTTTGGATATCATATTATTAACTTCTTATGATTTTTAATATCAGTATATTTAGTAACTAAAACTATTTTAAAGGTAAGTGCAAATAGATTTACGATTTTCCCCAAATTTGATTAAATAAGTTATATTATTCGGAATTGAGAAAATAAATCAGCTCAATTAAGTCATTTTTTATTTATTGGCTATTGTTGTGTTTTGAAATATTCACGGAGGTAGAGAAGCATAAAATTTAACCTCTTATTGTTGTACGAAGATCCAACACACAAATAGATGAAAGAGAAAAGGTGTAGCATTCATAAGAGACACCAAAATGTTTACGTCGAAAACCTTAAAAGAAGAGGAAAAATCATAGGGTCTAGTTCAGTTTGAATGAATCCACTAATTTTGCAATTGATTACAAAAAAGGCCCTTCATGGGAGGGAAGACCTTGGCTTGATGTAACAAATATACATCATATAAAGTGTGTTATATGGTGAAAATAGGAAAAATCACTATTAATGTGTTTGTTTGGTCGAAAGGATCATAGTCGGTGGCCGATGGAGGTTGGAAAGAACATTATCTGGCGACGAAGGTCGGACGGATCATAGCCGGCAGACGACGGAGCTTAGAAGGACCTTTGTTTGACGATGAAGAACAAAAGGATCATTGACGAGTAGAAGTTCGACGTCAGGTAGAAATCCGACGACGGGCGAAAGTCTGACATCAGGTAGAAGTCCGATGAAAGTCCTACGATGGATAGAAGTCTGGTGACTGGTGGAAGTTTGGCATTGCGTAGAAGTCTGAAGAAAGTCCGGCAACGGGTAGAAGTCTGACGTCTGGTAGGAATTCAGTGACAGGCGAAAGTTCGGAGATGGACGAAAGTTCGGCGTCGGACATAAGTCTACAAAAGTCCAGCAACGGGTAGAAGTCTGACGACGAGTAGAAGTTCGATGTCGGATATAAATATAACGAAAGTCCGGCGATGGGCATAAGTTTGACGACGGGCGAAAGTTCAGCGTCAGGTAGAAGTTCAATGAAAGTCTGGCGACAGACAGAAGTTGGACGTCGAGTAGGAGTTCGGTGTTAGGCGGAGGTTCGAAGATGGACAAAAGTTCGACAAAAGTTCAGCGATGGAAAGATGTCTAACGACACACAAAAGTCCGACATTTGGTAGAGATTCGGCAAAGGGCGAAAGTCCAATGGCAAAAGAACGTTCTTCCTTCTCTTCTCTTCTTTTCTTCCTTCATTCTATTCTTGCTTCCATCTGGAGTAAGTTGGTGGCTTCGCAGAAATTCAGCATCATATTCGGTGGCCGGGCTGAAGTCTCGCGACAGTCGCTGGCCGGGTTGAAGTCTAGCGATGGTCGAGGAGGAGTCTGGTGACAAGAGAACACAAGTCTCTCTTCTTCCTTCTATTTCTTCTATTCCTTGCTTGGCTCCTTTTTTTCAATGAATAATGAATGGTCTATTTATAGTTTTCTGAGAGTGGTATAACCAGTAAATATGAGGAAAATCAATAGTAAATTGAGAGTGATTTGAATGGACGGTCGATGTTGAATCCCTTGATCATAGATCGTTTACTAAGCATTTGAATGCCTTAATGATATCAGAATTCAATGATCTTGGGCTTGTTGGATTCATCTCGTCGAGCCGCTCAATTCGAATATAAACATGCCACGTTTGAAAAGCTGTTTGTTAATCCAAAATATGGATTGAACCTTCCAAATGTGATTTGGACTCATTTGGGCTTGGACTGAGTCGAATTTGATGTCGTTGGGTTCGCATTTCCGAGATGTTCAGTTCGATTATAAGTTTGCTGAAATCAGAGTTCTAATGGTCTCTGATTTAATTTATGAAGTTTTTAACTTGGTTTTGCTTCAAGCTTGGTGCCCAATTAAGATAATTTTTTGATTATATAGTAGGTATAATTTTTTGTTTTTTTGGGAAAATTAGAGACTGGTATGCCTGATTTTAATTAAAGAACAATAAAAATTACAGATTCAAAGTCTAAAATTTTAAAATATATATTTTTAATTTGAAGAAGTAGGTGCTGCTGCTGCATACAGCGTTCTTCTCGGAAGCTTTGCTTCATTCCACTTGTCACCGGTTGTGCAGTTGTATGCTTCCCGTCTCATGTTGGAACCAGGTCGTGACGCGGTTAAGCTAAAAGTAGCCATCTGTGTAGCCGGCCATGTAGCCTTACGACTCCGAATGGATTCACTATACGGTGGCCACCACGGTGGGTTCTCTCCTACTGCCGGTCGTCTTGTCTACCTCATAACACACTTCTTCTCTGGTGAAAAATAACCCACCACCTCGTTAAGAGGCAAGTTCAGGAGGCCGGTGGAGCGAGTAGGGTTAGAGTTGACGTTTCTTCGTTTGTTTCATCCCATCTTTGGTCGAGCTTCATTAGCTTCCCGATTTAATCGTTTTCTTCCTGTTCCGTTTGAGCTTGCCGGCGACTGATAGAGGGGAAATGTCGCAGCCATGCTGTGGGCCGGTGTTCTGGTTATACCTAGCTGTATGCGTGTGTCTGGTTATGTTTGCGGGGCTCATGTCAGGGCTAACTCTTGGTCTCATGTCGCTTAGCCTGGTTGATCTTGAGGTTATCGCTAAGGCCGGGAAGCCTGAGGACAGGAAGAATGCCAGTCTGGATCCATCTCTCTTTCTAGCTTTATCTATTTTCTCATTTCATGCAATTTTTGACTTTTTGTTCGACTGCCAGTGAAGATTCTCCCTGTGGTGAAGAATCAACATCTGCTTCTGTGTACACTGCTCATCGGAAATTCCCTAGCTATGGAGGTATCTCTTTTATGCCTTTGTTGATTTATCATCCCTGGTCAGGATTGTAATCACGATTAATTTTCTGTTAATTTGTGATTTCAGGCGCTGCCCATATTTCTTAATTCCTTGGTTCCGGCTTGGGGCGCAATATTGTTATCAGTCACTCTCATCCTCGCGTTCGGAGAGGTATGTTTTATTGGCTTCTGGTTTGCTCTGCAAAACATTTATGGGGAATAGTCGGAAGTGCCAAAGGAAGCGAGATTTGATGTGATTTCTTGTTATTATCATTTTTTTTGGTGTCCTAGATTATTCCCCAATCCGTCTGTTCCCGCTATGGGCTGAGCGTGGGAGCCAGGACGGCTTGGATTGTGCGGGTGCTTCTGCTTGTTTTCTTTCCAATAACGTATCCCATCAGCAAGGTGAGTCCTACTTGTGATTTGATTAAGCACAACTTCATGCATGAGGGAACACATAATTGGAGCCAGATTCTGATAGATTGATAATTTTTATCTTTCTTGCATTCATCTTAGCACATTAGTAATTAGATTATACCACCATCATGATTGCTTGCTTGTAGCATTATGACAAGTGAAATTTAATGACAATTAAGTGCTCACTTGGAAAATTGAGTTAAAACAATGATGTTAGTTATATTATTTGGGAAGATATTTCATAGTTTCTATGGGCTTTGATGTATTTGAAGAATATGATCAGACTATTCTAGATAGTCCACATATTAAACTCTAAAGAAGGAGGATTGTATTAAGTATTAACATAGAGAAATTGATGTTAGAAATCATGAAAACTAAGTTGAGCACTTGAGCAAAGAGATTCATAGCAATAGAAAGAGAATTTAATGTCTTTGCGTTGTACTAATATTTAACACACACAGATAGATGATGATCGCATGGGATACTAGAATTTTTGTGTGAAAAACAAGAAACAATTGGTATGGCCTATGTCATGACAGATTATCTTCAAGAGATCGTTTGCTATTTGTTTGGTCATTTCCTTTGAGAAGGGGATTTCATAGATCAAGAAGTCTAGCATAAAATTAGTTGATGATGTTGGGAATTAGAATTTGTTTCAATGACGCTCAATTTGAAGGGATACAAATTGGGCAAAAGTGGTCCAACGGTGGTGCTCGGGTGAAGCGTCAGGGTTGTTCAAGCCCTAGGTCTCCTTATGTTGAGAGTGAAAGTTTATTTATAAATTTTGAATTGTCGTGCCATATAAATATGACCAAAATTCGGAACAATCCATCTGATGACCCATATTAATTCTCTCGATCGTAGACCATTCCTTTAGTATTTAAGTGCCTTATTGAATTTATAATTAAATGACTTAATTCTTGTTGTATTCATCTCGTAAAGATGCTCGATTTGACTACAAGCATGTAGGATTTGGAGATTGTTTGGTGCTCCTTTTAGTCTGATGAATTTCCTATTTCATTTGAAGTGCTTGATCTGGGATCATTTGGACTTGGATTGAACCACTTATGTTATTGTTGGAAGTATAATTTTGCCGAAATTAGAGTCTAGATAGTTCTAAATTTAATTTTGAAAAATTTCAATTATAGTAAGTGTAGATATTTGTGCTAAATCAAATTGATTTTTGATGCCGTGTCAAAAACCATGTGGACTTTCATCATTTATGAGCGATTTATCTATTGAAAAATGCATGGTCAGCTTGCTAAGAAGCACTTCGTTCATGCCCTTCTCATAGTGGGTTTGCTAAGAAGCTCATGTTTGATTCATTATTTAAATAAGCGATTTAATATTGAACAGTTGATTTGAGATTAGGAGTCGCCTATTATCCTATGGAGTTATAGTCACAATGGATAGCTAGCCATTCATGTTATTTCTTATTTGAAACATTTGCTTATCTCCCCTTAGGAAAGAGAAGTTCTTAATTAAATTATGAAAATAGCAACTACTAGATCGGTTTGCTATTTTTCCCTATACCATTTTATTTTGTGCTGATTGTTCTGTTTGATTTTGTTCGAGATCATATCAAAATCAGAACTTCCGGAGATGCTCAAATTCATTAGAGAATAAGTTCTTGGTCTTCTAGCTTACATTAAATAGTGATAATTGTGCTTACCGGTCAAAACTGCTGTTCCAAGAGCATGTAAATAGAAGTTTTATTTAGCTGAAGTGTCGTTTCTAAATTGAAAAGGAGGGAAAAACAAAAAAGCAAGGCATTGAAGAGTTTTAGGAAAATTTCTATTGCGAATGCAAGTTGTTATTTTTGAGGCCATAGAAGCTTGGTGCAAAAACGCTATAGAAGCTTCTCGCCAAAAACTCATGATGATGATGCTATAATGGTAACTTTTCGCATGAGTTATTCATTTAGCCATTTCCACCTAATCTTATTGAAGGATGGCCTAACATTGCATTCCCTTAAACCCGAACTAATGATGTTGTAGGGTGTGGTTATTTCCTATGCGAATACACCAACTGCCTTCCCATAATTCTTATCTACTGGAAATAAGAGAAAAATAGAAAGTGAAGATAATCTTTAATCAAATTTCTTGACTCAACCTACATCAATTGCTATTTATTTATTAGAGAAAACAGAATCATATTGTAGTTCTAGAATTAAGGAAATAATTAAAGTAGAGAAAATAAGAATAATCAAGGACACGAATCATTCAGGTGGGCAATCATCCTACGGTTCAAATATTTGGAGCTCACATATTGCTTTATGAGAGACTAACGTTAGTCTCATTCATTACAAAATTTCTATTGAATTGTGATTAATCAAGGGCTTTGATTAGGAAATATACTATTTGAAGTCTTATAGGAGTGACTAGTGTACTGTATTTGAATGACCCATTTATTAATTTGTTTGTCAATCAATTTTCACATGCTAAGTTCTATCATAATAGACTGAATCTTTTGTAATGCTCTTTGTAGCTTAGTTGTCACCTATCATCACCAGTGGTTATTTAACGTGATTGTTTAAGTCCTATAGTAACGTATTAAGTCACATTTCCTTACAAACCATGCTCTTGAATTTAGCTACAATGCTACTTCTAGCAACTGCTGCCAATTTTTTTACTTCTCCAGGTGACAAAGTTTCCCCACACGAATGCATAATAATCAGAGGTAGATTTTTAATTAGTTACGACAAGCCTAATTATTTCCTGTAAATTTTTTACACTTATATCATTTTTTTTTTTGAAAATTGACTTTAATTATAACTCTTTTATAGATATTTTAGTACCTTGTAAACTACATCAAAGTGTTCTTTAGCTGCAGTATTCATACATGAATTAATCATATTGAGCGAGTAACATATGTTAGAATGAGTATGGAAGAGATAAATAAGTTTTCCAAGTAGACACTATTATCTTTCCTTGTCACCTTAGAGAATGTCACTATTTGATCATATTCTATTGATAGGATCTAAATGAGTATTTGCAAGTTTGCATTCCATCATTCTTGTTTCTTTTAAAAGATCAAATGTATATTTTTGGTGTGAGCGAGATATATCTTTGTTTGATTTGCGATTTTCATATGCATAAAATATTTTAGGGAATCTCTTTTAGTCTTTTGATTTTTTTCTCATCATTGCTAGTTATGATAGTATCATCCTTGTTGACAACAAGATAGTTATTTAACCATCAAGTGATTTCTTTACAAATATGATACGATCAATCTACTTTTGAGAGTATTAATGTTTTTAAATTGTAGTAATAGATCTCTAGAATTAGGCTTTAGTAGATTTTCTTTAGATCATATTAGGATTTATCAAGTTTACATGCTTTATCTTTTTTTTCATTGATCTCAAATCTAGGAGGAATAGTCACATACACCTCTTCTTGCATATCTTCATTTAGAAATGTGTTGGACCGATCCCTCCTGGACCGGCCAAGTGTTACGTGAGGCGGAACAGGGTTCCGCCCTGTTGAATCTCGTCCCTTTTGGGGTGGGCCCAAGGGAAATTTCAAAGGAAAAAAAGGTGGGGGAAGGGGCTAGGAGGGAAAATTCAAATGGAGAGGGCTATTTTGGGATTTGTTATATTTTTGGCATGCTTTATGTCATGATCCGGCCCGGGGCTCGAATTAACGAGGCGGGAACAGACTGTCTGACGGTAAAATCATTTTCTAAATTTATTTTAAGTTCATTGAAAGAGCCACTAAACTTCAAATATATAAACAAAATATCATAAGTACCTTTCATTTGGAGCGCTTTGCCTACGATATACGTTTTCACATCTTCTATTCATTTTGATTATACTAAATTATACATGAAAAATAAATTTTAAGAGAAATACTGAGTCAAAATAGAACTCAGTGAGTAAATCATGCTTCTAAAATTACAGTAATCCAATGCATTTGGAACAATATGCATAATCATTCTATAATATAAAATAAGTTTATTTAATCATTTTATATCAAAACGTGCATACATCATATCTATCAAAAATATCGTATTCTTATCATTTTTTAATAATACAACCGTCACATGAGCCACTGTCTAATTTTAGTACCAATGAATGTATTCATTTTTCTTTTTCTTTTTCATAACCTTTTCCATTAAAGTGCACGGGTACAGTGTCCTCAGCTAGCACCATAGGGGGTGAGCTCCATCTTTCAACATGCACATACAATCATTCTATATATCAATAATATCATTCTTATATCATAATATCTTGCTTTATCTTATGCTTTATGCAATAATATATAGTAAATCACTTAATGTGCGAGAGATAAATCATTGAATCATTTACAATGCAGTAAATAAATAACTTGCAATAACAATTAAATGAAAATTTGAAACAATATAATTACCGTAACAGAGAAACATGCTTACTCACCTGATGGAATGCTTCAAAAGTTTGTTCTTACTCTTTACTCTGATGATGATAGATTTAGTACCTAAAAGAAAAATCTCGTCTTTAAGATTTAATTGATAAATTTCTCTAACTTGTTTAATTGTAATTAATTAGTGCGATTAACATCTCAAATATTAAAATTGTTCTCATTCTCTAGAACCCGGGAGATGAGGGAAAGGAGAGAGAAGAAAAGGGAAGGTTCTGCTGAACTAACAGTTGAATGCACAAAGATCGTCTTATCTCTCAATATATATACCAAAACTAAAAGTAATATTCCTAATCAAACCTTCTATTCTTTTACTTATCCTTTACCTACATTGTCGAAACAAAGTTCATCTCATTTGAATTATTCCCATCATAATATTATCTTCTTTTAATTAGAAAAAGAAACTTATGTAAATTCTAATAAATTTTAAATTACTTCTTTTTCTGTTGTCAAAAGTAGAAGAAAATTTTCAATCTCATCCTTCCTTTTCCTCTTACAAACTTCTTCTTTTGCTATTGAATTTGATGTCAACCTTTACTTACAAGAAATTGCAAAGAAGATAAATAAAATATAAACTTTCTTTCTTCTCCTTCATCCTCTCTATACACTTCTTTGTCGTTGTTCATCTGTTTGCTTCAAAAGGAACGAAGGAAACAAGTATATAACTCAAGAAGAGTCGCTACTTTTCGTATTCGCATGCATATACTCGCTCGATTTTGCGATTCGACTTTCGCCCGATGCTTCCGCTCCCACGGTCGGCCCGCTCGCTGCCTGTTTCGCATGCTTCGTTCGATCGGTCCCCGCATGGTTTATTAACTAGCCCGTTCAAGTGAACCGGCCAGACCGGTTCTTACAATCTCCCCTTCTTACAAAAATTTTATCCTCGAAATTTACATACAACTTTTAGTTATACAAACAACCAACATCTTCCATTTCATTTAAAATAAATTTCAACATTAGAACATAATAAATTAAACATCTGATATATCATAACAAAGTAATCTGATCAACCCAAAATATCTGACATAACAAAACAATATAACCTACTAAATAAAAAACATTAGATTTAACATACTAAGTCACTAAAAAAAAGACAATAAAGCCATCTCAACTATCCTTGTCAACATCTATGGATTTATTGGGCTACTACTGAGTCAAAGTATAAACTCGCGGTCGGACATTCTACCAGGATTGATTTTGTACTGAACCTGCAACTGATGGTTCTATCATCTTTTGTTGGCCAAAGTTCCTTTGTGAAGGTGCTTTACTTGATCTCATTTCTCCTGAAGTCTTCTGAATCAATGCAAGACAATATTTTGCTGTGTTTAGGCTGATGACACCAATAACAAGTGTTGAAACCAATCAAACATTCACCCTTATGCAATCTACACAGTTAGCGCAAGCTTCCATAACTTTATTAACAGTTGCACCACTGACTCCACTAGGATTAAACTTAGGCTTCTTCCCATTTGATTTTTCAATATGATTACTTTGAATATCCTCTTTAAAACTCTTCCTTTTATGTTGATCCCTTCTCTTCTGAGTAGCTTGCAGATCTAACTCAATCCTTCGAGCTCTCTCTACTAGAGTAGAATAATCCTCAATACCAAAAAGGAATAAAAGTTTGTCTGATGATATCCTTCAAGCCAGATAAGAAACGATGACACTTCTCTTCTGCATTGAGTATCAGATGTGAGACATATCTAGAAAGTCTAGTGAACTCGGCCTCATTTTGAGTTATAGTTCTATCACCTTGTACCAATCTGATGAATTTATCTTGCATATGTCTTCTAGCTGACATGGGTACATACCAATCTCGGAACACCTTTAGAAACTCTCCCCATGAGACTTAACTGCTGGATCGCCCTCCAAAAATCTTTGGTAGCTAGCTTCGCCACCACCTTTCTGCCTCATCATCAAAGGCAAAAGCAGCGAGAGTAACCCTTCTATCTTCAGGGCAGGACATACCCTCCAAAATCTTTTCTATCCTCATCCAATCTTCTGCTTCTATAGGTCCACTTGAAAACAACGGAGGTTTCATATCTTGGAACAACTTTAAATTTTTATCAATGGGAGTACTACTACCACTGGCCTTAGACTGAGTGTTCTTGATCATTTGGGTCATTGCAGCCATCATTTGCGTAAATGATTCCATAGTAGTATTGATGCTACTCGAAGGCTCTGTTACAACTGGCATCTCCCTCCTAATTTCTCCCGTATTGCCATCAGTGACATCATTTTCATGATCCATGGCTCTGAGATATAACACGATGAAATAAAATTAGTAGTCTAAAACACACATACCCTATACATTCTCTAACCTATATAATCATCCTATTGACTCTTTCATATTAATCAGTATGTTAAAATCTCTCTCTGATACCACTTTTGTCACGACCCGGCCCGGGAGCTCGAATAAACGAGGTAGGAACAAACGGTTAGACGGTAAAATCATATTCTAAATCTATTTACAGTTCATTGGAAGAGCCACTAAACTTCAAATATATAAACAAAATATCATAAACACCTTTCATTTGGAGCATTTTGCCTACGATATACTTTTTCACCTCTTATATTCATTTTGATTATACTAAATTATACCTGAAAAATAATTTTTAAGAGAAAGAGTGTCAAAATAAAACTCAGTGAGTAAATCATGCTTCTAAAATTATAGTAATCCAAGGCATTGGGAACAATATGCATATTCATTCTATAACATAAAATAAGTCTATTTAATCATTTTATATCAAAATGTGTATACATCATATCTGTCAAAAATATTGTATCCTTATCCTTTCTTAATAATACAACCGTCACAGGAGCCACCGTCTAATTTTAGTACTAATGAAGGTACTCATTTTTCTTTTCCTTTTCCATAACCTTTTCCATTAACGTGCATAGGTACAACATCCCCAGCTAGTATCATAGTGGGTGAGCTCCATCTTTCAACATGCACATACAATCATTCTATATATCAATCATATCATTCTTATATCATAATATTTTGCTTTATCTTATGCTTTATGCAGTAATATATAGTAAATCACTTAATATGTGAGAGTTGAATCATTGAATTATTTACAATGCAGTAACATAAATAACTTGCAATAACAATTAAATGAAAAATTGAAACAATATAATTATCGTAACATAGAAACATGCTTACTCACCTGATGGAATGCTTTACAAGTTCATTCTTACTCCTTACTCTGATGATGATAGATTTAATACCTAAAAGAAAACTCTCGTCATTAAGATTTAATTGATAAATTTCTCTAACTTGTTTAATTGTAATTAATTAGTGCGATTAACATCTCAAATATTAAAATTGTTCTCATTCTTTAGAATTAACTTTTGAATGAACAAAGATGGTCTTATCTCTTAATATATATACAAAAACTAAAAGTAATATTCCTAATCTAACATTCTATTCTTTTACTTATCCTTTTACCTATATTGTCGAAACAATGTTCATGTCATTTGAATTCTTCCTATCATAATATTATTTTCTTTCATTTAGAAAAAGAAACTTATGTAAATTCTAATAAATTTTAAATTACTTCTTTTGATGTTTTCAAAAGTAGAATAAAATTTTCTATCTCATCCTTCCTTTTCCTCTTATAACCTTCTTCTTTTGCTATTGAATTTGATTTCAACCTTTACTTACAAGAAACTGCAAAGAAGAGAAATAAAATATAAACTTACTTTCTTTCTTCTCTTTCCTCCTCTCTGCCCACTTCTTTGTCGTTGTTCATCTGTTTGCTTCAAAAGGAACGAAGGAAACAAGTATATAACTCAAGAGGAGTCGTTACTTTTCGTATTCGCACGCATATCCTCGCTCGATTTTGCGATTCGACTTCCGCCCAATGCTTCCACTCCCACGGTCGGCCCGCTCGCTGCCTATTTCACGTGCTTCATTCGGTCGATCCCCGCATGGTTTATTAACTGGCTGGTTTAAGCAAACCAGCCAGACCGGTTCTTACACTTTAAGCAGATTGTTTAGCTAGGGTTCAATTTTTTTTTTCTTTTGGTTTGTTGAAATTGAAGTTTGTAGCCGACGGCTATGTTGACCTCGATTTCATCAAACCCTTGGATCAAGGAGTTTGACTTGGTCAAATTGACCAAGCCGGGCTCCAAGACAAAATAGATTCAATTATTAGTCTTAGAATTAAGGAAATAATTAAATCATACAAAATAATAATTATCAGAGCACACATGTTATTGAGGTGGACAATCGTCCTATTGTTTACATATTTGGAGCACAAAGATTGATTGATGAGAGATTGACGTGGGTTCCATTTATTATGGAATTTCTACATTATCTGATGTGATTGATCTGAACTATTGTTTCTTCATGTAGCATATTGGGCATGCTGATCGAATTATTCTGAGATGTTGATTGTCACTGATCATTTTCATGTTATATTTTATGTCTCTTGCTTGCCTTTTAGTCTTTCTTAAATCTTCTGAAATTCAACCTGTAGGTGCTGGACTGGATTCTTGGGAAGGGGCATTATGCACTCCTCCGAAGGGCAGAGTTAAAAACTTTGGTAGATATGCATGGAAATGAGGTTGGATTTGTATTTCATTTTTATTACTAATGACGAATTTCTTAGAATGCTTTTAATCTTATTATTATCGTTAGAAAAGATCATTTACCTATTGATATCTAGTGTAAGCTAGTTTGATCTGATTAGTGAATGTATCCATTTGAAATTTCTTTCAGCTTTTTTCCCCCGAAAATCTTAATTAAGGTTTTGATTTGACATTAATAATTGGGAAATTCTCTGATACCACAAAAAATTAATTAAATTCCTCAATAATTGATGGTTAGTTGTTCATTAATTGAAAGTTTCAGATGGTTTATAGTTTTTAGGTTGTTACATGGGTTCTAACCTGTGAATTGGTCATCTGCTGAATTCACAATCATGTTACCTGAAATAGCTTTAGCATATTGTCACTAACTTTATAATTAACATCAATCATCGGGTTTATTGATGTGATTAAGTTAGAGACTTTTTGCCGCATGGGACTTGCCTTTAGTTTGCTTATGTTGATTGTTAGGTTCTTTCATGCCACATTGTTAGTCCTTTTATTCATAGTCTATTGCCCTTTTTCTTTAGGGTAATCATGAAAAAATATTCTTACCTTAAGAAAGGTGGTGTAGTCTTAAAAAGACTTGGTTAGAAAATATTAGAAATGACATTTCTTTATTAGATTTAGATGAGAATTTGATTCTTAATAAGACATAATGGAGAAACATGATTCATGTAGCCGACTCCACATAGTGGGATAAAGGCTTGTTGTATTATTATTATTATTATTATTAATGATATTTTGTTTTTTTTTTAATAATTTGTTGACTTGCATGCTATATCCAAAGGAAACAAAAAAGGAAGATCAAAATCATACGTTGTCCGTTGGATCCACAGATCCACAAATCCTGCCGAAATCACGTCGATTCGGCGCAGTTTGCGATCAAATCCCGTAAATCCCGTGAACCTGCCTAGATCGCACCTCCCTTAGAGTCGTTAAATACCAACTCAAATGAAGCATTTTGCTCTCTCACACACGAAACTCTCGATCTTCCCTCTTCCTCCCATGAGCCTCTCCCTCCAGTTCGCAGCCGTACCCAACCTCATGACCACACCTGACCTCCGATCTTCTCTCAGATCCCGCCACCTCTCCTTCACGACTCTCCTAGCCCCGTTAAAGCCCTGCCCGTGCCGATCCAGAGAGAGAGAGAGAGAGAACCAACCTTGCCCTAGCTCCGACTCTGCCTCCCTCCGACGTCGTTCCTTCCTATTTGGATCGGAAGTTTTGTCATTTTGATCAGAAGGAGAGACGGGAGCTTGCATTGTAAAGGCAACTTTCCCCATTTCAAGCGCTTCTTCGGCTTGATCCCGTGAAACCAAAGAAAAAGGGGGGGGGGGATTTTATTTATCTATTTTATTATTATTATTATTAATAATTAATTGATAATAAATAGTTATATTTAATTAAAATTAGTTATAATTAAATATTTAATTATATTTAATCATTGTTAATAATTAGTTTTAATTAAAATAAATTTTAATTAAATTTTAATGTTATTATAATTAATTATTTTTATTAATAATTAACTACAATTACTTAAAATTAATTATTTTAATTTAAATTAAGTATTATTAATTATGATTAATTGTTAATTATAATTAATTATTTTTAAACTATAATTTATTATTATCAAGCATAATTAATTATAATAAGATAAGATAAAAAAAGATTAAAAAATGATGAAATGTAAGTGTTTATGTTGCCTCGATTTTCGTGCCATCCAACCTCGATGTGTGCGTCGAGCCGGCAAATCGCTCATACGCGCTTTTCTCTAGCGTGGTGGGAAGGGAACCCGGCGCGACACCTACGACGAGGTAGGTGAGCGACCCCTCAACTAAAAAATGCTGTTTTCGACTTTCGTGTCGAGCCGAAAAATCGCTCATACACGCTTTTTTCTAGCATGGTCGGATGAGAACCCGGTGCGGCGTCTACGACGAGACCGGGATATTCATAAGTACCCGCTCGCGGGGAAAATTCTTCTCTTTTGCAACAGGTACCGAAGACCCATACACGCCTTTCTCTGGCATGGTGGGGTTCAAGATTTCACGGACGCGGTGTCCTCGTACGAGGGCACCTACCATACACGCTTTTCTCTAGCGTGGCAGGAGCACCTGTTTTTCGTAGTTTTCCCCTAAACGTGAGAGACGTTGGGAAGCTGTCGAAATTTTGGGTAAATATACGACTGCACTCGGACCTGATTTGAACTCAAAAGAACAAGGACATGGATTCAAATAAGAATGAACTATGGACTTGTGGACTTGTATTTGATTAAATCTAAATGATTAATCAAGACCTGAACCAAATGAAATAAGATCAAACTGGAACCAAATTCGAATCAATTTGAACATGTGTTTGAACTTGCAAAGACTTCAGAAGACTCTGAACTCGTACTTAAATTCAAACTATACGACATTGAGTGGGGACTCATAAACTTGATGAATTCAAGCTAAATGAAACTGAACTTGAGCTCAAACATATACGAAGAACAAAGCTTGAATCACACACGAGGGAACTCAAACTATAAGAACATTTGTGCGGACAATAGTGACTCAATGTCAGATGAAATACATTGATCTTAGCAAACAAATGTGACTAAGGCACACTACGAGACCAAAATGCATGCAAATAAAGAATGTAGTGGTCTCTTACAACAGTCTCTACGAGATCAGGTGCATCATACATGCAAGAATGAAATGCATGGGTGTCCCTCCTACATGCACTATTGGAATCTCCAACACAAGCAACAATGCCTGTAGATTGAGATGGCAACACTGAGTGGAAGATCTGTCATTGCAAACAAGTACATTATTACCACCTGAGATTGGTGAAAGATGGATATGATGCAGAAACAATGGCTTTTCTACGAACACTTTCAGGAGGTTGTAGTGAATACAACGGGTCCCCGTGAATACACACGAGCCGCTTGTGGATAACAATAGTGGGTATGTCGTAGGCACAACAAACCACTGTGGATACAAGTATAAATATCATCTACAACAATGGTGATTGAAATGCTGCAAAGCTGTCAGGAAGAAAATAGTTCACACATTCACAAATATTAGAAATAATAAGTTTACTACGTTAAAGATCCTGAAAAGAGTCCCTTTCAAGGCAGTAACCATGAATTTCAAGAAGAACCTTCCCCTGGTGAGTGAGAAAGGGAGAGTCAACATCAAGATGAGGAGATGCCTCATAACATCAAGATCATGTCGCCATCGGATCTGCAATCTTAGTACAAGCAGATAGAAGGCGTCTACAATCTACAACGACCGCCACCGGATCCGCAACACTCGTACTAGCGGACATAAAGCATGTATAAATTCTCAAATGAAATATTGTGCATTCAAATGACAATTACTTGCACAACTGAAATATTTCAAAATATCCCTGCACGTGCACCGTAGCTTGTATACACATAGGTACACAAATGGGTATGTTAAATCAGTGAAATTCAAAAACACCCGCATGGGCCCCGACGAGCGTGTTATTAGTATATATGTGACGTCTATGGATGCTGCGCAGATTAATAAGTGAATTCAAGTTCGAACCCGGTCCTTCTATGCGGATGAATAGGATTAGACAAGATTCGAATCTTCAAACAAATACACAATTGTGACGACCGGTGTATTTGTTTTAACACATTCATATTAGACTTTCAGGGCCTATAATCAAGAGAATTCACTAATAAAGGCATAAAGCCTACGAAACCCGATCCTCCTAAGCAGGTAATAGGAGTAGACAGGGTTTTAACCATCGGATAAATATGCGGTCACGAAGTTGATCGGAATATTTATTTTATACATTCATTTTAGGCTTTCAAGGCCTTTAACAAAGAAAATTCACAAACAACTGCAGGAAGTCCGAGAAACCCGATTCTCTGTTGACAGCTTATAGAGTTGACAAGGTTCATCAACAAAATGGAAATATTTTCAAGTGAAAATGACTCCAAAAACACCCCGATGATGGCCGTGTTGAATGCAAATCTCAATCGGAGGGGTTCATTCCAAACATTTCAAATGTCCATTAAAATCCAAAACTCCATAAAATCCAAAAAATCCAAAATCATTTCAAATTCCAAATATTTAAAATTGAAATAAATTCATCAAACCACTTAAAGCAAAAATCCATCCACCCTCCACAATAGTTTTTCGTGGTGGAGAAATTAAAATTTACTTCAGCTCACATAGAGCATACGCTTTGTCGAAAATATCACTAGGATTCATTCTCAAACAATCTTCTGCCAATAAGAACGTGGTACGTGTTTTCTAACCGGCGATTTTGCCTCCAAATGGCACCGCAGGATAAATGGTTATGACCCGGGCCCTCTGAACTGAGTGATTTTGCTGCCAAATGGCATCACGAAATACCGGTTATGGCTAGAGCTAATATGTTTCTTAGTGATATCAACTCCTTGAGATATGAATCAATAGGATATGATCGATAGGGCACAAAGCTCTTTGTTAGCTAAGGTGGATTCAAATTTATCCCTTTAGGAAAATATCTATCCTAGGTTTACAAGGTCCCCTTGGACGAAGGTCACGAAGCAACCCATGGCTGCCGACAAAGATCCTTCTGTCAGGTTGGGTCGACTATCTCCTCTGATTAAGTAGACTAGGGACCACGATGGATCAGGACGATGGAACCATGGGATCTTGATCGGGTCTATCATCCATTCCCCCATCATCAGCTTTAAGTGCAAGATGGTGAAATTTCTAATTTTAAATATCAAATATTTAAATCTTCCAATCCTCCAAATTTTTAAATTCTCCAACTATATCCAAAGCCCATGTGAACCTCCGAAAGAGCACCGCGCGAATGGGTCGATTGGAAGGGACAGATTGAATCGTGCATACGACTAACCATTGAGGATAGAGGCTTTCACCAACATAACTCGATGGGTAGCAATATACACGACCTAGTCACGGGTTTCCCCCACCCGATACAACAGTTCGAATGGGGTTTAGTAGATGTGGGACCGAGTTTCCCACGGGTGCAAGCCCCCGTGGTTAATTACATCCCAGGCCGGAGCCTGAGAAAACTCTCGATTAAGGATCATACATTATCTTTTCCTAAAGTGGGATCGGCACAAGGGTATAGACTAGAAAATCCTACTCAAGGGGAAGAAAGGTCCCAAAGGGCTGAATTAGACATGCGTGGTTTATACCAGCATTCGGAGGCTCTAGGGTACTAATCAGAAACTGGAGAAAATAAAAATCAGGCATTCGATCATATGCGTGAGAGAAAGATGGAGGTGGCGTCATCCTGTGACGTAGATGAGTAGGATTTAGAGTCCCTGAAAAGGAAGGAACCTACCTACTATTTTAGGCATACTACGAGACCGAGTGTAGTAGCCTTGAACCCTAAATCTAGATTGGGCTGAGTGTTCTACGAACAACACTAAGACCTGTGTCCTAGCTAATGCAGTGCAAAAATCTGGACTTACCCCAGCCTGGATGGGGGAGCCAGCTAACCACCTAGTCGCTTCAAAACCATGCTGTCCAGTCAATTATGAAAGATGGGTGGGTGGTACAGTTATTGAAAATAGGACCGACATCTATAGAGTTTCCTTAATTGGTCTTGAACTTATGTGGGGTAGATGTTCCTAGCTAATGCAATTAAATTTTATTTAGTTGATTACTAATGCAATGCATGCTAGTTGAAATGTCAACTCATGAATGCTATAGAATTTTAAAAACAGCTTATAAAAAATAAATTTTTGAAAAGACTGGGTCTCCCTAGGTCCGGCACTTCATTCTCATAGGCCAGATTATCCGGACTTTACCCGCAGGCAGGGAGATGTCTTATAAGAAGGAGAGAAGGATGCAGTAATATGCATGCGACCCGAACGATTTCGGCAGTTCCCTAGATTCGTTAAATTTCTATGTTATTTAAAATCCTAAAATTTTAAATATTAATTACGAGTAGAAGAATTTTATAGTCCTTAATGAGTCTAATACGATCCAGACGAAAGCAAAAACGGCATGCAAGAAAGAAACCTAGAAAAAGCAGGTAATTTCTAATACGCAATCAGGTAAACACATCAATATAAATCCAACAAATCAAGTAAATGTCCATAGGCCAACTGCCCTTTAATTACAACCCAGGGTATGCAGAAAAGTAAAGTGGCCGGGCACCACTGCCAACAACCCGGATTTCTAAGTCTATGACAGACGCCAACAACTTTGAGTGGGATATTGGGTCTTCAATCTTCAATGTCTTCAGTCTCCTGGGTATCTTCTCCTTGGACTCCTTGGATCACTCCTTGGACTCCTTGGATCCGTCGTGGCTTGAATATCCAAACGAAGAGACAATTCTTCCTTTTAGGGAGTATTGTCTTTTCTCTCTGGATATCTAAAGCCATCTAACTCGGTATTCCAAATGGAAGAAGACGCTCCCCTTTAGGGATGCCTTCTTCTTTTGGAATCCGAGTTGGATAAGAATATCCCAACTCGAAATTGTTTTCACAATTCTTAACAATTATTATAAAATATTACATTAATTGAAAAGCAGAAAAATTCTAAAGTCCCTGGAAGATTATCCTAATAATCATCCAAAGCAGTTATATATGGAAATGAAAATAACTCAAACCATTGACCTTGTGCCAAGCCATGCTCTTAATCATGAGGGCTAAGCAGCTCCACATGTAGCAGTTATAATTATTTTTAGCCCTCATTTATTTAGGGGGGACTGAGGAAGCACTTGTATAAGACAATATTAAAAATCATGACATTGCCCTCCCTTTTATTAGCTTGAGCATGACCACCTGCACGAAAGAACAATATATATATATATATATATATATATATATATATATATATATATATATATATATATATATATATATATATATGACGTTCCTAACGTAGGGGTAAATATAGCGCTCGTCACATCATCCACAGAGTGCAGGAAAAGTAAGCAAACACATCAGCAATTTCAAACAGCATGCAAGAAAAACCACGGAAAGCTCCGGCACACAGCAGAAAAATAAAACCCAACGGCCTAACCTAGATTTAGAAGTGGTGCCCTAGCAAACAATTCTATGTGTGTGTGAGGCTGGTGTGGCTGGAATATGTCCTAAGTTGGATAGTTGTTTGAAATTATCTAGAGTTCAGGTATATTGAAAATCAGGGAAGGGAGTTTTGGTTGAAATTTAAATATTAGTGAATTAGGATCCATTCTAATTATTTCAATTTGTTGATCAGTTTTAAGAGCTTAGGATACTGATATTTAAAGTTCAAGTGATATTAGCCAGTTTTGGACATTCTTGGGTCCTCCTAGGAACTATACTAAGTGTCCAGAAAGTCACTATGGAAATAGGTTAGGTTTGGGGTTTCTATCACCTTAGGAAAATACTAAACCTTAATACGAGTAGTTAGACAGGTAGTACACTAAAATCAGATTCTTCTAGGCAAAGTTATGAATTTTCTAAGTTTCGGGCCCTAAATGAACTACGGTTGACCAAAAAGTTGATTTTCTAATCTAGGCCAATTTCTAGAAACCTAAGATTTTTAATAAATACTAGACCTATGATGCATGGACACGGACACGGCGACACAGACACGACACGACACAGTTTCTAACTTTATTGGCTTTCTCCACATGGTTGTGTTTGTGTATACTGATCCCTTGATTAATAATAGCTTGCGAGTAGAGGCATTGGCGGTAGAGCTTGATTAGGATGGCGGGTGGTTAGGATAAGCATCAAAACATTGCTCTAATATCATGTTAAGAAGAAAGATATGTTATTGATTGATCATCAGTGCCTTTAAATAGACATATATGATGGATGCAAAAGAAAACTAATAAGCAGGAGAATATTCATAATTATGGATATATAAAAGCATATCCTCCTAATAAGATATTTTCTTAGATATGAAAATTTTTAATTAATATGCAACAACCACGAGCGCTACATTCCTACTATTAAATTTGGTCCTGGGCCACAGTAAAAGAGCCATGGCTTGGAGTTGTGGCAGCCAGTACCTTTGGCAAGGGAATTGGAAGTTTGCTAGGGTATTACAAGTTCAAGGGTGGGTTTTATAGTGACTAGGAATTAGAAGAGAAGACTGTGCGGGGAAGGGTGGGATTGATTGGAGCTTGGAAGGAGAGTTTCATCTTGAGAAAGGTTGCCGGTTTGCATCGTGCAGCTCTTAAATGAAAAGAAGAGGATAACATCACATCAAGCCAATGAGGTGTAAGGATGGCTCGTGAAAATATGTTTTTTTTCCATCAATCATATTTTGAACGACAATAATTATTTATACTCATTAAACTTTAAGTAAAATATCAATTTGTTATTTGGCCATTGCTACATCAAGACTGAATCGAAATAACAACTTAAACATGACAAATGAAATAATCAATTTCAAAATAAGGAAAATATTGACTTGTTATTTGGCCTTTGTTACATCTTGAAAAGGTTGTGTTGTGATGATCATTTTGGTATTTGAATTTGAGTTTAATTTGTTTTTTTAAATTTTGATTGTAATAAGTTAGTATTGTACGTTTGAGTTTTTATTTACATGTGTGTAATGTTATACTATTCCCAAGACTATTGTTATATTATTCTTAATTTCTGCTATTTATGGTTGGGAGCACTTTTTTTCTGCATTGGCTTGTTTGATTGCCTTATTTTCGCTTACTATATATCTTTTTTTTTTGGGTGCAGTTCCATCTTCAAAGCAACAGAGTTGCATGAATTGCGACTAGCAATTCTTATGTGATTTTTGATTGATCTAGAATTGTAGGGTTTTGTGGGAATTAAGGATCTTGTGTGACTTTAACTTGAGAGATAAGGTGTGAATAATGACTTGTTCGTTCCTCAAGTATTTTTTTTTCCTCGGATGGTTTCTTATTCCTTTTATTCAATCACGATTATAAATAGGTTTTTGAGACATGTACTGGAAACCATTCCATAGTTTTTACAATTTAATTTTTGATATGCATTCAATTCCTTGATCATCTGTGAGAGTGGAGGAAATTTTTAATAGGCAATTTGTTTGTAAGTTTGAGCTTTGCTTTTTGTCTTTTCAATGCTTTCCTATTTTTTTCTCTTCATAATTCTTCTTCCATTAAGTTTGTAGGATTTGTTGAATGTGACGACCTAACACTGTCGTTGCCAGGTCCCAAATCCTGGATGAGAAAAGTGGAGGGTTGCATTAGTTAGTCGACAATCAGCGTAAAACTTGTCGAATAAAAATGACATTAATCCTTTAAGAAATTGTGTTAATGCTAGGACGTCCCCTAGAAGCGATGCGTTGTATGGCCTGAATATAGTGACAAGTGTGCAAGGGCCGCTGCACCGATGCCCGGGTTCAGTGTTAAATAGGCAAGGGTTCCCACATCAAGGACGGATGTGGGCAAAGAAGCTAGTTCATAGACTAAAAAACATGAAACTAAAATTAGGATAAAAACTTGAAATATAGGTTTCCTTACAGGAAAATGAATAAAATTAATAGATATTATGATTCATAGGAAGTTAAATATTTTGTGCATTCAGAAAACTAAATGAGTATGAGAGAAGGCTAAAAAAATTGATAGTTTAGGTTTTAAACTTTGGTATTCGGGTAGGAGTCGTACTAGAAACGGTGTAGGTGTTATTATAGATAAGAGTTTGAAGGATAATGTTATAAAAATTAATAAGATTAGAGATAGAATTATAGTTTTAAAAATTATTGTTGATGCTAAGATTGTTAATATTATAAGTGTTTATGCTCCTCAAGTAGGTTTGGATATGAGTTCTAAATTAAAATTTTGTAATGACTTAGATAATTAATACAAAAAATACCTCTTGAAGAAAGGGTTTTTATTGGAGGAGATTTAAATGGACATGTTGGTACAGAAGTAGATGATTTTAAAAGCATTCATGGTGACCATGTGTTTGGAACATATAAAAGTAGGAAGACCATATTATATTTTTGTTTAGCTTATATTTTTTAATTGTTAATACCTTATTTAAGAAAATGAATTAGCATCTCATCACTTATAAAAATGGATATGGTACAACTCAGATTGACTATTTTATTCTAAGAAAATTAGATCGTTTAGATTGCAAAGATTGTAAAGTTATTCTTAGTGAAAATTTATATACCCAACATCAATTATTAGTTTTGGATTTTAAGATAAAGAGGCAAAAAATAAAAAATAAAGTAAAACGATATTCTAGGATTAGATGGGGGCATTTAAATAATATTAACAAAAATATTTTTGAGAGTAAGATTTTAGATTTTAAGATTTTGTTTATGCATGAGGATGCTAATGTTATTTGCGAAAAAGTGGTTAGTGATATTAAAAATATTGCAAAAGATGCGCTTGGAGTATCAAAGGGAAAAACTCCTAATAGTAAAAATAGTTTGTTGTGGAATCCAAATGTGCAATAAAAGATTAAAAATGACAAGATTTGTTATAAAAATTGGTTTAAATTTAAAAACTCTGATAATTGGGAAAGAAATAGAGAGCTTGTAAGGGATCCAAGAAAGCAATATGCGATTTAAAGACCATAGCTTTTAGTGATTTATATAATATATTAGATACTATGTAGAGAGAAATATATATGTATAAGTTAGCTAAACAAAGATATAAGAGTAGTAAGGATTTAGTTCAAGTGAAGTGTATTAAAGATGAAGATCAAAAAATACTTTTCTTAGAAGATGATATTCAACAAAAGTGGATGAGATATTTTGCTAAACTTTTTAATGAAGATTGTGAAAATATGATTAACTGTAGTGACCTTAGCACCCTAAATGAAAATAAAAATTTATGTTTTTATCGGCGTATTAGTAAAACTGAAGTTAGAGAGGCTTTAAAGAAAATAAAGGGTGGAAAAGCTGTTGGACTTGATGATATTCCAATAGAGGTGTGGAAATGCTTAGGAGATGAAGGAATTTCTTGGCTTATTAAACTTTTTAATACTGTTTTGAAGACTAAAAAGATGCCAGATGAATGGAGAATGAGTGTGTTAATTCATATTTTTAAGAATAAAGGTTATGCGCAAGATTGTGCGAATTATAGATGAATTAAGTTAATGTGTCATACTTTAAAACTATGGGAGTGAGTTATAGAGCATAGGTTGCGGCGTGATACTAATGTTTCTCAAAATCAATTTGGATTCATGTCGGGTAGGTCGACTATGGAAGCCATACATTTATTTAGAGGTTTGATGGAGAAATATAGAGAAAATAAGGAGGATCTTATTGATTTAGAAAAAGCATATGAGAAAGTTTCAAGAGAAGTGCTATGAAGAGTTCTTGAAAAAATTTGAGTTAATAATGCTTACATTCAAATCATTAAAGATATGTATGCAGGAGCTATTTCTTGTGCTCAAACACAAGGTGGTTTGACCAAGTATTTTCCTATTTCAATTGGATTACATCAAGGATCAGCCTTAAGCTCATATCTTTTTGCTTTAGTCATGGATGTTCTCACTAGACATTTGCAAGAGGATGTACCTTGGTGTATGCTTTTTGCTGATGTTATTCTTCTTGTTGATAAGACTAGAGAGGGAGTTGAAGGTAAACTTGATTTATGGAGGTCAACCTTTGAGTCTAAAGGTTTTCGCTTGAGTAGATCTAAAACGGAATATATGGAGTGTAATTTAGTAGTAATAGACCTAGTGAGGGGATTGTGACTTTGGGCGATCAAGTTGTTAATAAGAGTACACGTTTTAGATATCTGGGATCTATTGTTCAGAGTGATGGTGATATAAATGGGGATATTATCAACATAATTCAAGTTGGATGGTTGAAATGGAGGAATGCATCAGGCTTGTTCTGTGATAGAAAAGTACCCCTCAAACTTAAGGGAAAATTCTATAAGATGGTGGTGAGGTCTGCAATGATTTATGGTGCTGAATGTTGGCCATTAAAAGAGAAGCATAATACTAAGTTAAGTGTGGCAGAGATGAGGATGCTTAGGTGGATGGGTGGCTTTACCCTTAGAGATAGGATACGGAATGAGCATATACGTGAAAAGGTTGGAGTAGCTCCAGTAGAAGATAAGATTAGAGAGAGTCGCCTTAGATGGTTTGGTTAGATAAAACAACGGCCTTCCGATGACTCGGTTAGGAAAGTAGAGGTATTAGATTTGACTTATGTTAAGAAAGGTAGATGCATACCTAAAAAGACTTGGTTAGAAAATATTAGAAATGACATTTCTTTATTAGATTTAAACGAGAATTTGACTTTTTAATAGGACACAATGGAGAAAAAGGATTCATGTAACTGACCCCACCTAGTGGGATAAAGGCTTTATGTTGTTGTTGTTGTTGTTGAATGTGACTACCTCAATGGGATATAGGCTTGATGTTGTTGTTGTTGGTTGAATGTGACAAATTTTTTTGAGATTTTTTATATGTTTTCTTAAGCTTTTGTTTGAAATTTCAATCATATTTGTCTTTCATACTAGTAATTTTCTTGTTATTAATTTCTAGAAGAAGGACAAAGCAATGGCTCGTCTCATTTGAGTGTTTTGTTTGTGATAAATTGTTTGTTAAATCTCACTGTACTTTCTTATGAATTTGGAACGCTGTCTGTAATTTATAAATTGGATCTGGAAATTTATTGCTTCTTTCAAAATAACTATTCTTGGTTAGTTTTCTTATTTGACAATAAATCCAAGTACGATGTATCCTGGAAGTATATTTCCCTTTTCAAAGTTGCTACTCTTTGTTGGTTTACTTATTTGGACAAAAATCCATGTAAGATTTATCTTCATAAATTGGGGACTCTTCCATAACATTCAACATGTGCAAGGCCTATACAAGGAATTACTTTATTTTTTACTTCAATTACTGGCCTATTAGTAATACTTGGAGAAGGCTTTTGGATAACTTTCAGGTAAATATCCAGTTTGGTAGTATCCAAACTGTTTTTGGTAGTTGGAGGACCAAGCACGTTATGAATAATTATAAAGGTCTTTGGGATACATTCTTCTTAGCAGCTTTTTAGTCAATATGGGGGAGGGAAATAGAACTTCAACCATAAGAAAATAGAAGACAAAATACTTTGATACATTAGTCTAGCATGTCTTTGGATTTCTTCATATTATTGCATAAGTTTGTTAAAATCAAGAAAGCTATGTAGGATACGGATTTTCTGAGTTGTATCTTCATACAATATAGTCTAGTATTGCTTTATATTTGATTTTTTTTGCTCTCTATATGCTTTTTTATTTATAGTTTGTTTCTTCTTTTAATGAGAAGGTCTTGGACTCTTCTTTTCAATAAAAAATAATCAAGTCTAGATAAGACTAATGATGGTGATCATAATGGTCTTTTGCATATTCTTTGCAGTTGTGCTGAGCTAATGTGTACTGATAATTGTGATGTATATTGTTTTTTAAATTAAGTTTGCTGGTTCAGGCTGGGAAGGGTGGGGAGTTGACTCATGACGAAACTACTATAATTACTGGAGCATTGGATTTGACGCAAAAGACCGCCAAAGATGCTATGACACTAATATCTGATACATTTTCCCTTGACATAAATGCCAAGCTTGACATGTATGTTCTTTATGAAATTATATGCATCTACAGTTTTTTTTTTTCATGTTTTGTAGACTTTTGACCATATCTTGCCACGATAGGCAGACTATGAGCTTGATATTGACTAAAGGACATAGTCGTGTGCCAATCTACTCTGGGAACCCTACAAATATTATTGGTCTTATTTTGGTAAGCAATATTTCGCTTTATAGTTCTATTGTGTCTTTTAATTTTGCAAATAGAAGTGAAACCTTACATGAAAACTGTTTCAAGCTTGACCATTCGTTTCTTACTTTTATAAATCACTGGATTTATTGAAAAAAATGCAGCTAAAATACCCTCTGTTCCCCACAAATGACTTAGTTCGGCTTGCATGAGTTGTGTTCCATGACAAAAACATGACCTTTTCCCAATTCCTATTCCTGCTAATGAGAGCATCATTTCCGAAAAAGGATATATGATGAAGTTGGATAATCATTATATGAAAGGTTCAAGTAATTCCTTAGAAGACCAGAATTAGTAGATCCATTAAGTGTAATCTTGACTGATTCAAAAATGGAAGTTGAGTTAGTTATTTGTGTAAAGGTTGAGGTTTTCGGTGAAATGAGAAGTTTATATAGAAATGTAGGATAATGTTAGATATTGAAGTAGCCTAACTAATAGTTTTTTTAATAGAAAATCTTAAAGATGGAGTGCTAAATAATTGGAGAATAAGCTCTTTTATATCAATTTTTTAGAAGAAATGTGATATTTTGGATAGAATAATTATAGAGGATCAAAACTTATTTTTCATTTAATATAGTTAAATAATAGTGCAATGCGAATTATTTACAAGCAATGTAAGAATCTTTATATGATTTATATTGGTTAATAACCTGGTTAAATTAGTGAGAGTTCTTTTGAATGACGGAAAATATTGAAATAATGAAGTTATTTTAAGAATATTGTGGGGTTTTTTTAAGTAGATAAAATGGAGCTTATAATTATATAAGAGATTTATAATTATTAGTAAATACCAATGGAAATATCAAGTGATGACTAGGTTTGTGTTAGGAATATTTGGAATTCCCATGTAAAACCTAACTATCTTGATGTAATCGGTGAGAACGATCCACAAATCCAAAAGAAAAATCAGAAAAAAATAATTTTATTGCGATAATCAAACTAACGGAAGAAGAATAATAAGATACAATTGATCCTCTATTTGAGAGGTGGATCTATCTCTCCCAAATCTCTAGACGCCACTAGAGCCCAAAAACCTCAAATTTCATCCAAATTCAAAATGCTCTGACCCTAGGAAAATAAACTATTTAATGCATACAATTCAAAATGAAATCTCTAAACAGTCCCTACTTTCAAATTTCCCTACTGAATCCCTCAAAAATCTTTTCCAAAAAGCTTCCTTTGATTTTGAGGTCCGATCGGCATATGCAGGAGAGGAGGAGCTTCCACCTCTGTTCTGCCTGGGTCGGTCCCATGTAGACCGGCTGGACCGGTAGGGGTGTCAATTTTGGGTCACGGGTTGGGTTTGGGTTGAACCCGAAATTGACTTGGCAATATTCGGGTCAACCCAAACCCAACTTATTTTTACAAACGGGTCGGTTTTTGGACCTGAACTCGACCCGCTTCGGGTTCGGGTCAACCCGACACGACCCGAATGACCTGAGACCGTGAAAAAATTAATAGTTTTCAGGTCAAAAAATGGGTCAAACTCCAATTTTCGGGTAAAAAATGGGTCAAAAACAGGTCAATCTCGGGTTTTCGAGTTAAAAACGGGTTTTCAGGTAAAAATAAATAGATCAATTTCGGGTCAAAGAGTTAACCCAAATCCTACTCGATTTTTGAAAGGTGTCGAATTGTTGAACTCGACCCATTTTGGGTTCTGGTTGACCCTAACATAGAATTTTCTGGTAGGGTTCGAGTCGAGTTTTTGGGCCATGTCAAATATTGACACCCCTATGGACCGGTCTAACAATACTCCCCTCCCAAAGACCCACCTTTGTTTGCAAGGTGGGAAGACGACACCCTCATCCATTCCTTCTTCATTACGAACGGTAAGAACCTGAAGAGTTCGGTCTTTACACCTGTGCCCAGGCGGATACCTCTCATCACATCTGAAACAGAACCCCTTTGCCCTTTTTTTCCTGTAATTCCATTTATGCGAGCTTCTTGAAGCTGTCCACTGTTCTTACTCCTACAGTCTTCTCCATCTGAGTCTCCCGAAGAGTACTCAGTGTCGGCTCCTTGGATGCCAAAAAGGTGGTTGTCCTCCTGTTTAAACCTTCTGAGCTGCTATCTTCTGTCTCTCTCTCCAAGTGCCTTTGATCCTCCACCAATTGAGCTAGCTCCAGAGCCTCTCCTAAGTCACGAGGTCTCATTACTCTAACCGCTGCCCAGATATCTGGTGTCAAGGCAGTCCAATCGGCTAGTAAGATACTCGAATCTCTCCCGGTACTCCATCACTGACCCATCTTTTTTAAGGCAAAGAATTTCTCATGGAAGTCACTTCCCTTGCTAGTTCATAAATGTTCTACCAATCAATCCTTGAACTCCCTCCAACTCCGTATGGGTCGTCGCATATCCCTTCATTGGTACCAAGCCAAAGCCTTCCCTTCTAAACACAAGCCCACTGCCGTCAGTCTCTCCTCCTCCGTCAACCCATTGATGGTGAAATAACTTTCTACCTTGTAGATCCACTTGTGTGCATCCCCCCCCCCTCAAAGATTGACATCTCCAGTTTCCTCACCCTCGGATTGTTTCCGTTCCCTCTGTTCCCTCCATAATTTCCCATTCCCCAAGGGGGTGGTTCCCCCCAATTGTGCCAATCATCCCTCCGCTCTCACCCAAACCTTTCATCACAATCCCACATTCTCCCTTCAAATTCAACACCCATTCGATCATATTCAACCCCTCTCCTTTCAAATTCGACACCTCTTCGATCATAATCAAGTCATTGCCTTTCAAATTCTGCCCCTCTTCTATCAATTTCAACACCCCTCCACTTAGGCCCAAGCCCCTCACGCCTCTTCCCATAAACTCTACCCGACTCCTCCCTAGGAATAGACCCTAGGGGAGGCATTGTTTCTGTTCTCTTTAAAATCTCCACCTCTTAATCTTCCCTTTGTATGATCGGCTTAGGGTTTTCCCCACTTCCTTGGCTGTCGGCGCCTTCCCTCACCTCTGACGACGATATTTTAGTTTGGCCCTCGAGCACTTTCTTCAACATCTCCTCTAGGATCGAAAATTTTGAATCGAACTTATCATAGATGGCTGAAATATCCTTTTTTATATCTGAAATTTGAGTTTGGAGATCTGAAATTTAAGATTTCATTTGTCCAATCTTCCCTTCCAACACTTCCATCTTTCTTCCAGCCATGGGAACCTGGATTTAGGCTCCAATAGCAAAGATCAACAAGTTTGACACGAATCTGGCCTCCCAAACAACAAAAAAACAAGATCGGAGAGGAAAATATAGTGGAAATCAGCGAGGAAGACTTCTATTTTAGCTCAGGAAACTGCTCTGATACCAATTTGTTAAGAAATACTTGGAATTCCAAGTAAAATTGATGTGAAACGTACATGCACGAATGATTAGATTAAGGAAGTTTGCACACTTAATTTTAGAAGCCACAATAATTATATATTTTATATTAGATTTTAAACGACTAAATAAAACACACAGAGCGGTAAGACAAGCTTAGGCTAAATCACATGCATAGGAGTTAAGATTGCAAACTAGTCAATTCATGTGACGTTGCATACATGATTGGTTTTCAACCATAAATCTCAATGCTAACAATAAGACTAGTCACTACGAGGAGATCCCTCACTCAACTCTTCTAATTACTAGGCTTTAACGGGGAAGAATTAGCAAGATTGTCGTGAATCAACATATAACCACAAGTAGTAAGTGCACTGGGAAGATAAGAGAGTTTGGAGGGAGAGTTTACCAAGTGGGAAGACAACATGGACCTCTTGATTGCTATTAGATAGCAGCCGGCCCATCTCGGGTGGGCTGAACAGCACAATACTTTGTTGAAATGTTCTAGATTGCAAGCCAAAATCTCTGGACAGCACCTACGGAAGTCTGGACAGAAGGTTTTGGGTTTTGGAAGTTCTGGACAGCAACTTGTAGGCTTTTGGATAGCAGCTTTCAAGGCTCCAATACTCAGGATAAAACATGGCGCCTGTCCAAGAATCTGGACAGCAAACTGGGCTGGTTCTTTGGGCCTCAAGCAGAGATCTTTGGTCAGCTGGACAACAACTCAGGCTTCGGAATTCTGCTGGACAGCAAGGGAACAAGAAGGAATAGTTTGGAAAGCCTCCAAACAATGCCCAGAAAATCTGGACGGCAGCTCCCTATGTTTTACAGAAATTTGGACAACTTTGATAGGGTGTTGGGAGCCTTTGGACAGCAATCTCTGGCCTTCAGCAGTGCATAACAGTAATCCAATATGGCTGGAATATGGGGACAGCCAACAGAAATCTCACGGGGAGGGAGGAAAACATGAGAAGAGTTTGGGAGGAGGCAGCTAAGGCTGAGAATTGGAAGGGGAATTAATGAGAGGAGAGAGAGGTGGAGTTGGAAAATTGAAATTAATTTCAACTTAAGTAGATTTGGAGGGAAAATGTTTTGAAATTAAATTCAAATTTCAAATAAGGTTGAGGGATTAAATGAGCATTTAATGGGGGGAAGCCCATCATGGGGCCGGCGGCATTATGAGGGGTGGAGGGGATTGGGGAGGGAAATATGGGAGTTTCCAAATAGGCGATGAAGATTAGGAAAGGGAATAATAAATCCAATTTGATTTATTTTGAAATTGAATTCATGATTGATACTTTCCTAATTTGGAATTCCCTATATGGAAAGAATTTGAAATTCGAATTTGAATTTCAAATGAATTTAAATTTTCCCTCTCATGCTTGAGCTAAATTAGGAAGTCATTATGATGATCGAAATCATCATAATGAGGGGAAATTATGAGAGGGCCGGCGGCAAAGGGGGAAGGGGGCGGCTAGGGTGGTGGGTTGTGGCTGGGTTGGTGGGTGGGATTTAGGTGATGGAGCTAGAAGATGAATTGGGTGGGGGAGGTTGAAAGTGGCCGGCGATTGACTTGGAGAAAGTAGATGAAAGAAAATACAAATAAGATAAATGTAAACTAACGAACTCACAAAGAGATCGTAAAGCCGTGAACCTTGGAATCCACCAAGATTGACGGGTATTGCTTTGCCCCTCTTGGGCCTCTCCTCTCACGAACTCTCTAAGAGATCATCCAAGAAGAAAAAATTTAGAACTCACAAAGAGATCCATAAGCACAAGCTGAATTTTTTTTTTTTCATATTAATCATCATCCCCTCTCCAAGAGGAGGGAGAAGGCTTAAATAACAAAATACATGAAGGAAAATAAAAAGACACAATTGCCCCTAGGGCAAACATAAGACAAAGCCCTTAAGTGAGGGTAGAAAGGAAAAAAGAACAATAACAAATCAAATACATAAAATATATCAAAATAAAGAGACACGATCGTTGCCGTTGATCTTCGATGTCCTCATCAAAAACCTAACTATTTTGATGAAATCAGCGAGAATGATCCACAATTCCAAAAGAAAAAAAAAACAGTTATTTTATTGCGATAATCAAACTAACGGAAGAAAAATAACAAGATACAATTGATCCTCTAGTGGAGAGGAGGATCTATTAGGGCTGTCAATTCGGGTCAACCCGTCGGGTTCGGGTCGAACCCGACCCGACCCAAATTTAAACGGGTCAACCCGAACCCGACCCGTTTTCTTAAACGGGTTAGACATTCCAACCCGGACCCGACCCGAGTGGGTTACGGGTTGACCCGACACGACCCGTTTACCCGAATAATCCTCATTTTTACACGGGTTGCCGGGTTAACCCGACCCGACAACCCGATAATTTGTTTTATATATATATATATATTTGCTTTTAAAGGAAAAAATGCATAGAGCAATAAGCCAATAATAAATAACATAAGATTACATATTTACATCATTTTTTGAATACAAGATTATCGGGTTACATATTATCGGGTTACAAATGTCAAGTTACAACTTACAATACAAGATTTTTTTTTTAATACAAGATTACAATTTACAAGTTACAATAAAATTAACTACAACCAGAAGTCTAGAACAGTAGAACAGCCGGAGTGGTGAGTGACGAGCTCATTTTTGTCTTTCACCCTTTAATGAACCTGCAACTCTGCAAGCCTGCAAAACAAAAGAATAAACAAATATTGGCTTATTAGGGCCGTAGGCTCAGGATGAACCTAGCAAAGAAACATCATATGCAACTAGAACAGGAAAAATGCCATCCAAAGTTACAAATTGGTAATTCTCTATTCAATTAAATAATATCTGCTCAAACCAAACCAATTTATAACTCGGTTGCATTTAACTGTGTCGCAACTAATGCATAACTTCACCAAGTTCTTCATCATCGCCTTATAATTTATAAACATCAGCATTCAGCCATTCAAACTGTAGGCCTAAGCATCTGCAAGCTGCAGCTGCTGCAGGTCATAGCCTATCAATTCGGGTTAAGCAGCTGCAATATGCTCAAACGGTCAAACCAAAACAATAGGCCTAAGCAGCTGCAATAATACAATATGCTCAAATCAAAACAGATTTGCAGCAATCCAATTATCCAATACCCAAAACATTCAAAGTTCAAACAGCTCATAGCCTCAGATAATCAGATTCCAATACCCAAATTCCAAAACAAAGATTAGTTCAGCTCAGCTCAGAGCAACAAAATCCAATACCAGTTCAGACTAACCATGACAGAAAATTAACATGAAAATTAACATGAATCAGTAATACCAAATCCATCAGTTCAGCTCAGAGCAATAAAATTCACCAGTTCAGCTCAGAGCAACAAAACAAAGATTAACATGAAGCAGTAATACCAAATACAAGTTCAGCACTTCAGCTCAGAGCAACAAAACAGGATTAACTGCAGCAGGATTAACATAAATAACAGTCACCAGCAGTTATAACTCGAAATTAAAACCCATTAACATTACTGCAGCAGGATTAACAGCCACCAGTTCAGACTTTAAGTTCTATCTCGGTATCTCCAGGCTCCAGCATTCAGCCACCAGGCACGAGCCAAAGTGCCAAACAAGGCAGCACCGCAAGGCAGCAAGATTCAAGCATAAACTATAAACTTTATAAAGCACTAAAGCAGTGAACTGTGAACATAAAGCAGTGCATAAATAAGAATAAGAATTAAGATGCTAAATTCAGTGAGTTTTGAGTGTTGATCGTTTGAGTTGCGTCGAAATTAAAACCTATTATATCATCCGTCACCGCATCAAGCTCTGGATCTTTGGATTCTACTACAAAAGCAGCAATAATGCAATATGAATTTGTTACCTTTTATACACTCATACACTAAATTCAATAAAATAATAACTGTTACCTTCATCACCAAACAACCAATCTTTTGTGCATACCAAAGCTTCCACAATATCATGTTTCAATGCACTTCGATATTGGTCGAGAACTCGACCACTATTGCTAAAAGTACTTTCAGATGCCACAGTGGAAATCGGTATACACAAAACATCACGAGCCATTCTTGCGACTTGAGGAAACCTGAACTGGTTTAATTTCCAATAATGTAAAATATCTAACTCAGAATTCCTATCAATTCTAGGATCATCCAAGTAACTTTCAAGCTCTGATTTTTTAGGCGTTGTTACGTCTACTTGAAAAGAATCATAATCCTGTGAAGTATTGACAAAAAATGAAGAATTGACTAAATTTAAACGTGAAGAATTGACAAAATTTAATGGAAAACAATATAACCTGAAGGAATTGTGATTTGAGAATTGTTGATGAAGTAGAAATTGAAGAAGTCCTTTGTGTTAATGGTTGGGATGTTTGTGATTCTGGGGTTAAGATTTCCTCATTGGTTGTTGCGTAGCAAGAAAATAAATTTTCCAAGTTTTCCTTCACCTTCTCAAGCTCGGCCATGTAATCCCCCACATACAATTTCTTGTAACACCACTCGACAAAGTTAAATTTGTATCTTGGGTCAAGAATTACAGCAATGGCTAAAATTACACTGAATTCTGACCAATACTTCTCAAATTTGGCAATCATGCCAAATGTCATTTTTTTAATATAATCCGGCCCACAAGACATTTCATACTTCAATGTGGCATATGCAGTAGAGATACATGGAAAATAAAGATTAGCAGTAGTGTACTTAGATCCAGAAATTGAATTAGTGATTTCATAAAAGGGTGCCAAAAACTTGCAAATGTTAATCATTTTATCCCACTCAACATCTGTAGGGCAACACTTGTAGTTAGAGTCACCCAATTCTAAATGCATAAACGCACGTCTGAAGTAAATTGCATTATCCAACATAATAAAAGTTGAATTCCATCTAGTTGGTACGTCTTGCCTTAAACCTTTGGTATTTGAAAGATAACTTTGGCTCACACATTCAAGGAACTTTTGTTTTCTGGCTTGAGAACCCTTAACATATTTAATGCTCTCACGCACCTTTATAACAGATGAATCAATTTCTTTCAAACCTTCTTGCACAATAAGATTTATAATATGTGCACAACATCTGATATGGAAAAACTGACCATTGCATAGAAGACCACTATTCAAATTCAATCGATTTCGTAGAAAATCAACAGAAACAGTATTTGCAGAAGCATTGTCTAAAGTGATGCTAAAAAGTTTGCTATCCAGTTTCCATTCAATCAAAAATTGATGAAGTTTCTCAAATAATGCAAGTCCATCATGTGGAGGTGGCATGAAAGCAAAATTTATAACTTTTTTCTGCAATCTCCAGTTATTATTAACAAAATGTGCAGTCAAGCAAATAAAGCCATCTGTGTTGATGGAAGTCCATAGATCAGAAGTTAAAGATACTCTACCCTTACAACTACGTAGAATGGCTTCGATTTGAAGTTTTTCCTTATTAAACATCTTCTTGCAATCATTTCTTGCCGTATTTCTAGAAATAAACTGTAACTCAGGTCGTAAGTAACGAAGTAATGTTCTTAAACCTTCCCACTCCACACACTGAAATGGTAAATCATGCTGGACTATACATGCAGTAAATAAGCAACGAAATTCTTCAGAATCAAATTTATTTGAAATCATCGACAAAGAAGTGCTTGAGTTACTTTGAAGCATAAGTTGACCAATATCTTGAGACTTTTTCTTACAGTTTTGCAAGTGGCGTTTTAAATTTCCTGTACCATTTTTACTATCACATAAGTATTTTGCACCACAATTCTTACATTTGCAACGTTTTTTGCCATCATCTGCAAGTGGCAACATTTCAAAATGACCCCATACCGTAGAAGTCAACTTCCTCTTCTTTCTATGAACACTTCCCTCAGTTGGAATGGGATTGTTCAACTCATCACTATCACATTTCACTTCATTATCAACAGAAACATGCACATGTTCATTTATTTCATTATGCTCAGAAGGATTACTCGCAACAATTGTATTAGAATCCTGCATCTAAACATAAAAACACAAAATTAAACTCATAACATCAAGCAATTGTACTTTCATCAAGACTAGACAGCAAGCATCAAGCCATCAACAACTCATATTCTCATAACACAAGCAAAAAGCAATTGTACTTTCAACCACCGGTACAGCATATTGAAATCTTGCATTGATACTTAAAGCATTTTATTTCATCAATACTAGACAGCAACAGCAAGCAACCCGATAATTCCATGAGACCCAAGCAACCAACAGAGTCAACAGAGTAACAGACATTAAGACATACCCGTAATCTCAACAGCAAAGGCCAAAGAGAGCCATAATCACAACATCAACAGAATTGATAAACTGTAATAGTAAATCACTAAACGAAACTTTAACTAACAGTATAACTATAAGAGAAGAAAGAAGCAGAAATTTTTAGCAAGAAAATGTGCAGCTGCAGCATACTGCCATACGGCCCATACTCCAGATTCCAGAAAACTAGATTAGTCGACCATGGCACATAGCCACAATGCCACATAGAGTGATAGAGTAATACACTCATACTCTGATACTCATAACTCATAAGGAACTAAAGGAAGAAGAAGAACTTATCCAAAAAAAAACCCTAAACCGAAGCCATCAAATTATCAAACCACCATCAAAGTATCAAACATTCAAACCAACACAGCAACACTACAAATAATTAAGATTTAAGAGTTATTCAAGATATTACCAACCGTTGCAAGTCGCAACTGAGAAAATGGAGAAAGGAAGAGGATTCAAGGACGAAAAACCCTAAACCGAACCAGAATGCCAGATGCTTCAGAACTCAGAAGATCAGAAGAAGATATCAAGAAAATTTCATCAGCTACTCAACGATTCGTCGTTTTTACGGCTCCACCCCAGAGCGCGAGAGGCTGAGAGCGAGGAGAAACCCTAGAACCCTCTCGAACAGCGGAACAGGCGAGGCGAATAGCGATGAGAATGAGATGAGGCGATCGGATTCGGGATTTAAGTTTTTAATAAAACGAGTTAGCGGGTTAATCGGGTCGACCCGCGGGTTGACGGGTTGACCCAAACCCGACCCGAATTTATAAACGGGTCAAATCCTTCAACCCGTATCCGACCCGTTTCGTTCACGGGTTGACCCAAACCCGGATTTTTCGGGTCGGGTTCTGGTCGGGTTGGCGGGTCGTGTCAGAAATTGACAGCCCTAGGATCTATCTCTCCCAAATCTCTAGACGCCGTTAGAGCCCAAAAAGCTAAACCTAAGAGATCTCAAATTTCAGCCAAATTCAAGATGCCCTAACCGTAGGAAAACAAACTATTTAATGCATACAATTCAAAAGGAAAATTCTAAACAGTCCCTACATTCAAATTTCCCTCCCAAATCCCTCAGAAATCTTTCCCAAAAAGCTACCTTAGATTTATTGGTCCGATTGACATACGCAGGAGAGGCAAAACTTCCGCTGCTGTTCCGCCTGGGCTGGTCCCATGAGGACTGATTGGACCGTTCTAACAGTTTGTTGGGTTTATTCGCATTCAACCTCTAATATGATTGGACCGTTCTAACAGTTTGTTGAGTTGAAGCAGAGTGCTTAAAATGAAAAGCGGCTTGCAAATTTATACGAATTGAGACATGGAGATATGAGATCTAAATGTAGATTTATAAAATGGGATGTGTACGAGATATTTTATATGTCATGAAGACTTAAATATTATAAAATTACTAGTAGGTCATAATACTATATGGATTTGAGTGTTGAATAATAAAGTAGTTATTAATAGCAGGGGGTGTATGATTGAATAATTTGGTTGAATTGTTGCCAAAGCTATCTAAAATTCTTATTTTTTCATTATGAATAACCAAATTGATCGAAATAATTGTTTGTTTTGATCGAACTTTGGATTAAATAATTATGCCACTCATGCCTGACTAATTTTTGGCGTGGTTTTGGCAAGCATGGAACATTGATGAAAATTGCCATAAATGCATTCATGTGCATGCACATGTGCAAGCATTAACTGCGTGCACACCCGCCAGCATGAATATGCGTGCACATTTGTGCATACAAACATGCTTCCATTGTTGAACCTGTGCATGTGTTGGTCAATGCAGAAACGCTAAGGAGAGGTGAATTGAGCATGTAATAAGACAGGTTGGATTTGTTAAATTCTAGCAATCCAAACCCTCGCAATCATAACACTAACTGAAGCAATTGACATTGCCATTAACTCTAAATTAAATTCACACAAAGTGTAGATGTAGAAGTGATATACACAACGTGATAAGCTGATATGGATGAGTGTAATAGTGTCAACCACAATCTTAATACTATCACATTAAAAGATATTAGCAGATGCACACCTGTAATCAAATAACTTAATCCTATTAGTGCGACACCACATATGCTAGCTATGATTCAAGATATATAATAAGCCAATTGAAAACATTTTTAACTTGCAAACTGAATACTAATGAGCAACTAAAATACTCAAGTTATAACAACTAAATCACAAAACACAAGTTAAACAGTTTCCTAAACTAAATATAAATCTTGTGAACTAAATGATAATGCACTATGTGAGAGCATTGGCATGGCAGTACCATGCCAATTGGAATAATATTCAGGTGTTGTGTCTTGGGATCACTTTTGGGATCCCCTCCATGGTGCCTTTCTCTAGAAGTCCTCTCACTAAGTCATCTCATATGGGTTCTCCCGGGTTCCTCTCTGATCATCTCAAGAATCCCTAAAGCCTTCTTGGCTAATATGACATTTTTCCTATTTATAGTACTCTCCAAAAACCTTGAAGTTTCCTTGACACACTTTTCACACGGGTACCTATAAGAATTTGTGGTGAAATCTCATAATATGAAGTGAATGTAACGAACTAAAGAAGCACATTCAATGTTGCGTGCCTTCCACAGTTAGGAAGAAACTTATGATTAGTCATTCTATGTCGTGTTAATGTTTTACCACTTCTGCTTGTCTAGAATCCCAAAATTTACATTTTTTCTTATTTGAATATGACTATTGCTTCCTCTTACTTCTTTAATGCATTGATGTTACCCAATTGTATTACCATAGTGGACTTCTAGATTTTTGTGATGAAAGAACTAAGACCTGCTATAAAACTCTCATTATTCGATCATTCAAGGGTTATTGATTCTAGCTTGTCTACTCATGAAATTTCTCAATTATTTTTCCAGCACTGATTGTCACTAAAGCTCTTCGAGGATTCTTCTTTGTCTTTTATCATTAGCATGTATCCAACATTGGAGGTTAGTGGATTTCTTAAAAAGGAATCTTTCTAACATCTTCAATAACACTTTTCATCCTGTCTCCATCAAGAAGACTTGAGTGTTTCTCCTTCTTTTCCCTTCTTACCCCCACTTGTAATAATATTCTAGTTATAATTTTCTTCTTAGAAGTAACTTCTCTTTACTATAATTCCTCCTCTTCTTGGCACTCTCCGAGATGCTCTCTGACCAGTGGATAAGTTATCTTGATAGCTCTAATAGTGGATGCATATCTGTGGACCAAACCATTTTAAATTCATGTTTCTTATCTTCTCAGCATTTTTCTCTCTCTGCCTTATTTTAGAATGGCCTCAACTTGAAATTTATCTCGTTTCTTCAATCCTTTGAACATTTGTCTTCATCTTGGTCTCTTAGGATAATTAGATTTTGCCGTTCACATTATTGGCATCGTATTTTGGAAAGTCTATTGTTGCTTAAAGTGAAAAATAACAATTATATACAAATCCAACACCAAGTTTTGCTCCGGGAGAATCTCACCCTACAATCAACTTGAATTTAGGAAGTTCTATTCTTCCATTTAGTTGAGAATATAGGAGCCCGAGGGTTTTATTTTGTCACACCCCAGTTTGGCTTACTCCTACCACAAACTGAAGTATAACAGAGAAAGATTTCAACATATCAAACTCCACTCTTAACAACAGGAAGCATGTAATATTACTTACTGAACATCAACATAATTAAAGCAATTACAGAGCTCTACTAAAACTTTTGAACTTTACTTACATATCAAAAGGTTTATACAGCTATTATTCGGATCTCCTTTAAGATTTCTTTGTACCCCAAAACATATTTACATCAAAAACATATGATCACCTCTTTCTCGCATAGTGCCCTATGGGCTCCTTTCCCTTACCTGCAGTACAACCACTGCTAATGAGCTATTGCCCAATGAAATACACCAGCAATATACAAGAATTAATAATAAACAAATAAGAAATGCTTAACAATGCTAACATAGTTAAACACATATTGAAATGTCATATTGAGCCTGAAAGTGCCTAACAGTATTATTTATCTTACAAAAATTATTCCACATCTTTAAATGAGTTATATAATGGCTATAAGCTTTTGCACCATTTTAACTTTTCAATTCAAGGTTGAGTCTAACTTCCCAACTTTTTAGAATGGAAGCTGTTCTCTCATTCAGGGTTGAGTCAAATTTCTCAACTTCTAGAATTAAGAGTGTAGGCTTACCTCATCAGGTCTTTCGCCTTTACTTGTGCGGGCTTATCCCCCATATATAACTTATTTCACCTTTCATATAGTCATCCTTTTTAGCTCTAATGACATATGCTTTTGATGACATAGTTGCGTTTTAGCTGCCCTTTAGGTGCTGATGTAGAACGAAAAAGGACAGAAATCGCCTTGCTATGGGAGATGGAAAAACTCCAAAGGTCTCACAAAATCTGCAATTTTCTTCAGGTTTTATTCAAAAACTGAGAGATAAATCTCATATTCAAGTAGAAGGAATTGTGAAGTGGAACCAAGAGACAACAACAAACTGCTGCGGTAACCTCTGGACAGCAGATTGGTGGTCTTGGGAAGGTCCTGGACAGCTGTTTACTTCCAAGTGTTGATATCAAGACATGAAATTATACTCAGGTTTGGCTCCAAAATTCTGAGAAAATTCTCAGGTTTTTTGATGTAGGAGAGGGTGTTTGGAAGAAGGGAACTCAAGCCATTCAATGACTTGGCCTAAGGAGAAGGCAAGATCTGTTTGGTGAGGGAGGGAGAATCGGAAAAAAGAATTATGAGGGGTGGCGGGATGCTAAGGAGGGGTTTTTCTTTTCAATTCCCTAATTGATTTCCTTAGATTAGGGAATCAATCAGTTTGAAAGGGCAAGAGGAAAATTCGGCTGTGAGGGATTAAGAATTTAGGAAATATTTCCTAAGCAAAAGGTTGGGTTTTAGGAAAGAAATACAATCAGGATTAATCAGATGGGAAAGGAGCCGTTGGTATCCAAAGGGGAAGAGGAGTTATGGCAGAGGTTTTAAAGCTTTCCAAATCAAGGGAATCCTAATTAAAGGAAAAAGAATTAACCCTTTTCAATTTAAATTTGATTTGGGCAAGATTGATGACTTTCCAAAAATAGATTTGATATTTTAGGAAAGAATTTGAATTTCAAATCAAGCGAATTTGAATTTCAAAATCAGCCCCAAATATATCTAATCCTAAATTAGGAAACAAGGAAAAGAGGAGGCAAGGCAAGGGAGGCCGGCAGCTTGGATGGGGATGTGGAGGAAACCGGCGGCTAAATGGGTGGAGGATGAAGACGATGGAAAAACAATTAGAGAAAAGATAAAAACGAAAGAAAGAAGATCGAAGATAAAAAAAACAAAAAGGAGAAAATAAATCAAAAGGAGACAATAAAACCGCGAGCCTTTGGACTCTTCCGAAGACTGACGGGTGATTCGTTTGCCCTTCTCCAAGGGACTTTAATTCACGAGCCCGGACCCATCCTGCGGCTGGTGACAACTTAGATTCCTCTCCAATGGAATCTCACTCTTGTCCTCTCTCAAGAAGAAAAGAACACATTGTGGAAAACAAATTTTTTCATATTAATCAACCCCCCTATTACAATAGCTAAAGGCCCTATATATAGGCCACAACATGAGAAAATAAAATTTACAAAAATGTCCCTTGGGCCATAACACTCACATTAACTATCCTAGGGGTAAAACATGAAATACATTAATTAAGAACTAAAATGCAGAAAATAACTCATAATTTAAAATTTAAATAATGGCCGTCGATTTACGACGCCGCCTGTGATAGATGCGCCAAATCTTTGCACCGATGTCCGCATCAGGTGCCCTTTAAGTGCCCTTTTACTGCCCTTTAGATGCACTTTAGGTGCCCTTTAAGTACACTTTAGGTGCGCTTTGTGCCCTTTAGGTGCGCTTTTGGTGCACTTTAGGTGCGCTTTTGGTGCACTTTAGGTGCACTTTTGGTGCCCTTTAGGTGCGCTTTGTGCCCTTTAGGTGCGCTTTTGATGCACTTCACTAGTTTATGAATATTTACCCTTTTATGCTTACGAAATCATTCACATTGCTAAAGATTACTCTTTACATAAACAATTTCATACATATACAACCATATTCATACAAAATAACCAAAATCAACTAGAATACATGTGAGCATAAACATAGATGAAGTGCGAGAATAAAACATTTATTAATTCTTATAACCTTGTTTGGGTATCTCACCTCGTTTTCCAAAACATGCGGTTAATTTGGTTCACTTGACGTATCCTAGCCTCTTTTCCTTTTGTATATTACCTCAATTACACTCTTCTTCATCCAACTCAAAATTCCCTTTACTCTCCTAAACTTCTTACACTATTTTCTTTCCTTTCTTTTCTATTTTCCCCTCCTGAAATTCAACAATTTGATTCAGCATTCAACAAATAACTACAATAGCACATAATTATTTGCTAAAGTGTGTTCTTACCTCTGTGTTTTCAGAAATTTCTTCCCCACAGCAGTTCTTACATCATTCCTCTACTAGTACCCAGCTTGCTTGCCCGCTGCTTGAATTCCCGGTGATGGGCAGTGAAAGGAATGAAGGGGACTTATAAGGTCTACTAGTACTTTATCGTAATATATATTATTATAATGAGATAGTGCATTCTCCACTACATTTCCAATGAGATAGTGCATTCTCCACTACAATTCCACTAACATTCTAGCCGTCTGATCTCCATCCAGCCCTTGCATGTCAAGATTAGTGGAGACTACAGTAACAATTAACAACTATAGTCAATTAACTGTTATTCATTAACTATAATATTAAACAATTATTTAAAAGATACCTATACATAGATATTTAAGATATATTGATACCAAAAAAAATATCAAATTTGATGAAAATATTTTTGATACTACATATACATGAGAAACCACGGGAAATTTGTATGTTTACCTTTTTGGACAAAATTTTGGGTATTATATATTTATCTTGAAGTCATCTCAGGGAGCCATGACACATGAAGTTAAGCAGTTTGATTTCCTTGTTGTGAGGGTTCCTTCTTATTATAATTGTATCTTTGTTTTTCCAAATTTGAATGCCTTCCCTTTTATTGTTACCACTCAGAAACTCACTTTAAAGTTCCAATCTGACAATAGTATGATCACAATGCACGATAACCTCCTCCAATCCAAAAGATGCTACCTCACTATCGTCAAACAAAACACATTCTCAATTATTATTGCTCTGGCTCTCAAGAGTTGAAAAGAACCAAAACCTGCTTAAGTTGAGGACGTTCCTATCTCAGGATAGAAACTTACTAAGAACAAATCCATGCTAACACCTCATTGAACTAAACTTATCTCTCTCTTATGGGGTTATCTTTTCGACCTCCTATATGCCCAGAGTCTAAAGTGAATATTAGCGGCACGAGCCATTGGCACAATTTCAATAACTCACAATTTTTTATCCGGCAAAAGAAAATAGTTCTCCTACGAGTTGGAAGATGCAATCAAAGTAGAAGTCGAAAAGCTACTTGAAGTAGGATTCATCCGTTAATCTAGTGGTTTGATTGGCTCCCAAACATGATAGTGGCAAAGGAAGCAAGAAGATGTTAGTGAATATGATTTGATTTTATAATGCTTAACAACACTAATCCAAAGGGCTCTTATCCTCTTCCTGACATTGGCACCATGGTTGATTTAATTGTGGGCTTTTCAATGCTAAGTTTTTTTATATGCATTTTTGGGATATCACCAACCAAAAGCACCCCTCGCTAGAAATGTAGAAAAAATTTGAGATTCGTTAACTATGATGGACTATTTTGCTAAAAGTTAATGCCCACCGGGCTGATGAACGTTGAGGTAACTTGAGGCTCATGAATGCCATCCTCCATCAGTGAAAAGGAAAAAAAATGTGTAAGTGTATGCTGATTACAACTTTGAGAGCTGTGGAGAAGAAATTCATTTATATTTAAAATCTGAAATTCATTTTCTAGTTTGGCTTGTTTATTTTGTGAACATTTTAATGAAATCAAACTGCATAATCAACAACAACAACAACAACATCAACAAACTGCATAATCAAGTTTTTCAAAAATCTTAGTAAAAAGTGACCAAAATTTTATCAACTTAATATAGTCGATTTAATAGATCAATGCAATCAAAGCCATTAAATGCAACACCTCATTGATAGGAAAAATTGAGCATATTATAAATGACAATTTTAAGATGGGTATGTAGGAAAAAATACATACTAACATGGATAAAAGTTGCCCCGAAAATTTATGCACATAGGTTTGACAACTCAAGCAACATTCAGCAAAAAATGTTGGTAAAATGAGGATTTGTAAAATTAACAACAAATAGTTGGAATGAGGCGAATATTATGATGATAATTATGATGATGCTTGTTGGGGAAAATGATGAGTAAACACTACAATGACGAAACAAACAAGAAAGTAAAAGCAGCTGAAATAAAGGACATCAGGATTTAATATGGAAAAACCTGATGGAGACATCATATTTCGACACGTGTACCATCGCCGGAGATGCAGATCGACGGCTACGATCCAAAGTCTTTATTTCTGATTTATTTGCATCTTATGTTATGAGTGTATTTTTCTTTGTTTTCCTAGTTTGCCAATGAGGGCATTGTTTCACTTATGTAGCCCTGAGAGCATTTATGTCATTTCAGTTATGTTTATTTTGGCCTCTTTATATGAGGCATCATGCATTGTAATAATTTGAGTTTTTTTTTATGAATGAAATTGACATTTCATGTTCTCTTTGTGAGTGCACACCTCCTTGATCTCTTAGTGAGTTCGTAGGAGAAACTAGATCTCTTTGTGAGCTCTAGGTTTTCTTATTCTACTATTTTTCCTTTATTTCTCTTGATCACTTCGTCGTCGCTGAGATTTGGGTTGAAGCATTTGTGGGAGATTGGAATTCACTCTTTGAATCCCTAGATTTTTCCCTACCTCTTCTCCTCCCTTGCTCGCTGCCGCCGCCCCCCCTCTGGATTGCCCAGGCCGCCGGCCTGCAGCCCCAACCCGCCGGCCAGCAGCCACTGGCCAGCCCCCCAGCCCGCTGGCTCCCTCCCCCTTGTCGCCGCCTCCTCCCCCCTGCTTTTGAATTTCAAATTTGAAATTCTAACATTTTATGAGTCATTAATTGTTTCCTAAGTTGTTTCCCTAATTCATGCAATCAAATTAGTTGGATTTGAATTTCGAATTTTGAAATTCAAAATCGGCCCAATTGATTGTTTTAATTTAGGAACCTCTTTCCCTTTTAAAACTAAAGTTTTAATTTCAGATTTTATAAAATTCTAAAATTAAAACTTGTGGTCCCCACTTTACTAAAACTCCCCACCTCCCTCTTCTCTAATTTGGCCGGCCCCCTCATTGGGCTCCTCTCTCTCTCCTAATCATCCTAATAGCTCCACAAAATCAGCCCCAACTCCCTCCTCTCTTTGCCGCCCCTCTCCCCCTCCTTGGGTTAATTTGAATTTCAAATTAAATCCCACCTTTAAACCTCCAAAATCTGAATTTAATTCAGAATTCCTGCACCCTACCACTTGACCCCCACCATAACCGAATCCCCTCTAGCTCTCAAACCCGTGACCCCCTCTCTCCCTAGCTCACTGCCCACTCTCCCACCTCCCTCTTTGTCTTCCCTACTCAATCCCACCATGCATGGCGGACCCGGAATTTGAATGGGGACTTGTGTTCGACGCCCACAGTAATATCAACATCCTACGATCTCCATTCTTCGACGCGGGATTTGACCACGGCGACGACACCGTTGGAGTTTACTTGGATCGGATCCTCCCCACCCTCGTGCACGTCATCGACAGGCAAAGTCCAGACTACGAGTGGACCATCGACGACCACCCACCGCTCCTCCAATTCCGGCTTCTTCCCCAGCGACAAGCCCTCTCGGTATCACTTGTCTACTAGTGGCATCGCTGAGTCTACTTACGATCCTCTTCCGCTAGCCACTACTTTCAAGAGCGAGTGAAGGACTTCAAGGTGAAGGACCTAGATTTTAAATTTGAGGCTTTGTTATAATTGTCTATTATAATTGGCTATTTGCATTTCCTAAATTTTTTGTTATTATTTTGCAAGTTCTAGTAATCTCCACATGTAGTCTATTGCTATTGCTTAATCTTTCAACGCCATATTCTTAAAACTTTAACTTGAGCAAAGAAAGGGTTTTTGGTAGCAAAGTAAAGTTCATCACTTATATTAATATCTTAATTGCAATTCTTGTTTATCGCATTTAGCATCACATCAAAACCTAAAATAGGAAAAAAAACCATGGAGTCACACAACAACAAGAAATTCACTATGAAAATTAGGAGAAATAACTACAGATCTCTCTCTCTCTCTCTCTCTCTCTCTCTCTCGCTCTCCTTGCTTCTTTTCTCACATGTACCGTTCTCAATGTCTACACATTGAAAATATAAGAGAAAGCCATGAAAATAGCCCAAGGGGCAACCCTTCAGAAAAATGAGAAAGAAAACCGTCCAGTTCATCTCGCAGCGTTGCAGTGTCAGTTTGGGGCATTGCGGCACTCAAACCTCTGTCTTGATCCGCTGCGGTGTCGTATCTATTTCGTTGCGGTGCTTTGCTCTCTGTAGTTCAGCGCTGGGGTGCTCGGGTACTCATCGCCTGGGCGCTTCGGTACATAGTGCTTGAGCACTTGGGCACACAGCTCCAGGGCGTTGTATGGAAAAAAATGGGTAAAAAGCACCCGAACCCAAGCTTTGAAGTTCGAGACAACAAATTAACCAGATTGATCAACACAATCGATTACACATAATAGATGATGTTGTTTGGGCAATGAATAAGTTGTGGACAACTAAGGAGGGAAACTAAAATGGGATTGTTAAAGTGAATGCCTATTAATGATAAGTTAGAAACTCTTATATTATTTAAATAAATGGGAGTAATAGATATTGCAGATAGGGTAGTTTAAAAAATAATTCAATGATTTTGGCATGGTATGTAGAAGAAAAGTGGAACCAATAATACGAGCAGATAGAATGAATTTGAAAGGATTAGGGAAGAAATGAGCTAGAACAAATAAAATGAAAGTTATGCAAAAAAACCGACATAAAATTAAATTAATACATGTAACTACTCAATAATAAAGTATTGAAAGGAGGAAGGTGATTTATGTTGTATAATATTTAAGTTATAATAAATAATTGTAATGATGATCAGGTTGTTTGAGAAGTGCATGAAAGTATGGCATAAAAAGAGGAGGCCATTGTGTAGATTTTTTTGCATATTCTATTTGTGCATCCTTGGTTGTGTGCATGTTCTGTAATGTGAACTTAATTATTTAAGATATAAAATGATAACAATGATGATTAGGGGGTTTTATAAGTTCTTGAAAAGATGGCTTAAAAGAGACAATTATATAATTGCCGTGTGCGGGTTCCACTTATGCATGCTTGGTGAGAAATTATTAGGTGTGGACTGCATATGTGAGCATACACGCACAAGGCCGTGTACTTGTTGTGACTCCATTTTATTGGAGTAAACAACGATTCAATGAGTGCATTACTGTATACTCAGTATGCAATGAGTACATAATGGTGTATTCTCACTTTCCGCATGTAGAGCTAAGTATGTAGTATTCACCTAATAATTCTTCATGTTTGGTCTGGGTCTTATGTATAATTTACTAAATGTGTGAGTGCACATGTACATGTCTTTGTGGGTATGGAGAATCACCATTTCCCTCCCATTTAGATTTCAATGTTTAAGGTCTTTACCTATTAGATTATAATCATCCATTTTTTTTACACCATTAAAACTATTGTCTTACACGGTCATTTTAATAATCAATTTGGTGCATTAAAATTTCTTGATGGAGGTCTCCGATTGCATGAGATGAGTAATGCGATTTTAGGGTTTAGTGAATTTCAAATGATTTGGAACTAAATTCTTACGTGGTTGATGATGTTTAGCATATATTGGGTGATTTGATTGGTAAGTTGCATGTATATTTTGTGTTCCATTTTCTGTCCCTTTGATAACCAGGAGCTTATGCAAGTTAGATGTGATGTTACTTTATGATATAACTGCGTGCAGGCTTTTTTATTTTGGAACTCGTTACCATGTCACACAAATGGCTGTACTGCTAACTCCATAAAAAAGGTATTAAATAGAAAAGAAAAGGATATATATATGCTATTAAAAATACTCATACATGAAGGCAACCAAGCATGTTTGTTGTGTGGTTGTTGTGAAAGCATTTATTTCGTTACTTTATTCTTTATCAATGAAAATTTATTATTAAATTTGTATTTACCAGTTTTTTAAAGGTTCACGCTTCTAAAATTTGAGTAATTTTATGCATTTTTTCTTCATTGCTTTTCTTTTTTGTTGGTGGAAGCAAGATATAAGAAGTCGAACCCACTGTTTTGGGCTTCTTTTACTTGATGTATAATTTTTTTTTGAAATGTTATAATGTTATACTCTAGGACTAAACTGACCATATACAAATAATTGGGAGACTATTTTGAAATTAAACTCTATTTTCTTATTAATTTATGTAAATAGGAAGATATATGTGTTAATGTTGTGCACCTCCAATATGACATGGGTAGCACTTCGTATGATGAGATTTAATTTAATATTTGATAAAATTCAAATTAGTCTTAGATGTCTTTTGAAATTAATAAATCCTTTATGAAAACATTAGAATTTACATCTGGAAGAGTGGCACAGTTATGTTATTCTAATTTTTAAACCATTTATCTTAAATTCAGGTCAAGAATTTGATTACTTGTCGTCCTGAGGATGAAATCCCTGTTAAAGATGTTACTATCCGAAAAATTCCTAGGTATGGCTTTTCTCCATCAATAGTTCCAATTTCAAATGTTTTTGCCCTTCAACATATCTGCCTGAGACGAAGGTATTGTATGAGCTATGGAGCTTGCATTCTTGCTAGGAAATATAATGCATGTTGCTCCAGGTTTTTTTAGTTAGCAGTTCTTTTTTACTTTGATCCAATATTTGCAAAACCTTTATTTTAGGTCCTTAATGCTCAATTGAAGCTTCAGTTGCGTTTGATCTTTCTATATGTTTCTGAAAGCCAGAACTGTTAAAATTTTATTTTCCATTGTGATCATAGAACTCATATTGTGAAATGCAAATTAACGGACTCCTGGATATCAAATAAATCTTTTTTTTTTTTTCGGTGGATACGCTGCCAGATTGCAAAGAAATCTAAGTCTTGTAGATGGATGTGCCAACAGATAATAATTCATTCCATGGCCTCCCGTACCCTCAATTAGCTCATTGTGGTCATGTGTGGGGACAAGTGGGAGGGGCGGGTTGTCCTCTTATACCATTGGTGAACTACTTCTTGCTGTCCAATCCTTAAATGGGATACTTCAAGACAGAGATTGGCTAAAATAAATGCACTTTATTGGGTATTTTTTTCCTTTTTATCAAATGCAAGAGTATAAACAGAAGTATAGATGTTGGATAAAGACGCTAAGATTGAGGTTGAAGTTTTTGAAAAACAATATATAATTTATAATGCCTTTGATGTGAAACATCGCATATACATGCGATAAGAGTTGCTTTGGATTTTAACAATAGATATTGAACATGAATTTTTCTAGCTAAGAACTTATGTTTCACCCAAGTCAAATTCTTAGAATTTTTATTAAAAGATTAAGTAATGACAAACGGTTACAAAGAGATTAGCAAGACAATCGTAATAACACTGAAAACAAAATAGTAATACTAATATCAATATAACAAAAAATTCACGGCGTAACATCAAGAAATAGTCACCATGAGTTCCTTCTCACTCGCTCTCGGGTGGGGTTCAGTGGAGGAACGGTAGAAGAAATCCCAATGATGCAACCACAAGACAAGTAGCGCGTAGGGCCTTGTTCGCCGGAGAAGCAGCCGGTGGAGAAGAGCTCGTTGATCGGCCGACGAGAAGCCAAGGTTCTTTGGGTCGTTGATAGTCCATGGTCTCGGCGAGGCAGTAGAGGATGCGGTTGACGTAGCTCTCCACGGAGTCGTCGTATTCCCAATCCTGTTCGTAGAATGGAGAAAGTAGGATATCGATTTCTCCTTATGCGTTGTAGGCAAAACCGTGGTCGACCTCAGGATCGGCTATACACCAATGACAAGAAAGAGGGAGGAGTTTGTCTTCTTCTCTTGGCTTCAAGACTCATGCGTGAACTAGGGTTTCCCAAGGGAGGAGATGCAAGTGGAGGGGAGGGGAGAGGTGGCCAAAGGTGGGGAGAGGAGAGGGACAGTTTGGATGAGGGGGCTTGGTTTAGGTTAGAGAGGGGGAGGGAAAGTTTTAGCCAAATCTGAAATTAAATTCAGATTCTAAGTAAATTTGGAGGGATTTAATTTGAAATTTGAATTCAAATTAAAGTGAGATGGGAGCCTCAATAGGAAGCAATGGAGGAAAGCCCATTAAAGGGGGGCTGGCGGCATTATGAGAGGAGGGAGGTGATTGGGGAGGTGTTAAATAATTTCCAAATAAGCTTTTACAATTTAGGAAGGAGAATAATAAATCCTCTCTAAATTAAATTTAGATTTGATTCAAATTTGAAAAATTTCCTTATTTAAGATTTGTAAATATGGAAAGTTTTTGAAATTGAAATTTGAATTTCAAAATATTTTAAAACCTTCTTTTATTGCTTGAGCCAATTTAGGGAGTCATTAAGATGATTGGAATCACCATAATGACTTGGAACAAGGATGGGGCTGGCGGCAAGGAGGGTGAGGGTGGGCTTGGCGTCCGTTTGGGGCGGGGCAAAGGGTTAGGCTGGCAGGTGGAGGGTTTGGGAGGGGAATTGAAGAGGATCTAAGGGAGGTGGTTTGGTTGCGGGGTGGTGGTGGAAGAACGAAGAGAAGTCGGCATGTGATGACATAGAAAGAAAAGATAACGGATAAAAAGACCACGAACCACAGACTCTTTCGATGACTGGTGGGTATTGGGCTCGCCCACACGTTGGGCTCTCTCTTCCCTCTAGTGCACTCACAAGAAGAAGAAGAATAGAAAACAAAATTTCATTTAATCATTCATCATCGTTTTTACAACACATGAGACCACTATATATAGGTCTCAAACATGAAAAAAAGAAAAGTACACAATTGTCCTCTTGGCTACAATAACAAAACACTTCACCATAGGGGTAAATTCGGAAAACAATAAAACTAAATAAAACATAAAGAAATGCATCAAAAGTAAAGACGCTGAATCGTAGCCGTCGATCTGCGATTTCGTCACTGGTACACGTGTCTGAATCTCTGAATGATGTCCTCATCAGCCTTCCTTTGAGGATTCATTTCCATTATCATTTGTGTTTGTTCCACTATTTAAGGACACCTTTATGAATTTTCTTCCTCCATTGATGTTGCTGAGTGTTACATGAGATGCCAACTTTACTTTGTGCTAGTCTATTTTGCATAAAGTTATGTTAGTTTTAGTCTATATTATTTTGGCTTTCTAATCTCTATCATTAAATATATTTGTTGACCTTACTGGTACTTGTTCTACTATACACGAACAAAATTTCCCACTAACTTCTTATCAATAAATACTATTCTCAGCTTCGTTTTAATATAATAATTTCACTCTATCCAATCTAGAGTTTTACCATATATTCATCTTAAGATTCTCATATCCTGCACTCAACGTGGCTATCACTTCTACATTGCCTGACTTTTGATCTATATAGCATAGCCAAACTACTTGCTATTTTATAGATCTGTACGATATGTCTTAATAAAGAAACAAATAACTTCTAATTGATACATAATTGCCTCAATATAATCCTTCCTAATTCAGCTACCCAAATATAGGAGATTGGCTTGATCCAGGTGAGCCTCCCATGGATTCTCATCCTGTCCGTGGGATCAAGTGCCAAGGGATGACTGAGATTTTGACACTCCCCCTCAAGCTGGAGTATAGATCTATCATTCCCAGCTTGGAATTAGTCGCTCAAAGGTAGAGCTAACAAGTCCCTTGGTACACTACATAGTCCTCTATTTATTCAAAACTTTGGGAGGAATTAACTTCAGACATTGTGACAACGGCAAATCATAGCGATGAAGGCTAATAAGGGCGGACGAAATCCGCCGGAAAACATAGATATTCTGACGGAACCATAAGTTTCCGTCGCACTTTTCGGCGGAAATTCATACGCCGGTTTTGGCCGCGTCGATAAATTATTTCCGGCGAGAATATTGCGTCGGAAATTTCTCCGGCGCATGTTCCGACGAACTACCGGCGAAAAAACGGATCGTTTTCGACGTTGAAAAACGTCTTAATTCCGGCGCCATATCCGCCGGTAATTATCGTCGCATTATGCGCCGGCAATTACCGGCGGATATAACGCCGCAAAGTGCATGTAGGAAACCCACGAACTCGCTTGCGACGCAACGTATACGCTGGTAAGTACCGACGGACTGTGCGCCGGTAATTATGCCGGTAGGTTCCGTCAGAACAAAGGCGACGGTACACACGATACGATTCGTTGTATCGTCGTTTCCGGCGAATTTCCGGCGCAAATTCCGCCGGAAACCTGTAGCATTGACAACAACAACAACAACAACATCAAGCCTTTATCCCACTACGTGGGGTCGGCTACATGAATCATTTTTCTCCATTGTGTCCTATTAAAAGTCAAATTCTCGTTTAAATCTAATAAAGAAAGGTCATTCTTAATATTTTCTAACCAAGTCTTTTTAGGTCTACCCCTACCTTTCTTAACATAAGTCAAATCTAATACCTCTACTATCCTAACCGGGTCATCGGAAGGCCGCCGTTTTATGTGACCAAACCATCTAAGGCGACTCTCTCTAATCTTATCTTCTACTGGAGCTACTCCAACCTTTTCACGTATATGCTCATTTCGTATCCTATCTCTAAGGGTAAAGCCACTCATCCACCTGAGCATCCTCATCTCTGCCACACTTAACTTAGTATTATGCTTCTCTTTTAATGGCCAACATTCGGCACCATAAAGCATTGCAGGCCTCACTACCATCTTATAGAACTTTCCCTTAAGTTCGAGGGGTACATTTGACAAAAAAAAAATTTCCTTCTCAGCCAACAATCAAATTTCCACACCTGCAAACCAATACAAATAACAATTCCACAACAATTCAATTATAACATTACAACATGTCAACAATTTCACCACAGTTTCACAACAGTTTATAACATTAAAAGAAACAGTTCAGTACTAACAATCAACTAAACACATCACATTAAAAGAAACTGTTCAATAAAACATGTTCACAGAAATAAACAAGTTCATATAAACTAAATTAAACTACTCTGACTCCGTGGACTCCTCCTCAGGTGGAGCTACATCTTTTCCACTCAGCTGCTCCCTCATCTTGCGCATTTCATCCAACAACTGATTGTGTTGCTGAATACTTATTTGAACCTGTGCTTGCAGCTGAGCTTGAACCTGTGCTTGCAGCTGAGCCTGCCAATCAGCTTGTGATTTCCTTACTTGTTCTAGCTCAGCTTGAAGGGCACTTATTTGTTGAGCTTGTAAGGACTCATGCGAACTGGATGCGAAGCTGGATGCAGTAGAGGATGTCATCCCCTCGTATGCCTGAGCTTGCGCACCTAAGCCATATACTCTACCATGCTGCATTCCTCCGACGGCCTGTGACCAGATGCGATACTCAGAATACTCCACAGAGCCGCCAGAAGAGCCCTCACCTAATGCGGCATGAGTCTCTCGAAGCCGTGTATAATCCTCCTGTAAAAGTATAATATAAATATATATAGTTAAACTAAAACTTAGAAAATATTAAACATATATAAAAATATACTTACATAGGCTTTTCTTGATCTCTCATCAATCCACTGTTGATCCTCCTGTCGCTTATGAGTGCGACTATGCAATTCAACAGGAGTTGGTTCTCTACCAAGCATCGCTTTCTGTTTGAATTAAGAGAATTTTATTAATATAGATTAAAGAACAATTTTAAAAAACATTTAAAATTCATTACCAAACGACGCCTGTGCTCAGTATGTGGAACAGAGCCGCCTGTATGAAGTGAACTTTCCAACCCACCAACATCAGAAGCTCTGTTCTGTCGATTCTGATCCCTCTTCCTACTGTACTCTTCGCTGCCCCAAGCTGCATTTAACTCAGGCCATATTACCTCTCCAATCCAAAGTGGTCGCTTCCCAGACTTTCTAATATCAGTGAACATATCGCGCATCCGAGTAGACCCACGCTTCTCAAAATTCTTTCTAATCCTGTCATTGTGTTGGGGCAGCCAACAAAACTCTTTCTGCAATCAAATACATATGATATATAATATATAAGAGTATTAGCTTAAGTAAAAAAGAATAAATCATTTAACATAAAAATTAAAACCCAAAAATACCTCATACTCTCTGAACCACATCTCTCAGACTTCTTTCGGGACTTTCTTCCAAGAAACATAAGGAGCGTCAAACCTGCTCCGTATGATGTCCCGTATTTTATGTGTCGGTTGTTTTGATGGGTAGAACCTACAAAAATAAAGTTATATAAAACAAATATAAAATATAAAATAAAAATATTTGTTAGTTTAAAAAAATAAAAGAGAATGTACGTACGTGTCACCCTCAGGTGCTATCAACATTCTACTATATGTCTCCTGCTCTACTGCAGCTGCTGTCGAAGGTCCCGCTGCTGTCGAAGGTCCAGCTGCTGTCGAAGGACCAGCTGTAGCGGGCTGATGGGGTGGTGGGGGATAGTATGGTGGAGCATATGGTGGAAATAGATAAGTAGGAGGGGCACCAGCATACGGTGGGGGTGTGTAGTATGGGTAGAAAGGAGTACTCTGCCCAGGATCTGGTGAAGGAAATCGGGGGTCTGGTGAGTAAAACTGTGGGCTACCGCTTCCATGAGTGGGTAAAGGCTGTGTATCAGGATGAGGCTGTGTAGTAGGCTGAGGCTGTGTAGTAGGCTGAGGCTCTGTAGCAGGCTGAGCCGAGGTGGTCCCCTCAGTACGTACTGGCCTAGGTGGTCCAGCTGCAGTGGTCTTCTTCGTGCGCCTGTTAAAAATATTTTTTATCAATCCTCTACTAGGCTCCTCACCTGAAGCCATCTGCACATAAATAAAAAAAATATTAGAAATATGAGTTATAACAAAAATTTAATAAAAAATAACGCACTGCAGTAGCTAAAAAAAATACAGTCAAGTAAAATGCAGGGGAGAAAAAAAAGCAGTGCAGTAGCTAAAAAAAATACAGTAAAGTAAACGCAGGGAAGTAAAATAAAATGCAGTGCAGTAGCTAAAAAAAATTTAAGTTACCTTATGTTGTTAACTCATCATTTGTTGATTCACTTGCATAAGATGATACACTCCCATTACTATCAGATTCATTATTACTTTCCTCTATGGTTAGATCTACCTCCTCTAACTGCAACTCGCTCTCATTAATTTTGATTTGGTCATGTACATTGATTGGGAGATTTTTTAAATTAGACATAAACTCTTCTTGATGTGCTGATGGTATTGAGGTGGTTTTCTCAATTACTCCCCTTGGTTTTGTCTTCATAACTACCAGCCAATCTTGTTTGCCTCGTATTCCGTTTGGATAGTTAGCATAATAGACTTGAGTTGCCTGACTAGCAATGATGAAAGGATCAAACTTTGCATATCTCCTACCCCGCTTTACTTCTGTTATACCGTAAATTGGATGAACTTTCGTGCCTCTATTTGGTACTGGATCAAACCATTCACAATTGAAGAGATACACAGTGTTCCTCTGACCGGGATATTCAACCTCTAATATTTCTTGTAATACCCCGTAGTATTCAGAATCATCCCCTATATGGGTGTTCCCTCTTACACATACGCCTGAATTTTCTGTCTTCCTTCCTTCACACTAATTTTTTGTCTGGAATTTATAACCATTGACCTCAAATATTTGATAATATTTTACTAATCTATTTGGTCCCCAAGCTAACTCAGATAACCTTGAATACTGCGAACTATCTTCAGTGTGTACCTTCAAATGTACAAGATGTTATTAATTGAAATAATTAACTCATTAAGTAAGAATAATTATTCAAAACATACTGTATTTTTAAACCAAGCAGTGAATTCTTTTTCCACTATCTTCTGGACTTCTCCTTCTGATGTACTAAGACCATCAATGAACCTCCTACAAATTTTTGTCTTGAGTTTAGAACAAAGTCTAAAAGAAAATAAAAAATATAAACAACTTAACTCATACTTACTCGAGATATGGCTCCACTTCATCACAGTTTAGCAAGATGTACAATGTGATAACTGTCATCTCCTTATCGGTCAAATAGCACACAGTGCTAGCGCCTAAAGGTTCCCCAATTCTGCTGAATACAGATATATTAGAGGATTTACCAACATTTTGAGATGCTGAACTTTCACCTGATTGAGATATTGTTTCAAAATAATACGAGCAAAACTGAGTTGTCTCGTATGTTAAATATGCTTCACATATAGAGCCTTCGGGTCGTGATTTGTTCTTAGCGGTTTTCTTAAGTTTATTTAAATATCTCTCAAAAGGATACATCCACCTATACTGAACGGGTCCACCAACCATAGCCTCATATGGTAAATGAACAGGTAGATGCTCCATAGAGTCAAAAAAGCCTAGAGGAAATATTTTCTCAAGTTGACACAAAATGAATGGAATTTGCTGCTCCATAAGAATCAAATTCTCCACATTTAATTTAGAAGAGCATAAATCTTTGAAGAAGACACTTAGCTCGTTCAGGGGCTTTAAAATCTGATCTGGAAGATAACTAAAAGCAGTTGATAGTAGACATTGCATGAAGATATGACAATCATGACTTTTCAATCCGAATAATCTCCCTGATCTTATGTCAACACACCTGCTTAGATTGGAAGAATATCCATCAGGTACTCGTAGAGTCTTCACCCATTCACAAATTGCTCGTTTTTGCTCTAAAGTTAATGTGAATGGAGCTTTGGGTTTGAGAAATTTTCCGGCTCCACCATCCTTCAATTCCAAAGCTTTCCTTCTACAAATCTCCTTTAAGTCCATCCTTGCTTTTATATTATCTTTTGATTTCTCTTTGATGTCCATAACTATATAGAAAATATTATCAAAAACATTTTTCTCTATATACATAACATCCAAGTTATGTCTAATCAAGTTTGTTCTCCAATATGGCAACGACCAAAAAATACTTTTCTTGGTCCAATTATGGTTGACACCATATTCTGGCAATCTGATCTCAGCTAATGTTGGAGATTCCATTATGGTGGGCAAGAACTCTACTCTTTCAAAAATTTCTTCACAACTGAATCTTTGAGGAGGTTGAAACATCACCATTTTATTTTTAGTAAACGCTTCTTTATTTCGCCTGAAAGGATGACTTTGAGGCAAAAATATTCGATGACAATCGAACCACGTGTTCTTCCTACCATACTTTAAAGTGAATGATTTTGTATTTTCCATACAATATGGACAAGCTAACTTGCCTGAAATGTTCCAACCTGAGAGCATACCATATGCAGGAAAGTCACCAATTGTCCAAAGTAATGCTGCTCTTAGTGTAAAATTCTGTTTGGTGGAGATATCATATGTACTTACTCCCTCTTCCTATAATAAACTTAAATCATCAATCAGAGGTTGTAAGAATACGTCAATCTTCAATTTTGGATTATGTGGCCCTGGAATTATAAGTGATAGAAACATATAAGGAGTAGTCATACATAACTCTGGAGGAAGATTGTAAGGAGTGAGTATCACAGGCCAACATGAGTACGGTGTAGCCGACTGACTGAATGGAGTAAAACCATCTGCACATAAACCTAATCTGACATTTCTTGGTTCTGCCGCGAATGTGGGATGTGTACGATCAAAGTGCTTCCAAGCCTCTGCTTCAGATGGATGTGTGATAACACCTTCTTGTGGAATGTGATCATTATGCCATCTCATATGTGCAGCAGATCTCATGGATGCATATAGCCGTTGTAGTCTCGGAATTATTGGAAAGTAGAACATCCTACTAACAGGCACATCCTTTTGCTTCCTTCTATTTCTAGATTTGGGTTTAAATCTTGGTGCATTGCAATGACGGCATACAATTTCTGCGATATCTTCTTTAAAGTATAACATGCATCCATTCATACAACAATCTATCTTTATGTATGTCAAACCAAGTTTGAAAACTAACTTCTTTGTCCGATATAGATCTGTAGGAATTAAATTATCTGTCGGATTGGTTTCCTTAAGCAGCCCAATGAATTGATTAAAACATTCACGAGCAACGTTATATTCAGCCTTGATGCTTAACATCTTCACAGCAACAGATAATTCTGAGTGAGTCGTTCACCCTTTCCAGATTGGTTGCTGGGCAGCATGCAATAAATCATAAAAGTTTTGTGCCTCCGTATTCGGTAACTCTTCTGTATTTTGTTCAGTTTGAATTCCAGTTGCATCATGAACTAATTCCTCAAGATTTGGACGGATGTTTTCAGCCTCAGCAACATTACTACTTGTAGAAGGACCGCATTGATAATCAATTAGTGGCTCATACTCACCATGAGAAGTCCAATACCAATACCGTGACATGAATCCTCTACGATACAGATCAACAGTTACATCATCTGGTTCTAGGTGCACTAGATTTTTGTGTTTAGAACATGGACATCGAAACTTTCCTTCTGATATAAAGCTGGGCAGCTGTTTCGCTTGCTGAATGAAAAAATTCACCCCATTGATGAATTCATCTGTTAATGTCTTCCGACCTTGAGATAATCGGTTATACATCCAACTTCTTTGATTTCTAATATCCATAATCTATATATAAGAATAAAAAATTAATGAATTTATATATATATCTAATTAGTAGATCTAAGATATCAACGCCACCTAAACCAAAGAGGCAAGATGTAACTATTAGGTAAATAATATTTCTTTCCCGCTTAATTCCTCCATCCAAACCATAACCAATATAAAGGCATTCCCAAAAGGCTCGTTTGTTAAGTTGATGAACATATAGAAATTGAGCTCGTTCATACCTAGTTAATGCTTGTTTGTTTAAAGCTTGATAACCACTAAACGAACCAAATATGAACCAAACATAAACTTAAACTAAACATGAACACCCAATATTTTAAACGAACCAAACATGAACAAAAATAATAAAGCTCGAATCAAACACGAACCGAAATTGAACAAGCTAATACTAAACAAACTCAAACATGAACACTCACAAACTTAGCTCGGCTCGATTCATTTGCAGCCCTATCCATGACTAAAGAAAAAAGATATTAACTTAAAACAGATCATTGATGTAATCCAACTAAAATAGAAAAATATTTGGTCAAACCACCTTGAATTTGAACACAAGTAAAAACTTCTACATACATAACCTTAAAAACTTAAATATAGGTATTATTAACGCTTCTCTTTCCTAAAACTCTCAAGAGAACTTCTCTAGAACTTTATCACATGTTTTCTCATCAAACCTCACAAAATATATGTCGCTTCCATAGGTAGTCCTACCCAGCATGAATCCAAATTGATTTTGAGAAACAATAGTATCATGCCGTAATCTATGCTCAATTACTCTCTCCAATAATTTAAATGTATGACACATCAACTTAATTTCTCTATAATTCATGCACTGTTGTACATCACCTTAATTCTTGAAAATAGTAAACATCACACTCCTTCACTCATTTGGCATCTTTTTAATTTCTCTATAATTCATGTCTAGTGATAACAACCATGACTATAGCAAAAAGATATGAACTTAATGCTAGTCCTATATGTAATCCAACCGAAATAGCAAAAAAAATTGAAAACAAAACCTTCAAATCCCTCTCTAGTCTTATCAACAAGAACAATATCATCAACAAAAAGCATGCACCAAACTACATCCTCTAGCAAATGTCTAGTGATAACAACCATGACTATAGCAAAAAGATATGGACTTAAGGCTAATCTATATGTAATCCAACCGAAATCGCAAAAAAAATTGAAAACAAAAACCTTAGGTTATCTCCTCGGCGGCGCGCGACTAGGAAGGAGAGAGGCGGCGCGCGACTAGGAAGGAGGCTCGGCTAAGTCCGGTGACCGTCGACGGCGAAGTCCGGTGACTGTCGGCAACGTCTAACCACGGCGAGCGACGAACGGCGACGGAGGGCGACGGGCGCAGCAATCGAATTGAGAGAACGGAAGGAAAAGAATGACGGCCAGAGGGGTTCGGGTTCGCGAAATAGGGCTTTTACCGGCGGAAGTTTCGCCGGTAATGGCACTAGTGACGTCGGTATAATTTCCGACGTCTAATCCGTCGGATATATTTCGTTGAGTTTAAATACGCCGGCGCAATGTCCGCCGGTAACATACGCCGGAATAGTTCCGCCGTAACGTGCGACGGAAATGGTTCAGGCATCCCTATACCGTCGGCTTTTCCGGTGGAACCTGCGTCGGTGAATTTACGGCGTATGTTGCGCCGGAAACGTTGACGCAAACTTTACGTCGAGCAAATCCGCCGGTAACTGCGCCGTTTATTACCGTCCAACATTTTCCGCCGGAAAATCCGACGGTATTCGCGTGTTTTCCCGTAGTGTATCAAGTAGGGCAGTAATGAAGGCTGCATTGGTTATCGATAGGATAGCAACCACAAGAGAAAGCCGGCAAATTAGGCCGGTGATGGGAACTTATCCTCAAAATTCCGACAATGAAAGCCGGTTGAAAAACCAGTATTCCTTAGAATTTTGGCAATTAAGGCCGGTTGTGGGAACTTGTACTCAGAATTTCAACAATAAAGGCCGGTGATGGGAACTTTGTATTCCTCATATTTTTGGCTATTGATGTAGGCAGGGGGGGGTCAAATCAAATCCTAAATTTTGGTTTTGATTGCTCTTGGGTTTGCTAGCTCATTAATATTTTGAGCTGAAAATTAGCTCATTATGAGCTGTTTTTTTAGTTCATTTATTGAAGTAAAAAGGTGGCTCATTATGGTGGAACTTAGCCATTTTTCTTCCCTATATTTCCTTTGTGTCTTCTCGGTTTCTTGTGATGGCTGGTTCCCGTACCTTGGCCCTTTGGTTCCCGTGGATGGCTGTTTGGTTCCCGTGGCTGGCTGGCTGGTTCCCGTGCCTTGGTTCTTTGGTTCCCGTGGATGGCTGTTTGGTTCCCGTGGCTGGCTGGCTGGTTCCCGTGCCTTGGCCCTTTGGTTCCCGTGGCTGGCTGCTTGGTTCCCGTGGTTGGCTGCTTGGTTTCCGTGGCTTCTCTTCTATGTTTCCTGTACCGTATGGGGGCTACTGTTTGGTGGCTGTTTGGGGGGAAAATTCCATGGGATTTTCTCTGTTTTCTGTGCAATTTTCCTGCAACAGATTTGCCATCTTTTGGTCTTCCGTTTGCTATCTTTTAGCCTTCTATTTGGTGTCTTTTGGTCTTCCATATTCCCTAATTTGGGTGGCTGTTAGGCTGCCCTCTTTGGTTCTATAAGTAGGAGTTGTTTTATGTTAAAAAAAGAGTTATGATGAGATTTTTGGAGCCAAAAACCTGAGGGTTTTTTCTTCCTTCTTTGGAAAAGCTTGCGAGCTTGTTCCAACCCTTCTCCTTCTTCTAGGAAAGCTTGCGAGCTTGTCCTTTCTTCGTCTAGTCTTCTAACCTCTTTCTTCTTTCCACTAGTGCCATTCCATATGTATCATTCTTCTCAAGGCAAAGCTTCTTTAGGTGTTTGTTTTATTTCTTAAGTTTGTAAGTCCTTTTTTAAGTGTTTTGTAAGGTGTTTGTGTTTGTAAGCGTCTTGTAAGAGTCTTTATGATATAAAATGTGTCTTTTAGTATTTTGTATCTTTTTGTAATATTTTATGTATCTTCTGTTATCTTCTAATTTATAGGAAGAGTGTTTCTTTTGTTAGCAAAAATTTGGGGCACTCTCCCAAATTTTTGCTCGCATCAGCTATGAAGGCTGATCTGATGCGGACATTCAACCGTCCATGCCTATCCGAGGAGCTGAAGATCGACGACCGAGTTCACTTTGTTTTAGTTTAGTTTATTAAGTGTATTTTGATTTAATTGTGCAATTTCCCTTTTTACCCTCTTGTCTTATGTAAGCCCAAGGGGCAAATGTGCCTTTTAATTTCTTTTGAGGTCTATATATAGAGGTCATTTCTCCTGTATTAGGCATGATGGAGTTTTAAAAAAAAATTGTTCTGCACTTTTGTTCTTTGGGAAGAACGTTAGTGAAATCCCTATGGGAGGGAGTCGGAGTTTCCACTAGCCGCAGGATGGGTCCGGGCTCGTGGCTTGAAGTCCCTTAGAGGAGGGCAACGTATCACCCGTCAGTATTCGGAAGAGTCCAAGGCTCGTGGTTTTATCTTTTATCTTTTGTTGTTTTTTTTTTTTTGAAGTCGTCATCTTCATCCTCTCCTTACTTCCACCATCACGTCGTCTCCATCTCCACCTTGCCGTCGGTTTCTTACCCGCTCCATTCAAATCGCCGGCCACACCCTCTCCCATCCCCCATTGTCTAATTTGAATAATTCCTAATTTTGGATTGCCATAATTTAGTTGTTCTTTGAATTCAAATTTTCCCAAATTTGAAATTCAAATTCTTTCATAAATTATAAAATCTATCTTAGGAAAGTTTTCAAATTTTCCCCCAATCCAAATTTGAAATTTGAATTATTTCCTTAAATAGGATTCTATTTTAGGAAAATCCTCCAATCTAATTCAAATTAACAAATAAATTAGATTGGAATTGATTTCCCCTTCTAGTTCCCACATCCTTAATGCTTTCCAAAATAAAACTTCTCATGTGGGAAAAATTTAAATAAATTTAAATACTTTCCTAATTTAAATCATATTAACTTTAGAAAGAATTCAAATTTCAAATTCCAATTAAATTGAATTTGTAATCCTTTCCTAATGAGATCGATTTATTTTTGGAAACTCCCAAATCCTCTCAAATCTGAATTTTATTAGAGATTTCTCCCTAATTCTCTTTCCACAATTAGCAACCTAAGTTTGGAAAGCAATTTCTAAATCCCCCCAATTAAATCCCCATGTATAGCTGGCCCACTTCCTCTCTCCAATCCCCTTAATCTCCATAATTACTCTCATTAATTCCCCACCCAATCTCAACCTAAGCCGCCGCCCTTTGTTTTCCCTCCCACTGAATTAAATCCTCTTCATATACTCTCTAATTCTCCTTTCCAAACCTGTCCCAGCCACAACCGTTACCTCCCAATAGTTTCCCCACGTTCTCCTCTCTTATCCCTGTGATTCCTGCTGGCTGTCCCTGTGTTCCAGCAGGTGACGTGCTGTCTTGTATCCCTGAAGGCCATACGTAATGGTCCAAAGCTCCAAATGCTTTATAGAAGCTGTCCAAGCTGTTCCCCAACATTGCAGGTTGCTGTCTAGATTGCAAGGAACCAGAAAACTGCTGTCCAGAACCTCTCCTGGCTTCAATCTGCTATCCTCTCTTTGTTGGCAACCACAACGATCACTCATGAGCTTCATGTCCTCCTCCGTTGGGTCCTGTCCAGAATTTCCCAAGTGTCAAAAGCTACTATTTAGACCTCATGAGTTGCTCTTCAAGACCCATACGACTCAATCCTCATATCCGTTCTACATCATGATCTCTCATCTCCGGACTGTACTACCTGGGAGATGACATTTTTGTGTCAAATGAAGACTATCTATTTGATTCTAGATAACAATGAAGGCTTCCAAAATTAAGATTCATCTGATCTTTTTAGTTACAACAATAAAGGCCTATTTTATTTTATTTTTTTGAAATTATTATTATTATTATTATTATTATTATTTTTTCACTTTTACTTCTCGGTTTCAGAAGAACTGAGACGAGTCTTAAGGGACTTGGATCAAGTAGCTAGGGCACACACGCAAAGAGACTTCGTCTCCATCATGTTCGCCAGGTTCCACCCGCTCAAGTTCTCACCCACGCGTCGTCCTTCCTATACTCAAGAGGAGTCGACGACGGTGAACAAACCTGTGATGGCCCATTCGGCCTACCTTCATTTGACACCGACCAAATTCCAGAGTCGCAGAGGAGACAACGTACAAGCTTTAGCGGCAATGAAGGCCTAACAGAACCTCTGCAGCGGCGCTTTGTTTGACTATGCGTCGGTTCTTCGGCTCCTTCGTGGCTGTTCGACTACGCTCCTTCGACGTTGTTGTTGTTCGGCTTCGGGTGCGTCGTTTCTTCGGCTCCTTCGTGGTTGTTCGACTTCACTACTTCGACGACTTCTCCTTCCTGTCGGATCGGAAGTTATGATACTTGGATCGGGATGTCGGCTAGGGCTTCTGTCTTCGATAAGGCTTTTGATTTATTCTTCTTTTCTTCCTCCGACAATCTACGATCGACAATGAAGCCCGTTGGCTCTGATACCATGTTAGAATTCATAGAATTTGAGAGGGAAAAATATACTTCTTATTATTATAAAAAATTATCCCTATTTATAGATCTATACAAGATGTCTTAATAAAGAAACAAATAACTTCTAATTGATACATAATCGTCTCAATATAATCCTTCCTAATTCAGCTACTCAAATATAGAATGAGATTGGCTTGATCCAGGTGAGCCTCCCACGGATTCTCATCCTGACCGTGGGATCAAGTGCCAAGGGATGATTGAGATTTTGACATTTTCTTCTTTTGATTGTATTATTATGAGATTAACACACTTCATACCTTATACAGTATTTTAATGAGTGCTACCAGTACAGTTCTTGTTAACTTATGAGGCAGATCATTGCCTTCTCACACGTGACTATCAAAGATGTATGAAGTTTATTGGTTATTTTTTAAGTTCCACTACCAATATCCGTATAGTTTTCTCCTTTTGATTATATTTATTACGTGATTATCATACTTATACCTTTTACAGAATTCTTATGAATTTTAACAGTACAGTTTTTGTTAACTCAAGAAGCAGATCATTACTTTCTTACTGTTTATGTGACTATCAAAGCTGTATGAACTTTATAGCTTATTTTTTTAGTTGGACTACCAATATACCAATATCCTGATAGGTTTCTCCTTTTGGTTTTTAAATTTTATTTATTGTACATTTGAAGTAAATAAACAAATATATATATATATATATATTCTAATTCTAATTTTGGATTTTGTTATGCTGTTACACACATTAAAAAACCTAGTGTCTTTTGATTCTTCATCCAGGGTTTATGACGATCTTCCTCTCTATGACATTCTAAATGAATTTCAGAAAGGTCATAGCCACATGGCTGTGGTTGTTAGATGCATGAACGCTGAGGCAAGCACAGAAAGAAGAAAGAGTAATTCATCTGAGATCAGAAAAGATCATAGTAAGAGGCATGGGCGAGGTATGTGCTCTCCTATGGTAATCCTTATTATCTCTGGTCTGAATATCACAGAACTGGATGCTCTATTTTTTCAGATGGATCTCAATCTGCCCTGTCTGAGCATATCACTATCACTGTAAATGGTTCTCCTGTGAATCACAGTATAACTGAATCTCGTAGTTCTGCACCGAAAAGTATTTGGGAGAGACAGGGGGATACACGCTCACAATCTAGAAGATCTGATCGAGGGAGGTATGATAATATTCTTGACATTAAGGCTGAGTCTCTTCCCAGCTATCGACTTGATGAGGAAGTTGTGGGCATCATAACGATGGAGGACCTGATGGAAGAGTTACTACAGGTTTTAAATCGTTTAGTGGCAGCTGTTTTTGACTTTATTGTTTATAACATTTCATAAGATTACACTGAAAACATGGATAATTACTAGCTTCACCTTGTAGGAACTTTTTGTCAGAAAGGAATGGGGAGATGGGATGAGTAGTTGAATAATGATAGTTTTAGAGTTACTTCTTACAATTATAATGTTCATTTTTCTTATAATAAATAATAAGCATTTCTTGATAATAAATTATCTCTAGGTATATCGCAAGCTTGATATTTATGATTAAGAAGCCTAATCAGTCTATCTTAAATTCATTTGATAATGACAAAGATCCTCAAAAATTTTTTCTTGTATTTCATTTCTATGACAGTATGTCACTGGGAAAAGAAACTTTAGATCCTTCTTAGGCTAATTTATACTCTGCGGATTCTGCATGAAATTGTGTAGGCTCAGAAAAACTCTACGACGATTTAGCTTTGTTGTGATGTTCTAAAGACATAAATTAAGTGAGAATAGAAATGAGTTCTGTCAAATGGTTGCCCTAGCAAATTTCTGGTAAATATGCCTGTTATTTGTCTTTTAATTTCTTTAGCCTTTAGGGTAATGTTGGACTGTTACTTGCATAGAGGAAGACTTTAGCTTGTTTTTAAGTTCTTATTATCATTCTTAAAGCTAGCATGTAAGGCTTCTAAAACTTTCACTTTGAATTGCTTCTGAAGGAGGAAATATTGGACGAAACTGATGAGTACGTCGACGTTCATAACAAGTAAGTCTTTCTGTATGTACTCAGCAATTACGTTGTGCTTTTTTTCGTTTGATTGTCTGTGAATTGCCATTTCATGGATATTTTTGTTGATTCCTTGACAGGATCAAGATAAATATGCTGCCACCAAAAGGGTCATTCTCTCCAAGGTCATTGGGACCTCAATCTCTCTCTCAATTCCTACGACGGAGCCCAATAGCATCTCCACTCTCTTGCTATCATAGTTCATCTACCTTACGTTCACCTGATTCCTTTCATGTTCAACCTTCTGGGTCAACAGCAACCATTTCAAGTTCTCTTCTTAATGCAGTGCAAAGCTTGCCAGATGAGGGTGAAGGCATCGGGAGCGGTTCTCCAACTTCTTATCAAGTAAGTGCTGTGTTGTTTGTTTTTTTGTCAAAATCTGATATGGTCCTTAATTTTGTGCTAATTAAAGATTGATTAAGTTCTGAACATCATTTGGTTGCACAGTAGTTTGCAACTTTAGATTTTAAATCTGAAGGTTTTGACGCAAGAATATTCTCTTTTCTAAAGTCACAAACCTTTTTATTCTTGATTTTGATGTTTTAATCACCCGAGAAAGTCAAAATGTTGCTACCCAAATGTTTTAGGGGTCAGTTGGACCTTAATATCTTCCATTTGATAACCTATTTAAATTCAACTGATGCTTCAAATTACAACATATTAGGACATCTAATGTTTGTTGACCTTTAATATACATTCCACAATCGCGTTGCGAGGTGGTACATATCTAGATGTTTTGTGAAATTACTCAAAGCGTCGTCCTTCAACGAAACAGAGAACGCCCTCATATTCATAATGTCAAAATCATCAAAGAGACACCCTTCATGTGTGTTCGATTGGATGACAAAAACGACGAACTAATAGCACTATGTTGCACGAGATCACTCTAATGACCTTTGATCGTAAAGAGGATAGTGCGAGAATGCTTCGTGGGTTAAATATTAATTTAAATTGTAAGTCCAATCATTCTTTTTGAACGGACTGGAGTTGACATGACTTGAATTAACAAGTGAATATTTGATCTTAAAACTCATTAGGATGTTTAATTTTAAGTTCACATTAGACTTTCAAGCCCACTTAAAAGAAAGTTTATTATAAAATACAAGCCCTCGACTTCAACTTTTGTACAACAATTCACAACATCAGTAGTTGAACTCGATCCTTTATTGATGGGTAGACGGAGTTGACAAGATTTAAACCATGAAATAAAATTGCTAAAAAAAATCAATGATGGTCGTGTTGGATGTGAATATCAATCGAAGGGGACTATACCTTTTTAAATGCATCTAAGCCTTGCAGAATACAAATATATTTAAAGTGACTTCAATTAGGGGTGTCAAAATCTGACTCCACACAGACCCGACTTGAAAAATTCTGAGTTCGGGTCAACCCGTTTGCTATACGGGTTTAGAGGTGTCAATTCGGGTCAACCCGTCGGGTTTGGGTCGAACCCGACCCGACACGGATCTAAACGGGTCAACCCATTTTTAAAACTGGGTCAGATCCAGGTTGACCCGAAAACCGAAATCAACCGGATTGACCCGAGAACCAGCGACCTCATCTCGTCGCTTCAGGCGAGCAGTCCATGCCCGTGCTGTCTTTCTTGTCACGTCAGGTCACATGCGGCCAGCCGTTGCTTTGCTCCAGGCTGCAATTGAAGGTCCCATACTCCCATTGAAGCTCCCGCCGTCTAATGCCCCATCCAACAACTAGTTTAATAGTTTTTCCTGCTGTCACCAGTCCCACCACTGACCACTTCATCATTATATATTCTCTTGTAAATTAAATATTTTTTTCATTGGTTGTATATTTCCCATTATATGCTACATACTAATTACTCAAGTGAGGAGTTGAGGTATAGGCGTACAACTTTCATATACTAAGTTGACAATCAGTTGATTAAGCATTAATAACCATTCATTAATTAAAGTCATTAGCCTCACACTACCGTTTTGCTGCAAGCAACGATTTTTTAATATTATATTATATTATTATTATACTTCCCTTATTACTTCACATTAAAATAAACTTAGATCTATTGATTTTGTGTCTGTGTCGTGCATAATCAGTGACTCGTTTCGTGCATGAACAGTGACTAGCGGGTGTGGGTCGGGTAAACCCGGTAACCCGCACGGGTCGGGTCTGGGTTGAAAATCCTAACCCATTTGCAAAATCGCGTCGGGTTCGAGTTGACCCATTTAGATTCGGGTCAACTCGGGTTCGACCCGAACCCAACCCTTCAACCTGTTTTGACACCCCTAACTTTAATGCCACCTTAATAATGGTTGTGTTGACAGAAAATCTTAACCGGTGAGTTCTACTTAATTTTCAAAAATGCTTTTAAATCTCAAAGTTTCGAATTTGAATTTGATAAAAGTTACAAATTCATTATCCCCAAAAAATTTTAACATTTAAAGTAAAATCGATCACCTGGAATTTAAAGTAAAATTTATTCATCTTTTGCAACCATTTGCGAGTGATAAATTTGAGAATAACTTTAAGCTCACGAAGAGCGAATGCTTAGTCGAGCGTATCACTAAGACTCATTCAAAAACAATCTGTTGACCTGCATGTTAGATCCAAAGGATAAAAAAAAGGAGAAAGCAGCTCACCTCATATCCTACCGAATCCCACGAATCCGGCTGAAACGTCGCTTACCTCGGACTGTTGAATCCACGAATCCTGCCTGAAATTCCACCGAGGCACTGTACAGCAGCGCCGAATCGCTTTTCCGCTATTCATGCGACCTCTCCTCGATCGAGAGTCCAAACTCTTCGTTAAATACCGACCCCAAGCTCACGATCTCGTTCCTTCCGCTGCTCTACCCTCCACGCGAAAGCTCTGACCTCTTCCATTCCCGATCTCTCCCACGACTTCCTTCCACGATCGCTGCTTCTCCTCTCGAATTCCTTCCTCCTCTACCTGTTCCGACCCAGTCCCGAACTCCTGCCACTGGATCGACCAAGCCGTCAAACCCCAAGGCCAAATCCCCCCTCTGCTCAACGGGATCCTACCAGCCTCCATCTCCCGTTTTGTTCGGTCCAGAGAAAACGAAGAGAGAGAGAGAGAGAGAGAGAGAGAGAGAGAGAGAGAGAGAGAGAGAGAGAGAGAGAGGGAGAAAACCACCAACCTAGAACCGTCGCCCCTCTGCCGCCGTTCGACTCTACCCCTTCGACCGACTTTCCCTTCCATTTGGATCGGAAGTTAGACATTTTGATCGGAGACACAAACGGGAACTCGCTAGCTGGGCAGGTAACTTTCTCCCTTCCGAGCGCTTGATCGGTCAAACCCCATAAATCTGCTGAGTATATATATATATATATATATATATATATATATATATATATATATATATATATATATATATATATATTTAATTTTAATTATTTTAATTAATTGTTAAAATATTTAATTTCTAATTATAGTTAATTTTAATTAAAAGAAATTTAATTAATTATAATTTACTAAATTAATTATTAACTAATTATTATTAATTAATTATGATTTATTAAAATTAATTAATATTTAATTAATTATAATTAATTACAAAATAATTATAATTAATGATTTTAATTAATTTTAATAAAATTTAATTAATTATCTTAATTAGTTATAGTTAATTATAAGTAATTAATTAAAATAATTTATTTATTAATTTTAATTAATTAATATTAATTATAATTAAAATATAATTATATATATATATATATATATCAAGAAGAGATATGCTTCTCCCTTCCCTCGTGCCAATGCCGTCGACCCCGCGCAGGTATAATCCCTCCTAAACCCTAAAACTCCGAGAACTCGTTTCAACGCATTCGTCGAGACAAAACGACCACTTATGCACGCTTTTCTTAGCGTGGTGGGAGGGAGTGCGTCCCGACGCTTGCGACGAAGTGGGTAATCACCTAAATTCCTTCTTCGAAGTTCGTATCGCCTTGGGAACCCCGCCTATACACGCTTTTCTTAGCGTGGTGGGAAGGGATCCCGGTGCGATGCGCACGACGAAGCGGGGCTACCCATAAATATCCGCTTGCGGGGAAACAACTGTCTTGCTTACAAAATATTTTCAAAAAATATATACTTTTTTTGTAAAAATACCCATGCACGCTTTTCTTAGCGTGGTGGGGGATTGAAAAATTACACGGCCACGGTATCCTCGAAAGAGGACATCTACCATGCACGCTTTTCTTAGCGTGGTGGGAAAGGCCCAGTTTTCCGTAGTTTTCCCCTAAATGGGGGAGACGTCAGAAGGCTGCCGAAATTTCGGGTGAATGCAATACTGCACTTGAACTTGATTGCACTCGAATGACATGCAAGAACGACGAATGGCTTGTACCTAGACTCATTTGAACTCAAAAGACATTAATAAAATGCTTAATTCAAACTCAAAACCAAACTTGGATAAATGATGAAGGACTTGTGTAAGACTTGAGTCGGACTCAAGCCGAGCTGAACTCAAACTTGATACTTGCACAAAGTTGAACTTGAACTTGATTCAATCATTTGAAATCAAACAAGGATTTGATTTGGACAACAAGACTTGGACTTAAACTTGGACTTTCATTTGAACTCGAACAAGAACTTGGACTAAATCGCATTGAACTTAACTTGAACCTAAATTGGAGCTTAAATGAACCATAATTTAAGATTTGAATCAAATGAACAACTTGGACTTGGTTTGAATCAAGCACGGTTTGGACTCGAACTTTGCAAAACAGCAGGGGACTCGACGAACGAAGGAGGTTCATATGGAACCTGAACTATACTTGAACTCAGTCATAAATCTGTGGACTTGGACTTGGATTTTGCACAATAAAATGACTTATAAAATATTTGAACAAGCTTGGGCTTGCAACAAATTACTACAAGAACTCAAACTCAAATGAAATAAATACAAGCTTGATTTGGACTTGCATGTGATGCTGATTGCAAGCAAATATCAATTATATAAGTCTACTATCCACACTACATGTCATTTATAAGAAGAAATTCATAAAGGATTGCAATAAATACAAAGGAGATCCTAAAAGATGTATTGTCCTACGGTCATCATCAATCAGCGAATGAACATGGTGATACTCACAAGCAAAAATATACCGATTCGTTATAAGAAAGGGTGGAGAACATACATCAAGTGTGGATATCTACAAGTCATTATAGTAGATCCACCATACACTCAACATACCACTCATAGGCAAATACAAAAGAATTGTGCCAAAGACGAACTCCTACGAGTTACTACAAAAGCTCATTATGTCGTGCAACTAATATTTTGTCTAAAAGGAAATGTAGGAGAGTCCTCATTCATACAACAGTCCCTACAAAGTCAATGCACAATACTAGTGACAAGCAACTAACAATTGCAAGGTGTACGAGTACTATCCATTTGTTGTAGTCAAAGATCTGTCTCTACAACAAGTGCAAATACATCAGACCACCTGAGATCGATGAAAGGTGGGTAGGATGCAAGAACAATGACTCTCCTATGAACATTCCCAGGAGCTTGTAGCGAATACAATGGGTCCTCTGCAAAAAGGAGAATACTTGTGGATGACAACATAAGGTGTATTGTAAGTACAATGAACCACTATGGGCACAAGTACGGATATCACCTACGACAGTGATGACCAAGATCTCCAAGTACGTCGGGCTCAAAGACGATTCTATGTACAAAAAAGAACACCCCCTGGTAGAATGGAAGAGGTGCTCGAGCAAATTCGAACTAAACTTCCTAGCGTTTTAAAGTTTCTTTCTAATCTTATACTCAGGAAGAAAACTGTCTTCGCATCTACAAATATCAGAGACAACAAATCCACTACGTTGGTGACTCTAAAAGGAGTTCTTTCAAAAATCAGCAGTTGTTGACTCTAAAGTCCAAAAGAAAACCTTCCCCGGAGAATGAGAAAGGGGGAGCCAATGTCAACAACTCACCGCCACCGGATCTGCAACCTCCGTACAAGCAGACAGAAGACGTCTATTCCAAGAATACCCCTGCACGTGCACTGTAATTTGTATACACATAGGTACACTAAGGGGGAAAATACAATCCAAACCAGCAAGGGCCCCGACGAGCGTGTTATTGGTACACACGTGACGTCTAGGGATGCTGCGCGGGTTGACAAGTGAATTCAGGTTCGAAACCGATCCTTCTATACGGGTCAATAGAAGTCGACAGGGTTCGAACCAACAAACAAATATACGGTTGTGGCGACCGTCACATTTGTCTTAATACATTCATATTAGGCCTACAACAATGAGAATTCACTATCAAAGGGCATAAAGCCTACGAAACCCGATCCTCTGTCGACAGCCCGATAGAGTTGACAAGGTGCAATCCATAAAGAGAAATGACCCCGAACACCCCGATGATGGTCGTGTTGATTGCAGATCTCAACCGGAGGGGTTCCCAAATATTTTCAATTATCTCCCAAAAGTCCATTCCAAACACTTCCAAGTTCCATCCAAAACTCCACAAAAATCCCAAATACCCAAAATTCCAAAAAAAATCCCAAAAGTCCATAAATATTTAAAATTGAAATAAATCCATCAAAAACTTAAAGCAAAATCCATCCACCCTCTGCAACAGTCTGTCGGGGTGGACAAATTCAAATAAACTCTAGCTCACAAAGAGTCAAATGCCTAGTCGAAAATATCACTAGGATCCATTCTCAAACAATCTCTTGCCAGTAAGGACGTGGTACGTGTCCTCTAACCGGCAGTTTCGCCGCCAAATGGCACTGCAGGTAAACGGTTATGACCCGGGGCCCTCTGAACCGAGTGGTTTTGCCGCCAAATGGCACCACAGATAGCGGTTATGGTTAGAGCCAATACGCTCTTTAATGGCGTTAAATCCTTGAGATATGAATCAATAGGATATGATTGATAGGGTACAAAGCCCTTTGTTAGCTAAGGTGGATTCAAATTTGTCCCCTTAGACAAACATTCAACCCCGGTCTACAAGGTCCCCTTGGACGAAGCAACCCATGGCTGCCGACAAGGATCCTTCTGTCAGGTTGGGTCGACTACCTCCTCTGACTAAGTAGACCAGGGACCACGATGGCCCGGGACGACGGAACCATGGGATCTTGATCGGGCTCATCATCCATTCCCCCACCATCTGCTTTAAGTGAAAGATGATGCAATTTCTATTTTAAATACCAAACTCTCCAAACCCTTCAAATTCCAAATTTCCAATCCATTGCTGCTACTATATGCCAGATACACGTATCTCTACGTATCTGATTGACGACTAGCCTTAATCGAAAGTTCTCTCTCGTGATCGGGAGGGGTAATTAACTATAGGGGCTTGCGCCTATAGGAAACCAGAACTCAGATCATAAAGTCCTCGCAAAATGAGGGCGAAATCTCTGGGTAGTGTCTTATCTACAAACCCATCTGCCTTCCAAAATTTACCTCGAAACTTATCCGTTAAAACTCCCTCGCCGAATATAAAAAAGAAATCGCGCGGCGGGGAGGCCGGGGCCGAATTTTCGGAGCCCACACAATCTCTCACCATTAAGGAAGTGTCACGCTTCCTCTAAACTGTGGCTTTGACGCCAAATGGCATAACATGTAAATTGTTTTAGCCGGGGTCCTCTTATCAAATTGTTTTGCAGCAAATGGACACTAGTAAATTACGGTCACAACCAGAGCTCATATTTTTCCCAATGACTCAAAACTCTTGCGTAATGAATTATAGGGTATACTTGATGTGGCACAAAGCCTTCTATTAGCTAAGATTGACTTGAATTTGTCCTTTTTAGACAAAGTTACCCCAAGTCTACAAGATACCCTTCGATGAAGAAATCCATGGCTATTGACAAGATTCCTTCAGTTAGGGTAGATAACCTCCTATTACTTAGTAGATTATATACTGCAATAGTTCGGGATAACGGAGCCATGGGATCTTAATCAGGTTTGTCATCATTTCCTTAACTATCTGCATTAAGTGCACGATGATAAATTTCAAACCCAAAAAATCTAAATCCAAATCCTAAAACTATTGCTATTATATGTTAGGCATTTAGTGCTTATCTAACAATTAGTCTCAATCTCAATCGAAAGTTTTCTCTTATTATCAGGAGGGGTTATTAATTTAGGAATTTACGTCTATGAGAAATCAGAAACCAGATTATAAAGTTCTCACGAAATGAGGGAGAAATCTTTGGGTAGTATCTTATGTTTTAAATCAGCTTTCTGAAACTTATCCCGAACATCTTTCATTAAAACTCTCCTCGAAAAAAGCACCAAGCAGCTGAGGCAAAAATTTTCGGAACCCAAAATTTTTGTTTTAACAATACATACTAAAACCTTGAGGCTTATTTCAATAAGCCATTTAACTTTATTTTTGCTCATTTATTTTTGTTATCTCTAGGCATCAAGTAGAAATCCTAGCTTTGATATTATTTATAGTTTGAACTCTTAATGATTGACTTGTTTGACTTAATGAAATTCATAGTTTTTTCCTCATTATACAACTTTTTAGATATCATTAATTAACTCTGAACTTCAAACATTCATGCATTATCCACTTTGGCCTAATAAGCTAATCGATTTTGTCTTTTTGGTGTAATTTTTAAAAAAGTTCACTTATTATAGGAGCTCAGTATATTTTTCCCATTTGAATCTTATTTGTTTCCTGTTTTCTTCTCTTTTGTTAGGGATTACTTGGATTTCTCAAGTATTTCCTATCAAATACTAATGAATAATAAATCAAATTCTAATATATTAAGTGCAATTGAAGCATAAAAACAAGTGTCAAGGAGTTCGACCTTAATGATGAAGGGTATGTTTATCTTTTAACCAGTAAAGAGTTACCCACCTAATGAAAGTCACAGGCTATCCAACATATTGATTATGATGTTTATCTTTTTTACTCCAAAATACGGTGCTCCATATATCCTAGATTTAAAAGAATCTTAATTAATTATATATTTAATACATTACACATCAAAATATTAATGACAAAAACAAGTTAAGCATATTCCTAAAATTGTTGATCCTATGAATTTCATTTAGTTTGTACTTCATAATCAATATTGGATAATCATGGGAATATTATGATCCATTAATCTTTTTATAATGATATTCTTAAAATTTGTATCATTAGAACAAACTCATTAAACATTTTTTAGCAATGCACGTTCTGATACTCCTTATTGTAATTTTGTAATTTATATAAACGTTGACTTTCTATAAATTCCATCCACCCATTATTTTATAGTTTAAATGTATATATAGCATTTATGTATATAAAGTATATTACAATCAATTAATATTTTTTATTTTTAATTAGGGATATATATATATATATATATATATATATATATATATATATATATATATATATATATATATATATATATATATATATTACCCAACTCCCATATACCTCTTAATTAGGAGTTAAATATATGCTTAGGTTTAGTACTTAAAGAATCACATTTAAAGAATTTAAGCATAGAAATGAAACTATGTTAAGGTTTACCTATATAAATCCATGGAAGAAATTGATGATGGTGAAGGCTTATAAATCTCCTCGAATGATTGCTCCTTATCAACTTCCTCTTCTTTTCACCTCCTTTGCTCGACTCTCTTGGCCATGAGCTTCACTTGTCAATGTTCTTTATCTTGCCTGCTCTAGTTATTGATAGTCTCAAAAGTTGAGCATTGCCCCCATTATTTTTTCTCACCTTGACTCCAAGCCCTAGCTGCAAAGGTAGTTTGTCCTTGTCGCCAAGCATGTTTGGCGCCTCATTTTTTATTGGTAGTTTGCAAGCATCACGGCCTTCTATTTAGTGTTGTCATCGATCTTGACGGCACCAGAAAGCTAGCCTTCTTCTTCCCACGTGTCTTGCGCCTCTATGCTCTCGCCTCCTCTCATGCTTTCACCTTTCATGGCGCTCTAAATCTCAATGCGAAAAATGGCAGAGGAGAAAACAAGTTGGGATTGATATGGTTGAATCGGTCTCATCTAAAAGAACAAAAAAAAACATGGGTTCTCAAATTTGATCCCTATGAGACAAAGAGCCCTTGCCCTTTTTTTGGTTGCAACTTTGCACCAGCTGATTTAAATCTAATCTATTATTGATCCTCAAAATTTATCCCTATTGAATGGGAAGTTCTTATTTTTTTCTCTGTTCTATTTACTATCTTCACATTCGGATGTCCATATCATGTCTATCAACTCTCTAGACTAGAGGCAAAGCTATGCATTACTTCTATCACTACTTCCATTGGTTCATTTTTGCACCACGGTCCTTAATATTTCCACATCCTCCCTCTTTGAAAAGCCCCACTCATTCTTAATCTTCTAGGGCCTAACCTTCACCCAGCATAACTTGCATAATAGGCAGAGAAATGGGATATATTCAGATTCGGTCAACCCAAATAGCGGAACCATGTTGATATTGATTTATGAACCAGCTCAACCATATCTCTTTGTCGTTTTATTTACCAGGTAATCTTAACTCAAGCTTGGAAACTCTACTCTCTCCATCAAGAGTCCTCTCTGCCGCCTTACAATTTATGGAGAACTCCAGCCTTAATTAGTGGTTCGACATTAGTTTTCCTGCCACCTCCCTTCTTGAAGAATTTGATGCCCTTAGTGTTAATATGATTTATAAACACCCCTGGCATGCCTGTCATCTTCACCCATAGCAGGTATTAGATTGGAAAATAAGAGTTTTTTCTTTGTCAAGGTATTGGCTATGAGAGGCAAAGGACAATTAGAGACATAGGAAGGTGTAGCAGTGAGAAAATGTTCCGAAGTTAATGACACAGAGTGAGGAAACTTATTGGGATGAATCCTGTGTAGGAGGTAGATAAAGAGAAGAAAGTGATAAGAAGTTAAAATTAATGAACACCTCAAAGTAAGGGAGTTAGGTGGTAGAGACTAGAGAGGTAGAAAACATGAGAATCCTATTAGGAAGAAAGAATCTCCAAGGGGAAATTACTAGAAAATTCTTTCTTTATTACACCTGCAATTTTGACTGAATTTGATGTAGGACTAAATGCTTTAAATGAATGAAATAGAATTTGCACGAATTCTTGAAATAAGCAAGTAAGTTTGAAAATATTAGCAATCCAAACGATAAAATAAAACAAGAGAGGGGTGCCTACGTTTAGGCTAAGTCATTTGTCAAACACTTGGAAAATTAAAACAAGTTAGAAATTCAACAATCATACTAAGTACATAGCTTTCAACAAAAAATCCCTAATCTAACAATAAGATTAGGAGCAAATAAAGTGCACTCAATCCTACATTTACTAAGCTTTGGCAACGGCGAAACAAAATCCTACGTTTACTAAGCTTAGGCAAAGGTGAAACTCGGCTCCTTGTGAATCTCCATCACCTATAAGATTAGGGGAATTAGAAAAGTAAATAAAAAGGGGAAGAAGTTCACCCTTATCAAACCCGGAAACAAGTAGGCGAGGGGTTGACGAAGTTCGTCGTAACTCCTCTTGAAGGTTCAACTGGAACGGAAGAAGCCTCTTCCAAGCATCGAAGTGTTGAATGTAGAGATCCTGTGCTTGCCTTGAAGAATCCTTTGAGAAAAAGAAGTTTCCCTCAAGAATTGGAGTAGTAGAAGGCAAGAGGGTGGTGGTCGGCCAAGGGGAGAAGAACAAGGTGTAAGAGTTTTGACTTCAGATTTTGAATGAGTCGGTGGAGGGAAAAATAACTTGGAAATGAATCCTCAATCAATATCTTGTGATTGAAATTAATTGAGGAAGAGAAAGGGGAAGGAGGGGCGGCGGGATTGAGAAGGAAAGGAGCTTTATTTCTTACCACAAAGAGGAGTCTACTTAGGGAAAGAAATCAAGTAGGAGGAGGCTTGGAAATTTCGGCCAAGTGTGGGGGTGGGAATTTGGAAATATTCTAAAGAGGAGAATTGGGTTTTAGGGAAGGATTCAAAACCAAATCCTAAGGGGGGCGGCGGCATTAAAGGTCTAGGAGGGAATAAAGGGGAGGGATTAAAGGTTTCCTAATTTTGGTTTAGGAATTAGGAAAGGCCTTAATTAATTCCTCATGAATTTGAAATTCAAATGGGTTTATATTTAGAAACTTTCCTAAAATAAGCTCCCTTAAATAAGGAAAGAAAATTTTGAATTCAATTTGTTTGAATTTTGAAATAGGATCTTCCTAAATCAAGTATTTATTTATGGAAAATATTAAAACAAAGATTTAAATTTTGGAGGGAGTGGAAGGAAGTTGAGGCCGGTGGTTAGGTGGGTGAGCCGTGGGTGGGGTGAGGGGAGAAAGGGTCGGGTGAAAGTGGAAGGGGGGTTAGGTTTAACCAATGGAGAGGAGGAGTTGTATGGTGGCCGGCGACTTAAGCCAATGGGGAGGAGCTCTAGGCCGGCGGCTAGTTGAGGGAGGAAAGAGGGGAGAAGAAGATAGAGAAGGTAGAACCACGAACCCGGCCGTCTCCAAGGTTAGTGGGTGATCCGATTTTCCCTCTCCTAGGGATTTCTCCAAAGCTCTCTCCGAGAACTCACAAATACTCTCAAAACACACAAGTGTAAGAAGTTTTCATAATATTCATTCATTGATTTTCAAAGAGAACATAGGGGCTATAAATAGCCTCGTACATAAGACTCAAAATAAAAAAGACCACAATGCCCTTAGTGCTTACATACGACCTCCTTTTAAGTAAGGGGTAAAAACGAAAAAACAATTACAACATAAATAATAATAAAAGAAAAATAACCTAATAAAACAAATACATGAAATAACTCAAAATACATCGACGCGATCGTGGCCGTAGATCGATGGCCACTCCTTTGATTCATGCTCTGATGTCCCCATCAAAATTATAAGATATTATCTTATTTATAGAAATAAAGTTACAAATATGAGATCAAATAAATTGAAATCAAATCCTAATTTTAAATGAAAAAAAATAATAATAAATTCATAATCTTTATGAAATAAAATCTAAATAAATCATATAACCACATATTTATTGGACTACAAAAGTTCCCGTGGGCTAAAAAAAAAAAATATTCCAAAGAGTTTAAATGCTACTAGAGAAAGAATTGGATATCTTCATGCTATAGTGCTAGTGAAATCCATTTTCAATGAAATGAAAGGTCTGCTCCGAAAGAAGATGTGATGACTGAGAAATACATCTTGAAGAAGGGATGAATGTAAATTACATCATCATCAACAATTTTAACCGATGGCTATCGTTATCCATCCTCAAGAACAATACTACTATTATGTCTGGCATAAGATTTACTCAACCTTATTGAATTATTGAATGACCAAAGTTGATTGTATTTTCCTTTTTTTTTTTTTCCTGTTTGGGTTTATGGATAGGATACATTAAGTAATTTGTCATGTGAGGTCACTAGTTTTGGCTCTCTTATCAAACGGCTCTATTTTAATTTAAGAGTGAGAATGTGAGAGAACATGTGATTGGATGTTTAAGATCAATTTCTAAGTTCGATACCTACTTGTGAAAGAAGTTATGTTGTCAACAAACGAGGAATCATACGAAATCACAAGGGGATATTTCCTCAGTTTGGGTGAGAAGTATTTTTGTCAATCATTGGCCTGAGGGTCCGAGGGTATCCCCTGTTGCTTTGGAGAAATTATTCGGTGCGGATACCGGACGGAGAGAACCGTCCGGATTTGTCACACTTTTGCAAAAGGATAGTAAAAGGGCAACAAATATTTAATTATGAATGCATTTTACTGCACTTTTATGCCATTCAGCAAAAACGCAACAAATATTCAATTATTTAGTAAATATTAAATATTTGCTGCCCTTTTGCAAAAGCGCAGCAAAAGAGCAGCAAAAACACAGCAAATTTGGACGGTCCTTTCGTTCGGTGTCTGCAAATAATTCGTCGTCGCTTTGGCCCTTGGCAGGCTACTGCAATTTTCTTTTTAACTGATTATGTGTAAGGCCATTTTTGGATTGGAGATGCTCAGAATAGAGAAGCTCCATCAGCGTTTGGAACGGTTTTTTATTACTTTGTACAGCAAGTTTTTCGTTAAAAATTTTGCTAAAAGTAATAAAAAATCAGTGGTAAAAAATTGACCCAAATGAAGCCTAATTTCAAATTATTTTCCAACTTAATCATTCTTAGTTGATAATTTTTTTTTTCTTTACTCAAGCTATTTTATATACTCAAATTTCTGAATCATTCATTATAGATCTGCGAATTCACTTGGCTTATACAAATAATCATATCAGATCCAAACACAACTCCAGCAGAGTGCAAGAACATGTTCTTATGTGATTAAATTATAATGCCGATAGCTTTTTTTTTTTTTTGGAAAAAATTCGTTCTCTACCGTCAATTTATAATTTAATTTTTGAAGAGTTTTTTGGTTGTATGGTACTGATGCTTCTTGCTTCTACGTGTTGCTCTACAGGTCCAATCAAAACAATAAGAGAAGCTTCTGAGAATTATGTACTAAGTGATTATTATCTATGGGAGTAATCCCATCATTATTAGCACACTTTACTCATTATAAGATAAATGTATAATTTTTTTTGTCTTTCCCGTTTAAACCAAAAAAAAAAAAATAGTGCAGCGTTGTAAGTTATTTAAAGCTGTAGCAACATTTTGATTGGTAATTACGATCTTATCGAGTAGAATTTTTTAATAATATTTGTCAGCATTAATTGATGCCTCTTGTATATGAACTTTTATTTGGTCCGGTCACTGACGTAGCTCTACGTTCGGACGCCAGTAATATAGTGCCACGTGTTCTTACTATTTACCGCGTGGCCTGACAACCCCGACCCGGAACGGAGACGGGATTGCTATGTTCGCGTGTTGCTAGGTATTGCTCGGTATTGTTGGTCGATTTTGCTCGACAATAACGAAAAATACCATTCTGTGAAGACTAATACCGAGCAATACTGAGTTTTTCTCGGTACTGTTCTTCACAGAGCGATATTTTTCATTATTGTCAAGCAATACCTAGCAATACGTGAACATAGCAATCCCGGGTCAAGTCGCCGGGCCGCACGGTATTGAGTAAGACCGTGTTGAGACATGTTATTGGGGTCCGAACGTAGAGCTACGTCAGGTCACCTGACCTAATAATTGTTCCTTGTATATAGGGTAGAGCTGAAAGTTCATTGTTTTTATCGCGCCTAATCTTTTGATTCTTTCTTTCTGTGTATAAAAAATGGGAAAAAGATTTTTCTTAAAATATCCTTAAATAGAAATAACTTTTTTAATATTTTTACAGAACCTTTCATTATTTAACAATTCAGAATATGACGGAATCAGTTTGATCTTAAACTTATTTGTAATCATTTTCTATCAACATAATTTTTTTTGCAAAAGATAAAAATATTTTATTGCGAGAGTTCTTACATAAAAAATGATAAAAATAGTTCTAGTTCAGCAATCTCTTGAATCTTGAACTGTAATAACCTATATTAAGCTAAACCCGATTTATATTGCCTGTCTCGATTTCCTTCTCCTAACCTCACAAAATGTTTAAATGCTTGACGGTTATGCAATCAATTTTAATTAAATCAAACTAAACTTCAAGGTTATGCAACCAATTTTAAAATGATCTTTTTTTAATCTAAATGACCTCAAAATTTCAAAGATTGAACTTGAGCATGGTGTCATGATGGCACAAATCATTCATATAATGAGGTGTACACATTCATTCGTATTATGGCTTTCTTAAGGGCATCTTTATATTGATCGTATGGATGAGATGCCTCACAATAGCCCTCTCACGCACAATAAATTATTTTGTGCGGAGGCTGGCTGTAGAATGTTATTCTGAGATCAACTAGAATGCGCCACGTTAGCTGTACCGAGCATTATCGAGCACAGCGGTGACGTGGCGCATTCTGGTTGATATCCGGACGGCGTACCTAATAATTAATCCTCATGCACATCCATGATGATGATTGTCTCATGAGATGCCCATGAAAAGCATCTCTTAAATATGTAGGAAAAAAGAACTTTTCATGAACATTTAATTTCTATGAATTGAATTGAAGTCTTAACTCAAAATGCTCCCAAATGTTTGAAGATATCCCTAAGATCTTTAACCAAAGCCCTCATTAAAACATAGAAGATTCAGAATATATTACATCCAACCAATAATTTTATATTAATCAACAGTCTGTTGATGTCATGCCCATGATACATATAACATAATACTTATTAACCTAATCTAACCAAACTTTGTTGTTTTTTTTTTTCTTCAAATAAAAATGTTTTCTAATTTAATGTTAACCAAAATCTAACATAAAAATGTTTCATAATTAATTATGTATTGTACTTATCTTAAAATAAAATTTTAATTTCTATAACAAATAGTCAAATAATTTATCTAGATTTAATAATATTCTATAGTTATTATGTCAAATAATTTTTCAAATTTTAATTCTTTCAAAAGTAACTAAGGATCTATTTGAGATGGTTGTATAACTTTATAAATGAGATTGTAAAGTTGCTGTGGGGAAAATAATTTTTTTGAAAGTTGTTATGAATAATATAAATATGTTATTTAAAATTTATAATAATAATTTTTTAAAGTTATCACATGTTAACAAATTATGGTTGTAAAAAGTTGTTTCTCATCACAAAAGTTTTTAGAAAGCAACTAGAAAATAGTAGCCAAACAGAATCACGATTACTCTCTCTAATCTTATCTACAACTGGAGCTACTCCACTTTTTTTACCTATATGCGTGCTTCGTATTGTAACTCTAACAGTAAAGCCAATCATCTACTCGAGCATCCACAACACTAGGGCTGCAAACGAACCGAGCCGAGCCGAGTATGTGTGTCACGTCCCCAAGATCCGTGTAGCGAAAGGATTCGTCTGATCGTTCTATTGCCTCTCTTTCTTTTTGTTTTTCCTTTCTTTCTATCAATTCCTTATCTGTTGTTCATATCAATCCATGCATACATATATCCAGAGCCAGAGATAATTACATTACAGAAAGGAAATAGCAGCGGATACTATAATTCACAGATAGTACAAACAGAGTACAGACAAAAAGCGTCCAAAAGGTTATATACAATAGCCGCACCGGCTACAAAAGAAAGCCTACCAAGGCTACAAAACAAAGAGCTACATAACTAAAAGCTACAGAACTCGGCAGAAAGATCTTCAAGCTGGAGGCCCTGCACCTGAAATTATTAACCACATATAATGAGCTTACAAAGCCCAGCAGGTCACCAAAGCCTACAACTGAAATCAAAGCACGATCGAAACAATATGCAGGTCAATCAAGTCAAGTCAATTAATGGTCAATGAGTCTATGCAATACGGAAATCCGTCGTCAATGAAATCAATAGTCGATACAGCGGAAATCAATACGGAACAGAAATCACTAAAATCAATAACCAGTAGAAAATCCATCGAATAGTCGAATCAACTCAATAAATCAACACAAATCATGAAATCATCAGGTCAATAGAAATTAATACAATCAGCTCCAAAAAGGAATCTATTCTACGATAAATCAAATCCATACGACAATAATTAATTCAATCAATCAATCGATAATCGGCACGACGAATCAATGTATCAATGCATCAATAGTATATCAGAATCTGTCGTATCAATAGTATCCATATGTCCATATCATATCCATATCGATGTCAATGTCGATATCTATCAATCAATACAATCCATATCAATGTCGATATCAATATCTATGAATCAATACACAGAATCCATATCAATGTCGGTGCCGGTGTCTATGAATCAATACAATCCATATCCATAATCCATAGTCCATGATCGATAATCCATAAATCAAGTCGATACAATCGATAGCGATGAATCAATGCAATCAATAAATCTGTCGATGAAATCCATATAATATCAATAAATCTATAAATCCACGTCAATATCGATAAATCAATCGGAAATCAATAAATCAATGCATATCAGGAAGTCCATACGATGCAAGATCATACAATGTCATACAATGGTCTTACTCGACAAGCACAAACACTAGTCATGATCAACCAGGTTAAACTGGCTATTATCAATAGTGCTGTTGTAGAATCCGTATTGCTGTTGTAGATATCCGTACGTTGGTCTATCAATAAGAGTCGTCACTCTTTTTGCCCGTCGGCCGCCCGTCGGCATATAAAACTCCTTATAACTCCCAATCGTTATATCAATGATCAATGGTTTAAAGGAAAGCCCGTCGGCCCACCATCCTGTACAGGTCAAGTCTATCTTCACCAACGTTCAACCAGGTTCCCACTTGTCTTTCAGTAACACAATCAATTCAATCAATAATCGATGCAATAAGCAATATTAAAGAAATCTAGAACAATCATATCAATAGTCATACACGTATCAATTCAATCTATCAATTTCGGGAAAATCAGAAATCGTACGAAAAACGGGCAGAGTAACGGCAGTCTACAGAATTTACACAAAAATCTCCAGAAACTACAATCCACCAAATTAATACAGAACGTGCACAGCAACAATATAAGACTATTCTTCTACTGCTCAAACCAATTCGGACATCATAATAAATTACAGTCAAAATAAAACCCCGCAGAATCAAAACGGACCGGACGAAATCTTCCAGAAAATACTTAATATGTGCAGAATAATCATCTCTACAACATACCAAAAGTTATGCGGTGAAACCTTCGTCAGTACCAAACTGGGTACGAAAATCACTTACAAAAACACAAATCTGAGCACCATTTCGCAAAACCTCAAAATCTTCGAAGACAGAAGTAGGGTTCGGAGTCCTTACAGCGAGACAAACAAAATATCCAACAGCAACGAACGACGAAAATCGCTCCGCGGGCCCCGAAATCGGACTTCCTCCTTTGCTTTTCCGCTCTTTCTCTCTCCTCAAAATATCTGATTTTATAAAATATTTTCTCTCTCCTCAAAACGAGCTCATTTTCATATATCCTTAGTCTGATCGGCCCGGCCGATCGCCAAATCGTCCCGGGACGATCAAACCAAAATCAATCGTCCTGGACGACTCCCAGAACTATGTTCAGGACGATATTTTGAACAGTGCAGATCGGCCTGGACGATCTCACCATCGTCCCGGCCGATCCTGGGGAAAAATCACTTTTCCCAGCAGCTACAGCAAAGGAACGAGGTCTCACAATGTGAGTGTTCATGTTTGTGTTCATTTAATATCAGCTTGTTCAAGTTTGGTTTATGTTTGTTCGAGCTTTATTGTTTGTGTTCATGTTTGGTTCATTTAAATTAATGAGTGTTCATGTTCGGTTCATGTTCAGTTCATGTTCGTTTGTTTAATGTTTATCGAGTTTGTTCGCGAACATATTTAACGAATTTTTTCTAACTATCAAGCAAACATGTTCATGAACATATCTATGAACAAACACATTTATAATAAAAGCAATTGTCTATGTAACAAAGGCAATGATTATTTATATTTATTAATTATATAGTCAAATATTAATTATTTGTATCGAGCTTATGCACGAGTTCAAAATCGAACACGAATCGAGCTTAATGTCGAGCTTGTTCACGAACTTCAAATGATGTTGTTCGCGAACATAAATGAGCTGAACACATTAGTGTTCAAGTTTGTTTATTTAAGAATCGAGTATTTAAAATATTGTTCAAATTTGTTTGTTTAGTTAATTAAACGATCACAAACGAGCTTTAATCAAACCGAACAACGAGTAGCTCGTCGGACGTTTGGTTCGTTTGCAGCCCTGCACAACACTTAACTTGATTTAATGCATAAATGTGTTATTTAGGTTTTTTTATTTTTTTTTTGCAGAAATGTATTATCATCTAAAAGATAACAAGGGAGCAATTAATAGAAGTTAAAACTTAAAAGAGTGTATTTTATTGTTTAGAATAGCTCTCATCTCAAAAGTGAGAGTTCAGATACACAGCTAGACAAAAGCGTGCATTTTCAGAGCTAAGAAGTCGTAAATGGCCATCAGCCATCTATATCGGCGGTTGATCGGCGCATTTCCTTTTTGGCAGGACCTTGCAAGGGTCTCCCCCGTTGATCATGGGGACCTTCCACATCCCATTTTCCCACCAATAATGCAACTGGCATCTCTCATAGAATATCCAGGCGCAGTAGAAATAGTAGATTACAAAACCCCCCTCGGAGGGGTTGTATTGCTCCATGCATTTTGGAAAGACTGCTAGATAGCATTTGTAGACCGGATTATCCTTTCCGAAATCTGCATAGGTTCCCTTCTTCAATTTGTGAAGATACCTGAAGAGCCTTCGGAAGGACAGCATCCCGTCCTTTAGGGTTCGAAATGGGTTCAATATTGAATCCACGATCCAATTTATCACCGTATCCATCCGCGCTCTTGGATTTGAGATGAAGAAAGACAGTTTATCGTAGATCCATTTGGCTGCTGTTATCAGATAGCGGAAGATATCGCCGGTGGGGGGGAGGCCTATGATCTTGAGTATTTCATCGATGATTCTGCGTCTGATTTTGTCCAGAAAACCAAAAAAATCTCCCAATGATTTATTGCTCCCGTTCTTTGGCGCCCAAGAGAGCGTGGATCTTTCTGTTTCAGATGTTGTTGTGATTGATTTCGTTGAAGAGGATGACAATGAGGCTGTTGCCTGATGGGATGAGAGGGCGAAGATGACGACGAGGAGGGTAATGGAGAGGGTGAAGTAGCTCATTAGCTGCAGAAGCCCCCTGTTCGCCATCTTCTTCGTCGATCGAGGTAATGTATTGATTCCGTGATCTTTCCTCGTACATTGCTGAACTATTTATAGATTTGACGGATTTTGGATCTAAAGTGCATTGTTGTTACAAGTTTATTAAAACCATCGATCGATCTAGCTCTAGGATTTGTTCATTCATTCTATATTAATTGAGAAATTGAGAACCGCACGCGCGTTATGGAAACCTGCTTCGATTAATTTATTGAAACAATTAAGGAAATAAAACAACTGATCAATTTAATCATGGCTAGTTAGGGGTGGATCTCTAATGGAGGAACAGGGGGAAATGGCATTAGGGAATAGGGATCCTTGTCGATAGATTAGGAAGAACTGTAGATTGATTACCAGTTTAATTAATCTAGCTTGAATGTATTTTTTGCGTTACCGCCGTGATTAATGTTGTAATTATTGCTTTCGGTTTTAATCCTTCGACTAATTTTTCCCCTTCACATAGTTATTACAGAATCCTAAAATTTTGTTCTCCTATAAAAATTTGATCAATTTTTTTAATATTTTAAAATCTCCAAATTCTCTTTTATAAAAAAAATTTATGTAATTAAAGTCAATAAATTACAATAGAAAAGATTACAATATTTAAATTTAAATCAAGTAGCTTAAAATATGCCAATTATAAATTTTTATATTTATAAGATGCAACTTTTTAATATATTTATTGCTCATTATAAAATATTTTTATTTATTTATTTTTTTAAAAAAAATTTAAACCCTAATATCAATTTAAAGCTCGAATGCTAAAGCTTGATGAGATTTTTCAAAAAAAAAAAGCAATAAAACTAACTATTTTCTTTTAAGATTTATTATAGCTCTTTGAGCATTAGTGAGCTATTATTTTTTTTAGGGACTTGTAATCATTTTATCTATTAACACAGATTTTTTAATGATTTTTTACCAAATAATAATAAAACAAACTATTTTCCTTTTAAGATTTGTTTGTTTATAATGTAAATATATAAATTACTTTATTTTCTTAGTATTTCATTCACTATAAAGTTACTGTATTTTGGTTTAAAATCAGACCTTCCAAGTTTTTGGAGAAGGTTAGGGGTGTCAATATTTGACACGACCCAAAAATCCGACTCGAAGCAGACCCGAAAATTTCGGTCAACCCGAACATGAAACGGGTCGGATTCGGGTTCAACATTTCGACCCATTTTAAAAATCGGGTCGGGTTAACCCTTTGACCCGAAGTTGACCCGATTTTGACCCAAAAATCTGATTTTGACCCGGCAATCCGACATTGACCCGCTTTTTACCCAAAAAAGAGGAGATTGACCCGTTTTTGAACCGAAAAAGAGGAGATAGACCCGTTTTTTATCCGAAAACTTGCAATTTTTTGTTGGAAACGGGTCATTCGGGTCGTGTCGGGTTGACCCGGACCCGAAGCGGGTCGGTTTCAGGTCAGGAAAACTGATCCATTTTTAAAAATGGGTCGGGTTTGGGTTGACCCGAATAGTGTCGGGTCAGTTTCGGGTTCGACCCGAACCCGTCCTATGACCCGAAATTGACACCCCTAAGCAAGGCAAATGTGACCTATTCAGCCACCACTAAATTTCTGCGCTTTCTTTCACGGTGCGAAATTAATGTAATATGTTGAGGTAAATCCATTTTGTAAAAAAACTTACGTTGTAGTTAGTAAGAAAATTCATGTATGAATACAGAGTAATTTTAGCAGCTTTATTAGGCTTCATTGGTGTTATTCACAAATTCACTATTAATGGGAGGCTAAATTTTAAAACGAATCATTATTACATGTAATTAAGTAAACAAAAACGTAGTTAAAATATAATAAATTTCACGGAAAACACATTAAATTTGCTGTTTGCTAAAAATGCAATAAGGCCTAAGCTATTCCCAAAAGTAACTAATGCAGCTATATTATGACAACAAAACATGTGCTGCTTTTTCAGCAGGCGGGTTGGTGCCTAAATAAGTGCAAATTATTATGTCCGGATTGTCCGGACACCAATCCAGACGCGCCATATCACCCAAATACATCAGGTCCCAGTGTATTTGGGTAACGTGGCGCGTCTGGATTGGATGTCCGGACGTCCGGTGACCGGACGTAATAATTTGCCCTAAACAAGGAATGAAAAGAATATGTTATAGAAATGACAGAATGCCATTTATATCATTCTAATTATTTATTTTTCTATGCTATTTAAGAAACTTTTTTCTTTTATTTTGAGTAGAAGAATTTTTCCTAAAGACTAACGAGAGCTAATCTCTAGTCTGTCTTAAACAAACATGCAAGTGTTCGTTGCAGGCCAGCTATGTTTTGTGTAGAATCTGAAAGTTTTAGTGCGTATAAATCACGGGATTTGAAATATCGGTCGATATTTATGTGTTAATTATTTTATTCCCTAGCTAAGGGTTTCAGTTTTCAGTTCTAATCAAAAATTGTAATAATATAACTTTTATTTTATTTAGATGTTAGAGTTTACAATTATTAATTTAATATTTGCAATTAATCTAGCAAATGAAATACAACACAAAAATATGAAAAACAGGAAACAAATAAGTAAACAACATATAATAATGCATAAGAAATATATAATAGAAATAAATAGGTAAATTTCATAACCTAAAGGTCTAAGGCTTGTGATCTATGTACAACTTCTAGTGTGTGTTAGGTGTCCCAGTAGATAGATGATTGAAGGGTACAAACTAACCTATCCGGTGGGTGTGTGTGATGTCCCATAATCTACGTTAGAATAATTTTTTTATCTTTTAATTTATACAATCATAGCTATCTAATTTCTTTTATCAATCTAAATAGCAACATAAATAAAATTATAAATAAAAACATCAATATATACATTGTTACTTATTTCTCATAATTCATATACACTACTCGGGATTTATATAACTGTACCACAACTATTTTGTCCTCGGTACAAAATAATAACTAAAACAAAAGAAAAGGAACTTAAACCTGAAGGATCTTGATCAATCTCAAACTCTTGATCCCTTGCAATGACTTGGAAATATTTAACCACATATAATGAGCCTCAAGCAGCAAGTAATCAAATCCTATAATTGAACTCAACACATGATAAAAGAGCAATATGTATGTCATCAATCAAATAATAATAATATCATTCACATGATTATAGGGCAATACAATAAAGAAATTGGTAAATCAGAACAGATGTCGAATCACTAAAGAAATTAACATATCAATACTGCAATAAGTAGAGAAATCAGGTAAAATATCAAATCAAAACATAAATAAATACTTTTGAAATCATATCAATGCAATAAAATCATAGACAAATAATTTTATATGTGTATCACATGCTGAGAAATATCATATATGTGTCAACTTATTATCAGTGTATAGTGAAAATGCTCAACATATATCGCGTGATCAACATATTAATAATAGCGTAACCATAATTACATCAACATCATGGGTGGAAGCAACAGTAAAATCGTATAGTGACAGTGATTAAGTAGCATGCATTCTAATAATCTTATTAAACAAGTTAGTCGTGGCTAAAGAGGTATTTTTTTCAATATCAGTATCAGTATCAATAATTCGTTGGCTTAATAAACAGAGTTATCACTCTTTGCATGTTAGCACAATAATCGTTTCCTTATAACTCTCAACCAGTATCATGTAAATCAATAAAAGATAACATCCAACCACCATATTTAAAGGAAAGTCTGTCAGCCCACCACCGTGTACATGTTAATCAGTCTCCAACCAACTTTTGTGAATAATTAGTCTTTGTTTTCCTCCACATATGTTATTATCATAGTACTATAACTAATAACAACCAGCTATTACTCAATTATATATCTATATTTATTTCCAATGCATTGCAGTAAATAAAACATAATTGAGCTTAATTCAAAAAGTTTCAAAATGTCCTGATGATAGGCAATAGAAAACTATACTGCACAAAAAATCATATTGTCATAAATTAATCAAATTAGCATGAATTATATATAATAACATTATGAAGCTTTTATTGAACTAAAGCATTATTTTTAGATGTCAAGATAAATTTTAAAGTATGCAAAAATCATTGCTTTTTCAAAATTACCCAGTAACAAATTTTTAAAATATACTCAAAATGTGTTTAATTTTTATCTCCATAACATATAAAAAATTACGTTGTGAAAGTTTTACCAATACAAAGATTTCCTCATTTTTTCAGTAACGAAAATACAAATTTAATCAGAGAAATACCAAAAAATAATAATATTGAAATCAGAAATATGATATAGATTTCTTACAGGACATGAGCAAATCTCTCAACTGGGCTGACTAACAAAAATCGCTTAATGACCTCCAAATTAATCTAAGCTTTCTCTTTCTCTCTTATATTTTGGATTTTTTTCTATGTTAAGCCAAATGGATGAAATGAATTTTTGTTAGTGATTAGAGATATTTATAATAAACTATTAATAAAAATATTAATATAATTCTATAATTTATTTAATTTTTAATATAAAATTCATATAAATCTTTTTGGGATATTAAAAAATTATAGAAAAATATTCATAAAATAACTCATTTTATTTAAAAAATTCTGATGAAATTAGTTTGCAAAATGGAAACCTGACGGTCCCAAAATCTCCACTTTGGAACCGAGTGGTATCAATTTCTTAAGAATTTTCCTAAGAATTTACGATCATTAAAACACAATAATATCTATTTTATAGTGAATATGATTTTTAAATTTGAGTTATAATGACTCATGAAAAGTTTATTTGTCTGGATCAAAATACATGCTACTACAATATGACACCTCCGGTCAAGATCTCATGGTTCCATCGACTTGGCCGAATGTCGACCAGAAGATTCTTGCTAACAGGACCTAAACCCCTTAGTCGATAAGGTTCTTTTGGATGAGATAATTTACCTAATCCTAGACTAACAAATAAGAAAGTGTAATGACTTATAATTGCATTCATATGTTGCTCGCTAGGATTATGCGTGAAATAGCTAACTATAGTCCGAGCATAGGCGAGATCGGTCAGTACTTTTCAATAAATTATATATTTCAATAAAAATTAAATTATTATTATAAATGAAAAAACATTATTAAAATTTATACTGCTAATTTTTTTTAAATATTTAACAAAAATGATTGTTATTAATATTAATAATGTTTTATGTTTTAAACTTCTATTTTAATTTTAAATTTAATTTTAACTAAAAATTAAACAAATTGAAAAGAAATTTAAAAAAATTATCTCCTTGCTGTTAAACAATAACTGCTAATCAACCTGCAAAATAGTGAAAATGCAAATCACTCATTGTACATAAAAAAAATAAATAAATAAAACGCAAAACTGAATTATGTTAGAAAATGCAAATTAATATTGCATTTTTAGCAAAAACACAAAATTAATTTGCGTTTTCGGTGTAAACTAAAATTAGTTTTACGTTTGTGCTCTATATAAATTATATTTTAATTACGTTTTTTTTTCTTTTAACTTAATTACATATAATAATGATCTTTTTAAATACGTAAAACGCACGTTACTAGAAATGAATGAAAATAGTTTAATCATATCATAGAAGAAGCAAACAAATGGTACACTAATCTTATCAAAACTTTCAATGATGAGCAATAAAGAGAGCATGAATTTTGCAGCGTGCAAGCGTGAGATGACTCTAAGGAGTGCTAGGGCATCGCCCTAGCCGCCTTCTTTCGGCGTGCCTGGTGCTGCTCCCTACGTGTGCCGAGGGAAGTTTTCTTCCCTTACTTTTTTTCTTTTGGGTTTCCTTTGCCGACATGGCTATTTGCCGGCAGACCGATCCTGGTTTCTTGGATGGATCGGCTAAGTCTCATTCATTCTTGGAAGCTTTATCTGGGTCTTCTATTCCAGGCAGATTTCCCGACCTTAAACAGTTTTTTTTTCGTGGAGTTCCTGCCCTGTTGTTTTCGAAAGAGGAGTTTTATGCTATGGCCGAACCTTTTAAATTTTTGTTAGTTGGCTTCTTTCCTTTGCGGCGACTTTCTCTCGCTTCGATTCAAAATTTTTTTTTTTCAACCTTATGTTGAATGGTGTTTTCTCTATTACATTGTTGGATCAATCTCATGTACTCATTAAGCTGGAGAATGATCTTGACTATAGTATGGTATTTTGTCATATATGTCTTATTTGATTTTCAATTGCTACATGAAGATGATCAAATGGTCTCCTTCCGATGACATTGGTGATGAGTCTCCCATTGTTCCGATCTAGATTTCATTCCCTAATTCGCTACGTCATTTTTTTTCCACTCGTATCTTGCATGGTTTGGGGTTTCTCTTTGGTAATTCTCTGAAAATGGATAACGTCGCTGCGTTGGGGTCTTGCCCGTCTGTAGCCCGTGTGCTGGTGGAAATCAATATTACTTAGAAATTTTCATACAAAATTTGGCTAGGTCCGAAGAAATTAGGGTATTTTCAACAGTTTATTATGAAGGAGTTTCCTCCCTTTTGTGCCAAATGTAAGCATCTTGGTCATTCTTTTGGTGATTGTCGGCCTTCACTTGATACTGGCATGATTGTTGCTTCTTCTATTTCTAAACTTGTTTTACGGGTTAATGAGGAAATTCAGATTCTGGTGGGTGGTGGGGTTTTAGGTCGATTTCGGTTGCTTTGGTTATTTTGCTGAGATGGATTTGGAACAAGACTATGATGAAGTAGTTGTAGTACATGCACCTTGGATGGTCAGGGTTTGGTTGGCAACCTTGATGGCTCGATGTGTTTGGTTGCTTGTCAGCTTGGTTTCCCGGCAGTTTATTTGGTCCTCCTTGGATGGTCCCTCCCTAGCAACTAGGTGTCGGTCTGAGTCCTATTGTTTCTAGTTTGGTCTGTCTTTATCTCAGATTATTTTTAACCTATTGCTTTTTGTGTTTCCCTGATTGTAATTCTTCTGATGTGGCCATGCTGTGGTCTTGTGATGTATCTTTTACTATTAATATAAAAAAATAAAATCGAGCTTAAAAAATAAAGCAATAAAGAGAGAAATCTAATTCAGGTAACCAATATTTTGGTATGATATTTTGATATCAATGTGATAGGATGACAAAAATGCTTTGAAGTTAGAATGTGTGTATATATGAAGAGATGCTCATTGAACAGGAAAATCAAAGCATCTTCCATGGCCGGGCAAGCTCATGGACGTCCCTTAACACTACCAAATCATAATGCTGCATAGGTTCTAACACAAAATGAAACATGCAAGTAATAAGCATCTAAGATATAATCTATGAAAATTGCATGTAGCTTGATCAAACCAAGCCTCCACAATTTCTAAATCGCCTTGTATAATGGCCTGCTCTATCCGGTCGGAATAGGCTAGTAAATTTCCTCACTTAGAGTTTCCTATCTCATACAACTCAGCAATCGATTATTTTTTGGTCACATCTTCTCTTAATCCATCTTATGCTAACTATTCTATTTTTTCTTGAAAAGTTTAGATATGGGCCATTCATAATTAAGAGCTAACGAGCTAATTAGACATTAATTTTTTATGAAATTTACGAAAATTAAACTAAAATCTAAGTATTTTCGACAAAAAGTATTTTTCAAGAAATCAAAAAGAATTTGAGAAGATCACCTAGTTTATTAATTTTATCCAATTTTATGACCTAGCAAAAATAATTCTTCACCTTGTTTATGAATAATTATACTGAAAAATAACAAGTTTTATTAATTTTATCAAATTTTATGACATTCCAACTAGTTCGACGGAAAAGATACCCTACCAGAGAAGACGGTGAGGAGGAAGAAGAAAACGAAATGGATTGAGAAATTCTATGGCCCGAATCTTTAGTATTATCTTATTTATCACATGTGTCTACTATTAGGCAGAATGTCATTGAATAGCTATTGCCACTAAGAAACTGAGAGAGAAAGAAACCTCAGAAACGAAAGAAAGGGAAGAAGTAGAGGAAGAAAGTGATGTAGAAACAACTTCCGAAATGAAGAGAATATGAAAAGCTAGGCAATATAACTGGTGAATAAGAAACATAGGGCGAATCAATTGCGAATACGAAATGGAGGGTTAGCTAGTCATTAATTTGCTTAAATGAAATGTTATTATATATATATATATATATAGTATTTAGTGCGGCTGATTATCTTAGGAGCCGTTTAATAGGTTGTGAATTCTATAAAAGTACTATTAAATTTATTAATTAATTGTATTTAATGTGACGGATTCTCTTAAGAACCGTTTTTGTCAATTCTATAATATTCAAGATTCTGAAAATCGGACCGAACAACAAACACAAAGAAGAAGAGATTCACGGTTTGATCGGTCTAACCGGAGGTCGAGCTGGATGACGTAATAAATAATAAATATTATTTAAATTTAATAAAATTAACATAATAATAATGTTATCATTCAAAGCATGAGACAAAAATTTAAACTAAAAAAAAACTATGAAACATAAAACTTATATAATCAAGTAAAATAATTATTTTAAAATTTCACATAAAAGCAAAAAAAAATTAAATATCATAATTATAAGAATTTACACTCATAAAAATATGGTAATTTTAAATTTAAATATTTTTCAAATTTTAAATTTGATTCTTAATTTAAATTTAATTTACATATAACAATATAATTTAATATAAATTATTATTAATTTATATCATATTTTTAATATAAATTTAATTCTAACATAAGTTTATAAATTTAATATAAAATATTCTTATTTTATATTATATGATTAAATATATTTTACATATTTATATTGTATACCAAAGTTATTTTTTAAATTTATATCTAAAATCATTAATAAATAGATAAAATTATTAATAATAAGTTATTCTTTATAGTGTATAAATAAATAAATGTTTATTATTAACTAATAAATAATTATTATTCACTTCAAAAATAATTAATTAAAAAAATCTATTTAAATATAAGTTTTATAGTCATTATATATGCTATGAAATTATACACTCCTCAACTCTTTTATTTAGTCCCACATCCCTTTGAAACGCCTTCTTACTCTTGTTTATATAGCCTTTTGAGTTTTCTTACTTAAAGAGTTCTCATGGAGGGGTCATGTGAAGATGATTCATAATGGTGTGAGAGTAAAAATGTTTATAATAAAAAATGTATTATAATTTTAATAAATTGTTTTAAATATACATTAATTTATTTATTTAAAAAAAATTAAAATTAGTGGGATTTGAACTGGCCGGTTCAAAATAACCTGACTGGTTTGTCGGTTCAACCGGCGGTCATCGGTTCAACCGGCGGTTCTGACCGATTCGATGCAGAAGTGGTTTTATGACTAAATTGGACCGAATTACGGTTGAACCGGCCGGTCCGATCCGATTTTTAAAACATTGATAATATTCATTGCAAATTCTCTTAGTTAAATGCAATTAAGATAACTCATCCCTCGATGAGCCTACCAGCAACCAACCCCATAGGGGCAGGACCCGCAGTTATTTTTCCTCCACTTAAGGGGTCACCCCGAATGAGAGAGGATTCAAATATGGGTTAGGGGGTTCCCAACAAATGCTCGCTCGCCAACCCAGCTAAGCCCAATGACAGGGTCAATTAAGAGATTAAGAGAATACAATAATAATTATAATAAGAAATCAATAAAAAAATATACAATACAATAAAATGAATTGCCTTGATTCATCTTTGATAAATAAAATGAAAGACTAGAATCATGTTTTGGGCCGCTTCAAGGGTGAGTAAAAATTATTACAGAATTATTGTAATATTAATATAGTTAATTATGATCTGTTTGATAATTAGCTTTTTTATTAGTTAACATATTCGAACACATTCAATCTTATTTCATTTGATAATAAGAAAAAAAAAACAAATTTTTTCTTCACACGAATGAACTTATTATTTAAAGTATAAACTATATATTATAATATTTGATAATAATTACCAATTAGACTTATAATTCATATAAAAAAAATATAAGAAAATAGGACATCAATTATTAAAAAGTAAAATTTATTCAATTCTTGATGACATGAAATTCCACGTATAAATTAAGCTCATCTATGCTGCAATCGACATCTTATATCGGCGGTTGATCTGCACATTTCTTCTTCGGCAGAACCTTGCAAGGGTCTCCGCCATTAACCCTTGGAACTTTCCACATCCCATTCTCCCACCAATAATGCAACTGGCATCTCTCGTAGAACAAATAGGCGCAGTAGAAATGGAAGGTTATAAAGCTACCAACGGAGTAAGCCTTGCCCTCCACGCAGCCCGGATAGAATTCCATAAAGCATTTGTAGACTGGATTATCCTTTCCGAAATCTGCGTAAGTTCCCTTCCTCAATTTGTGAAGATATCTGAAGAGCCTTCGGAAGGACAACATCCCGTCCTTTAGGGTTCGAAATGGGTTCATTACTGAATCCACGATCCATTCCATCACCGTATTCATCCGCGCTCTCGGATCTGAGAGGAAGAAAATCAATTTGTCACTGAGCCATCTGATTGCTGTTATCAGATAGCGGAGGATATCGCCGGTGGGGGGGAAGCCAAGGATCTTGAGCATTTCGTCGATGATTCTGTGTCTGATTTTGTTCAGGAAATTCAACATATCTCCTAGGGTTTTCTTGAACCAATCCTTGGGAAGTTTCCAGTGGTCCCAAAACCATTGCGTGCTTCGTCCTGTTTTGGAGATTGTTGTGATTGATCCTGTTACGAAGGATGACGATGACGATGACGATGAAGCCGTTGCCTGGTGTGATGAGAGGGCGAAGATGAGGATGAGGAGGCTAATGGAAAGGGTGAAGCAGCTCATCAGCTGCAGAAGCCCCCTGCTCGCCATCTTCGTTGATCGAGGTAATGGATTGATTCCGTGATCTTTCCTGGTAGCTTACAGAACTATTTATAGATTTGACGGATTTTGGATTTAAGCATTGATGGAAACCTACATCAATTAATTTATTGAAACAATTAAGGAGATAAAACAACTGATCAGTTTAATTATGGCTAGTTTAGGTTTAGATCTCTAGCATTAGTGATCCTTGTGTTTTGGATTAGGAAGAACTGCTTAGTAATCACTAGAGCTAGATCCGATTAAGTAGTAACTCAATTTTAACGGTTCAAGTTAATTAATTATGATGTTTCAACATTAATTATTTTTCAGATTAATTAAATTCTAAAAGTGAAACGTATTCCCACCTTAATTTTGGCTGTATGGTGTTCTTAATATTCACCTTAATTTTGGCTGTATGGTGATAAAACAGCAATCAAATCAATAAATTATTAAATGTTGGGGCATACTCTTTAAGCAGATTTATTAAATGTATAATTAAGATTTCATTTGAAACAATTTTATTATTATTTTTTAAAGTAAAATTTTAATGCAAAAAAATAATTTTTTGTACTAAAAAAATGCTTTGAAAAATAGTAAAAAAAAAAAATATAAACAAAGCCTAAATCAGCAGTTATTCTATTCATATCCTAAATCAGTAGTTATTCTAAATCTTAAAATCCATCAGCCATCTTTTTTAGATAGTTATGCCAAATATCTATCAAAAATATTATTAAGGCGTGCTAAAACATTTGCAGTGGTTGAGAGTTTAACTTCTTAATTTTATACAAAGATCCAATGAACATACAATTAAAGAGGAGAGTACAAAAATTGTGACGCCAAAATTTGTATGTTGCAAATCTTAGAAAGGTAAAAATTATGGGACTTGTCCCAATTAAAGTGATCCTATTAGTATTTGTATTTGATTAGGGAAAGACATTCTAAGAATGCATTAGTTGGTTGAAGTTTAAAGATTCCTTTAGCAAGAATTCAACACAAATTCAAGTGTTGAAGTTGAGAGTTAGAGTTGATGTTGACGGCATTTATCGATCTTATAAGTGACTGCTTGCGTTGACATTATCAACAATGGTAGGTGACGAAGTCAATAGACATTGAAGTAGCTAGACAACAATGGTTAGGAGATTATATATTAGTGACAATAATTGGGTGAAGTTGGTAGAAGGACTGTAGTCAGTAGACGACAAAGGTTGGTAATATTGTAGTGGGCAGGTGACGGAGGTTGAAAGGATCGTAGTCAAGCAATGATGATCAGAATACCGAATTCAGGCGATGATGATCACAGGATCATAGTCAGGTAATAGTGGCCTAAAGACTGTAATCGGCGTCAATGGTGGTTAGAGAACCATAATCGATAAGCATTGGAGAAAGATCGTTACCTTCATGGCAAGCTCCCGTCACAACTTCCAATCGGACAGGAACAGGAACATGGATGTCGGTAAAGGAGGCTAAGAAGCTTCATTGAGCAACTCTTTCAAAATTCTACTTTACTCGAAGCACGTGAAGTAGATCTAGCAATATCGGGTTTCCGTTCCAGGTCAGGTCGTCGGGCCGCGCGGTTAAGAATAAGAGCACGTGGCGAAATTTTATTGGTGTCCGAATGTAGAGCTACGTCAGGTGTCCGGACCTAATAAAAATTCCTCCGCTACCATGGCTACCTAGAGCACCCTCGTCCATTAATATTTCACTACATCATTTTCATCTCGCCTATCCACTCAGTTATAACGTCGGGAAGCAAAGGTTCTATTTTTGAAGGATTAACTAGAGCTTTATTAATGGCAAATGTGAGTATTGAAGAACAAATGAACTTTGAGGGTAAAAGACGATTGTTCATAGATCTTTAAGAGAGAAAGATGACTCTGGATCTCGGTATCTATTGTGACTAAGGTTTTGTTTGGGATGATTTTTTTACTGCTTTTTTAATTGCTTTCTAGTACAGAAATTTAATTTTTGTATTAAAAAATTGTTTTTAAAAAGCAATAAAAAACCATCCCAAATGAAGCCTACATTTGAACTCGAGTGTGTGGGTCAAACTCAAACATAATGTTGAAAAGATGAATCAATTTTGAGCTCAATATATGAGCACGAGATTAGCAAATGGAGCTAGAGTTACCTATAGCTTTAGCTCGACTCAATTTATTATTATTATTTTTTTTAACAATCAGTTATAGCTCGACTCAATTTACTTATGCCTCTAAACTTGGTTGACTTAGGTTAGTCTAAATGACTTGTGTTTGGACCTTAAGTCAATTAGGTTGCCTAACGGTAACCTTAGAAATCCAAAAGATGATCTATGGGTTGATTCAGGATCTTGAGTCATGGACGGAAGAATAAATATTTTAAATAAAAATAATTATTAGTTGTTTACGTTTGGAAAATTTTTTTTAACTAATGATAGTCGTTTGGTGAGGCAATAATTAGCTATAACGTGGTCTGTTTAGAGCAATTATTACTTCCAGTCACCGAATGCATTCATGGACCAATAATCACGTGTCACGTCACCTAAAACTCGTTTTTGAGCGCTCGGTATTGCTCGGTATACATTCGGATACGTTTGGATTTGACCGGACGTAATAATTGCTCGTTGATGTGGTGAGGGAGTCAAGCGTGGCAGGGGGCCCACTGGGCCACGCAAGTCTTCTATTTTTTTTTCCTTTTTTTATTTTATAAATATATATAAATTTTAATTAAACAATTTCTTTCTTCTTTTTTTTCATTTTTTTTAGTTTTCTTTTTATTAATTTTCATTTTTTAAAATATATCAAACCGTTCTATGAAACACCTTCGTGTGTTCGGATGTCAATGCTTCCCCTTGCTCCCGCCGGGCCATCGCACGAAGCTGTCCCCAACTTCGCAGCCATGTATCTTCTTGGGATACTCTGAAGCTCAAAAGGATATAAATGCCTAAATCAGGTATCTAATAAAGTTTTTGTGTCACGAAATGTTAAGTTTAACGAATCTCTTTTTCCCTACAAAGACAGCCCTTCTAGCGCCACTACACATACCTCTCCGCTTCCATCTCCGCTGCCTATACCTCCGTCCATCATTCAACCTCCTCACACGGCCGTCAACACCAGTGCTCTACGAAACCAGATCCCTGCAATCACGTGCTCCAATTCAGAAACACTCATGAGCAACCAGCTCGCAACACTGTCTCGATCCATCACAGCCTCGCACTGTTAAACATCCTATGAACACCCGATCCAAGACAGGCTCTCTCAAGCCATACAAAGACTCAACCTGCTTCACCAAAATCAACCTTCCGCTGACCCAACCACCTATACGAAGCAAGTAAGAAATTTGAATGGCGGCAAGCCATGGCTCAGGAATTCTTCGCTCTTCAACAACAGGGCACCTGGATTCTATACCACCGCCATCGACTGGTTTTATACTTGGGTCTAAATGGACTTACCGAACACCAAATACAACTCAGATGGATCGTCGCTAGATTCAAAGCAAGACTGGTCGCTCAAGGAATTCAACAGGAATATGGCATCAACTACCAAGACACATTCAGTCCGGTCTCCAAACTTCCAACTATACGAATCCTGTTCACTGTTGCCCTGTTTCACAAATGGCAGATTCACCAACTAGATGTGGCAATGCTTTCTTGCACGGTGACATTAACGAAACCATTTATATGCAACAGCCTAAAGGGTTTGAAGACGCCACCTCCTCTTCATGTCTGTAAGCTACAAAAAGCAATCTACGGGCTTCGACAAGCTCCGAGACAATGGTACACTACTTTCACCTCTTATCTCAATCAAATCGGGTTTTCTCACAGCCAAGCGAATCCCTCTCTCCTTATTCTGCATCAAGAAACGTTCAGATTTACCTTCTTGTATACGTCGACGACATTCTTCTAACGGGCAACAACGAACAAGCCATCAACATTCTCGTCAATAAACTCACTCCAATTTTCTATGAAGCAACTAGGGCCGGCACACCACTTTCTGGGCATCCAGATTGATCGCACTCCAGATAAGTTGTTTCTTTCACAAAGCACGTACGCAAAATCCATATTACAGATGGCCGAGTTACACAAGTGTAACTCGGTTGCTAACCCATCGTTAACAAAAATTCCTGCAAT